>QRDG01002198.1:671192-1073207 GCA_012064385.1 Puccinellia tenuiflora | reverse complement strand
GGTCGCCAGGGCCAGCCTGAAGGAGCTCCGCGAGCTGCTGGATGCCCGCGAAGGGCAGCTAGCGCCCCGCGAGGCGGAGCTGGTGGCGGCACGAGGAGGAGCTCTCCCTCCGAGAGAAGGAGTGCACAGGCGCGAGGGCAGGTCGAGCTGCTCGAGAAGGACCAGGCCACCCGCGAGGGCAGCTGCAGGAGCGCGAGGGCCGGGGGCCACTGACGAAGCCAACCTCACGGCGGAGCGGAAGAGGCTCCAGAAGAGGCTGACCTCAAGGTCAAGCTCGACCGCGAGGGCCTCGCCAAAGAGTATGACGAAAGGCCACGAGCAGGAGGACCGCTTCAAGACCAAGCGCAAGGAGTTCGAAAATCGCATCAAGGAGCTCGAGCAGGAGGAGAAGCGGTTGACCTCTTGCCTCGAGATCTCCCGGGAGGCCCAGGCTCGCGTAGAGGGGAATGCCCTCGCCCTGGAGAGGGACCTGGATGAGCTCCGGCAGCTGGTGGGGCCGGCCGCAGCTCTGGCGGAGCAAGCACGGGACCAATGCCAGGTTGACCGGTCCATGACGCGCCAGCGCCAGAGTATTCTTCAAAGCTTGGTGAGCCGTGCGCACGCGGTCGGGGACGATCTGAGGATCGACGTCCCCTCCTTCTCCGCAGCGACCGACGATGAAACCACGTATTCGTACTTCTTCGAGCAATTCCTCGGGAGGCTTGAAGGGGTCGCGAAGAGCTTTGACGAGCGCGTCGTGGAGAGAGCCGCGACCTCCTTGTCTTCGCCGTCACCACCATCTTCAGCAACCTCGTGAGGCTCCAGCCCTCACTTGATCTTGAGGACGTGATGCACCGCCGCGCGCCATTAGCAACAAGGCGCGGGAGACCGCCACGCAGGCCGCCATCGCGTTCGCCAAGAAATTCGACCAAGTGGTGATCGAAGGCGACGAGGGGGATGCTCTGGAAGAGGAGGCGGAGACCGCCGTGGACAAGGCGGGCACCTCAGGAGGCGCAACGGCTTGAGCTCCTTGTCTGTAGCTGGGCGTGCAGAGGGCACGTTATCTTAGTATTTTGGTTGTAACAACTTTTGTAAGACTTGCTTTAAGCTTTTGAACGCGCTTGTGAATGTCCCTCGGGTGGCTTTTGTCTTTCCCCTTCATGTCTTTTTCGCTCTACGTCTTAGACCCTCTCTTGGCGCTACACCACCGCCGCTTCGGTATGTGAGAGTCAGGGCTCCACAAGGCCGGGGGTGTGTGAGGCCTCAAGAAGTAAGAGCTTCTCGAAGCGCGATGCTTGGGGCCCCCCTTTGACGTGCAAGCACCCCATGAGGCGTAGGAGAGAGAAAAGAGACTCGAGGGGCAAAACCAGCGAGAGGAAATTCGACCAAGTGTTTGTACTTAGCTTAGCGAGGCATTTTGCCTTGGAGAGGGTGTTGGTTCCCTGGCGAGATATTTTTGCCTTGGAGAGGGTGTTGGTTCCTGGCGCTCACTTTGGACCTGTTTTCCTGCGTTTTGACAGATAGGCGTACCACAAGCGATACATAGCTAGATAACTTATGCGTGCTCGTAGGTTCCTTCATGGGTGTCTCGCGAGGAGAACAGGCACCAAGGTCCTTGGTGAGTTGACGTGCACGGGAGCCGGCTCATGAGTTCAGAGCTCCTTGGGAGTTGACATGCATGAAGGCTGGTCTGTGAGTTCAGAGCTCGGATCCCTTGGGTTTGAGGCGCTGCCGGGATGCTCCCGTGGCATGGCACCATGCTAGCCCCCGCTCGCGAGATACACAGGATGGATCATAAAAGCGAGAAATAAACAGCAATAACATAATAGCTTACCGAAGCCACAAAATATGCTGGCGCGATGTGCAAAGGTTCAAAATGACCTGAAATAGATGTTCATTACACTGGCGTGGCCAGAAACAAAAATCCACCATGTCAGGCATGGGGTTCCACATGCTGTGGCTGAAACTCTCGAGGGGGCGTGCTCGTGGCGACGCATGTAGAGAGAGCTCAGAGGGGGGCCCTATGCGGGGGTGGCTTGTAGAGCCTGCGGTCCACCATGGATGGGCATGGGGATCCACCACGCCAAGGAATGGTGCCTGAAGAGGTTACCTTGCCGAGGCGTGATGGCTTGGGAGTCTTCTCGAACGGCCCGCGGCACGTATAGTAGAGAGAGGGGAGCCCGAAGTTTTTCCTCGTGGAGGATGATGGCGCGTGGCGCTCCCTTGATGCAAAAAGTTGCTCGCCGAGGGCGATCAGGGGTAGAACTTGCGCAGGTGCTGGATGTTCCAGGGGTTGGCGATGGGGATGCCGTCCTCCATCTCGAGCCGCGCGGAGCCAGGCCTGCCGATGTGCACGACTCTGTAGGGGCCTTCCCACAATGGTGAGAGCTTGTGGAGGCCTGCACTGGAGAGGATTCTCCTCAGGACAAGGTCTCCTGCTTCGAGAGTGCGCGGGCGGATGTGGCGGCTGTGGTAGCGACGGAGGTCTTGCTGGTACCTTGCGGCTCTCAGGGCCGCATTGCGGCGGAGCCCTTCAAGCAGCAGCAGGTCGTCGCTGCGGAGTTCGTCCACCTCAGCCTCCTTGAAGGCCAGGACTCGTGGAGAGCCATGAGTGATCTCGCTGGGGAGGACGGCTTCGGCACCATAGACGAGGGAGAACGGCGTCTCACCAGTTGGCTTCGTTGGCGTGGTGCGGATGGACCAGAGCACCGAGGGGATCTCATCGATCCAGTGCTTGCCGCTGGCCTTGAGGCGGTTGAAGCTTCTCGTCTTGAGGCCCTTGAGCACCTCGGCGTTGGCTCGCTCGGCCTGCCCATTGCTTCGTGGGTGCGCCACCGAGGCGTAGCAGATTTTGGCACCGATGCTGCCGCAGTAGGACTTGAAGGCGCCGCTGATGAATTGTGAGCCGTTGTCGGTGATGATGCGGTTGGGCACGCCAAAGCGGCAGACCAGGCTTCTTATGAATTTTACCGCCGATTTCGCCGGAATGGTGCGTACGGGTTCCACCTCAGGCCACTTGGTGAATTTGTCGATGGTGACGTAGAGGTAGCGGTAGCCCCCGAGCGCTCGCGGGAAAGGTCCCAGCAGGTCCAGCCCCCAGACCGCGAACGGCCAGGAGAGCGGGATCGTCTGGAGTCCTTGCGCGGGCTGGTGGATTTGCTTGGCGTGGAATTGGCATGCGTCGCAGGACTGGACGATTTCGGCGGCATCTTGAAGCACTGAGGGCCAGTAGAAGCCACTCCGGAAGACCTTGCCTGCAATGGTGCACGAGGAAGAGTGGTGGCCGCACTCGCCGCTGTGGATGTCGTTGATGAGCTGGCGGCCTTCCTCGGCAGGGACGCACCGCAGTGCAACCCCATTGGGTCGCTTGCGGGACAGGTCTCCGTCGTGGAGGCAGTAGGACTTGGCCTGGCGAGCAATTCTCTCGGCCTCTGCGTCGTCTTCGGGGAGGGCTCGGTTCTGCAGGTAGTTCTTGATCTCGTCAATCCAACCAGTGTCTTGTCGTACCAGGGTTAGCAGCAAGCAATCGCCCGAGGGCAACCGACAGTTTGGTGCTCCGCTCGGTGGGGCGGGTGGGAGCTCCTCGTCGATGCTGATGTTGACCACAGGCTGCTTGACCGAGGCCTTGGTGAGTCTCTCCTCGAACACTCCAGGCTTCTGGGCTTCTCTTCTTGCTGCTCGCCGAGCAATTTCATCTGCCTCTTGGTTTTCTGCCCGCGGGATGTGCTTGAGCTCCATGCCCCTGAAGTGCTTCTCCAGCTTGCGTACCTCTTCAAGGTAGGCCACCATGTAGGTGTCCTTAGGCGTGTAGCTTTTGTTGGAGAAGTTGACGTGTAGCCAGGTATTTCTTCAGGTCCTCAAAGGCCTTTGCTGCTTCAGGGGTCCACTTGAAGGGACCGAACCTCTTCATGATCTTGAAAAATGGCAGCGCCCTCTCGCCGAACTTGGAGATGAAAACGGCCGAGGCTGGCCATACATCCCACTAAGCGCTGCATGTCCTTGAGGCGACGAGGAGGCTGCATCTGTTCTATGGCCTTGATCTTGTCGGGGTTGGCCTCAATGCCGCGGTGAGATACCAGGAATCCGAGGAGCTTGCCTGAAGGGATCCCGAAGACGCACTTGGCGGGGTTCAGCTTGATATTGACCTTGCGCAGGTTGGCAAAGGTCTCCTCGAGGTCCTGGATGAGCATGTCCTTCTCGCGGGTCTTGACGACGATGTCATCGACGTAGGCCTGTGCATTCCTCCCCATTTGAGCTCCCAAGGCGATCCTCATGAGGCGCTGGAAAGTGGCGCCGGCATTCTTCAGACCGAAGGGCATGCAGACGTAGCAAAACACACCACAAGGGGTGAGAAATGCTGTCTTCTCCTCGTCCTCCTTCGCCATCTTGATCTGGTGGTAACCAGAGAAGGCATCCAGAAAACAGAGGAGTGCGCAGCCGGCGGTGGAGTCCACGATCTGGTCGATCCTCGGGAGGGGATAGGGGTCCTTGGGGCAGGCCTTGTTGAGATCGGTGAAGTCGATGCAGAGGCGGCTTCCTCCGGTGTGCTTGGGGACGACCACAGCATTGGCGAGCCAAGTGGGGTGGACCACTTCCTTGATGATGCTGGCCTTCTTCAGCTTGTCTACTTCCTTGATGATGAAGTCTTGCTTCTCTGGCGCTTGGCGCCGCGCTTTTTGCTTGACGGGGCGTGTGTTTGGACACACGGCTAAGTGGTGCTCGATCACCTCCCTCGGTACTCCGGACATATCTGACGGTGTCCAGGCGAACATGTCAGAGTTTGCCCTGAGGAAGGCGACGAGCGCGCTTTCCTATTTGGGAGGCAGGTTGGCGCCGATGATGACGCTAGCCCCCGAGCCGCTTGCCTCCAGAGACACTTGCTTTGTCGCGGCCTTCTCCCGAGAGAACAGCTGCTTCTTCTTCGCGGGGGGCCTCGGGAGGGGTTCCTCGTCCTCGTCAGCGGGTGACGCCACCGCGGCAGCCTTGTAGGCCGCTTGCGCAGCGTACAGGGCGTCCGAGACCACGCCGCGGATGACAATGGTGCCACCCGAGCCAGGGAGCTTGACGAGGTTGTAGGCGTGGTGGGTCACCGCCATGAACTTGGCGAGGGCGGGGTAGCCGAGTATGGCGTTGTAGGGCAGGCCGATGTCCGCGACGTGAAAGTCGATCAGCTCGGTGCGGTAGTTGGCCTGGGTGCCGAAAGTGACGGCGAGCCTCACCTGCCCCAAAGGGGTGGTAAGACCCTCTGTCACTCCCGAGAAGGGCCTGGTGGGCATGAGCCGCTCGTAGGGCACCTGCAGCTTCTCGAATGTCTCGACGGAGATGACGTTGAGGCCGGCACCCCCATCAATGAGCGTCTTAGAGACGGCGATGTTGTTGATGGTGGGGGTGCAGACCAGCGGATGGTGCCAACGGTCGAAGTGGACTTGGGGTGGTCGCTGGAGTCGAAGGTAATGGGGCACTGGGACCACTTGAGGGGCCTGGAGGCCTCGACTCCAGGAAGGGCTGCTGCGACCTCGCGAGCGAGTTGCTTGAAGTGGCGGTTGGAGCGAGGGGCCTGAGCCCCGCCGAGGATGCAAGCGGCCCCGCGAGGCACCTGGTAGCCCTCGTCAGCCCTCGTCAGGCTCGGCAGCCTCGTTCGCGGGCTGGACGGCGTTGGCTTGGGGGTTCTGCTGGTAGTTGTTGTTCCAGCGTCGCCCCCCGCGGCCGCCGCGGCCTCCGCCGCGGCCTCCGCAACCTCCGTTTGCCTCGCGAGCCTCGCGAAGCCTCTTGAGGTCGTAGCAGTCCTCGGTGGCATGAGAATGCCTGTTGTGGTAGATGCAGAAGGGACGATCATCCTTCTTCTCAGGTCCTGCGGCTGGAGTGGCAGCTTGGCGAGGCTGCTTGGCGTCGGGCTCTGCCGCGAGGACCGCAGTAGTCTTGCGCTTCTCGGAGGATTTCTTCTTCTTGGACCCCTCGGTGGGGTCCCCTGGCTCGTTCTTGACGAACAAGCGGCCCTCTTCAGCCTTGGCGCACTTGTCCGCCAAGTCGAAAAGCTTGACGACGGTGGTGATGTTGTCGTGGATGCCGAGCTTCTCGAGCATCCGCATGTCTGTGACCCCAGCCTGGAAAGCCGAAATGACCTGTGCGTCGGTGGCGTTGGGGATCTTGTTGCGCACTTGGCTGAAGCGCTGGATGTACTTGCGGAGGGTCTCACCGGGCTTCTGACGCACAGCGCGGAGGTCGTTGTAGGTGAGGCCGCGCTCGTACGTGCCCTTGAAGTTGGCGACGAAGCACCGGCAAAGCTCCTCCCAGGTGTTGATGGACTCGGTGGGGAGGTTGGTGAGCCATGAGGACGCAGAGTCCTTGAGGGCCATGGGGAACCAGTTCGCCATGACCCTGTCGTCGCCCCCGGCGGCCTGGATGGCCAGAGTGTAGAGCTGCAGGAACTCCAGGGGGTTGTTCTTGCCGTCGTAGCGCGGAGGAAGGTCCGGCCTGAACTTGACCGGCCAGACGACGCGACGGAGGTTACGAGTGAACGCGGCCGTTGTGCCGTAGGTGACCGTGCCGTTGGCGAGGGTGGCGCGGAGGTGGCGCCCAGCGGTGGCGACGTCCTGGACGGTGCGGTTGCGGCGTTCTTGCCCGCGCTCGATGCTCACGCGTGCGTCCTCAGGGGCTCGCTGCACGATTTGGCAGTCGTGCGGCGACGACGCGTGCGATGCAGCGCGGCCGTCGCGAGGAGGAGCCCCCGCTGGAGCAGGTTGCGGTGGAACCGGTGGAGCTGGAGCAGGTGCATGGTGACGAGGAGGAGCGGGAGGCGCGCCGTGCGCCACGTCCCCCACGAGCGCGGAAGGAACCAGGGAACGAGACGGTGCAGGTGCGGCGGCCCGAGCGGCGCCGATGAGTTCAGAGACGCGGTTGAGCCAGGCCTCCTGAGCCGCCGGCGTGGGACGGTACTGCAGCAGCTCCTGCGCCATGAGAAGCGCAGTCGCCAGGCTGGGCGAAGGGCGGCCCAGCGAGGAGGCAGCACGGTCCCGCGACGGGTGCAGGGAGGAGGCCTCCTCTTCGCCGAGGTCGTCCTCAGCGTGGTCGATGTCGTCGTCATCCGGGTGCTCGACGCGGGGTCGGCGCGGCGCGCCGGAGCGGCGCTCCCGCGCGGGCGCCGCGCGGGTTGCCAGCAGGAGGAGCGGTGGCGGTGCTGGCCGTCCGGCGAGCGAGTCATTCGGCGCGAGAAGGGCCGGCCATGGCTGCGTCGAGGTTGAAGATGCGCCTCAGCCCCCTACCTGGCGCGCCAAATGTCGGAGAACTGTCCCAGGAACTGGGTGTGTCTCGAGAAGGATCGAGTAAGGGGCTGAACACGGAATCAAACAACCCTCAACGTGCTCCGGCGACGATGCTCGTCGGACTCGCTGCGAGACAGCACTGCAGAGATGGAACGCTCGGTCTTACCCAGGTTCAGGGCCCTCTTGTGGAGGTAAAACCCCTACGTCCTGCTTTTGTGTATTGCACTGCTTGGAGAGTTCACAGTACAAGGAGAGCTTGTCGAGCTCGAGGTGGCTAATAATGGCTACTTGCTAGTCTTCAGATCTAGGGTTTCTAAGCTCCCAGATTCCGAAAACCGAACCCTTTGCTTGGGCGCGCCCCTTCTCCTTTTATAGGCGTCTCAGACCTCTTCCGCCCAAACATTTGGGCGGGAAGGGTTACCACATGGCGACGAAGGAGGAGGCGCGGTGCACCATAAAGGTGAAGTCCACCAGAAAGGTGAAGGCCATGGACGCGGTCCAGGGCAGGGACGGCGTCACCAAAGCTGGAAAAGGCCACCGTCCAACGGGCGGCGGGCTGGCGCTGCGGAGGCGAAATGGGTCCCACGGTGACGTCGCCCTTGGAGCGTAGCTGCAGACGGTTCCCTTATCACCGAAGTGGCAATACTCGTTGTCCGCTTTGCTTGGCGCTGCTTTGTTGACTCCTTTATACATGGGAACGGCAACTGCGGCGTCGTCGTCACCGCGCGCAAGCGCGCGCGTCACACTGCACATGGCGCAGAGCCCATGTGCGCTCTGCCGCGGAGGCAGGGATGGCTTCATGAGGAAGGAGCCTCGGCGAGGCGAAAAACCTCGCCGAGCCCTTCGGCTTGGTCCTTAGCAGAATTGCGGGTGGCGTCGGAGACACCTTGTCGAGTTGCGATCCCTCGCCAAGAGAGAATATCCTCGGCGAGGAGAAAAGACCCCTCGCGAGGCTCGCCAGGCTTGGAGAGCCTGGTCCTTAGCGAAAATCATCCAAAGAATCTTGTGGGCCCTGGCAGGCCGGCCTGTGGTACCCTGGTTTCCACTGTGCCGACATTATTGATTTCCTTTCTAGAGTGCCTTTTCCACTCAGTCTCCCCTCATGCCGCGATTAGGGAAGACCAATCGACTTAATGTCAGGAATAAGGTCAAAACAAAACCCAATGACCTCCTCTTTTCCATAGCCTTTGGAGATGCTTCCTTTTGACCTAGCACGGTTATGAACATATTTCTTCAAGACTCCCATGAACCTCTCAAAGGGGACAGATTGTGTAGAAATACAAGACCTAGAATGGTAATCTCTTCGTACTAGGAGATGCGTCATAATATTGAAAAAGGATGGTGGGAACACCAACTCAAAACAAACGATACATGTAACCACATCCTTTTGTAACCTTGGTAGAATTTGTGGATCGATTGCCTTCTGAGAAATTGCATTGAGGAATGAACATAGCTTCACAATGGGTAGTCGAATATTTTCCGGTAGAATCCCACACAATGCAACCGGAAGCAATTGAGTCATAAGCACGTGGTAGTCATGAGACTTTAGGTTCTGGAATTTTTTCTCTACCATATTTATTATTCCCTTTATATTCGACGATAAGCCAGACGGGACCTTCATACTTCTCAGGACTTCAAAAAATATTTCCTTCTCTTCTTTGGTAAGAACGTAGCTGGCAGGACTTAGACGTCCTTTATCCGTCTTCATTGGATGCAGGTCGTCTAGGTATTTCATATGTTGCTGGTCCTCCCGTCTTTCCGGCGTATCTTTTGTCTTTCCATATACACCCAAGAAGCCTAGCAGGTTCACGCAAAGATTCTTCGTCACGTGCATCACGTCGATTGCAGAGCGGACCTTTAGGACTTTCCAATAGGGTAGCTCCCAAAATACTGATTTCTTCTTCCACATGGGCGCATGTCCGTTAGCGTAATTCGGAACAGATTGACTGCCAGGAAGCTTTCCAAAGGTTACTATCTGATCCAAATCCTTGACCATAGCAAATACATCATCACCAGTATGGTGGACAAGCTTCTTCCCGTGATCTGCTTTGAAATGCTTGCCTCTCTTTCTTGCGAGATGCCTGGGCGGAAGAAATCGACGATGCCCCAGGTACACAACCTTCTTACATTTCTCCAAATATGTACTATCAGTGTTATCTAAATAGTGCGTGCATGTATTGTATCCCTTGTTTATGTGTCCTGAAAGGTTACTAAGAGCAGGCCAATCATTGATGGTTACGAACAGCAGCGCTCATAGGTCAAATGACTCCTGTTTATGCTCATCCCACACACGTATACCTTTTTCGCCCCACAACTGTAAAAGTTTTTCAACTAATGGACTTAGGTACACATCAATGTCGTTGCCGGGTTGCTTCGGGCCTTGGATCAGCACTGGCATTATAATGAACTTCCGCTTCCCGTGACTGCAGCTCTGCTCTCCAAAAGGATTCATGCCATCTGTACTTAGACCAAACCTTAAGTTTCCTTGCGTCATCTGCAAAGTCCTTGTAATCTCTATCGATTTTTCTCCACTGCGACCCATTAGCGGGGTGTCTCAACATCTCGTCTTTCTTGCGGTCTTCTTTGTGCCATCGCAACAACTTAGCATGCTCTTTGTTTCTGAACAAACATTTCAACCGTGGTATTATAGGAGCATACCACATCACCTTGGCGGGAACCCTCTTCCTAGGGGGCTGGCCCTCAACATTATCAGGGTCATCTCGTCTGATCTTATACCACATATCGGGCATTCATTCTTATTCTCGTACTCCTCACTGCGGTAGAGGATGCAGTCATTAATGCATGCATGTATCTTCTGAACATCTTATCCTAGAGACAGAGAACCTTCTTTGCTTCGTACGTACTGTCAGTCAATTCGTTATCCTTTGGAAGCTTCTTCTTCATTATTTCCAGTAACTTCTCAAATCTCTTGTCAGATAAACCAGTCTCTGCCTTCCATTGCAGCAATTCTAGTGTGGTACCGAGCTTTGTGTTGCCATCTTCGCAAGTTGGGTACAACTTTTTTTGTGATCCTCTAACATGCGCTCCAACTTCAACTTCTCATTTGCACTTTTTGCTTCTCTCTGTGCATCAACGATGGCCCGACGAAGATCATCATCTAACACGGGCTCATCTGGTGCCTCTTCATCTTCAGCTTCCCCCCTTGCATTACCACCGTATTCAGGGGCCGACATAGGATAGTTGTCATCATTCTCTTCTTCTTCGTTGTCTTCCATCATAACCCCTCTTTCTCCATGCTTGGTCCAACAATTATAGCCGGACATGAAACCGGACTGAATCAAGTGGATGTGAAGGATTTTTTAGGAAGAGTAATCGTTCTCATTCCGACAGACACGATATGGACAACACATAAAACCATTCCGTGTGTTTGCCTCGGCCACATTGAGAAAAGAACGCATGCATTGAATGTACTCGTTAGAGCGTCGGTCTGCGTACATCCATTGCCGGTACATCGAGCACCTTTTGTGCATAAGAAGGAAAAACATCATTACACACAACATCATGAATAGAGAAGTGACTAAATTAATTAATACAAGTTCATCATATTAAAACCAAAGTAGAGTAGTGACCAAATGTAATACATAGTTCTCATAATTAAAACATACATTGAAACTAACATAAAACTATCTAATGCATTTAAATGCAAAACAAATGCGATCGAAATCGCAACTAAGGTAACCATTGATCCAATAAACTAACAATGGGCATTACACAAATAACCTAGAATTTGAGTTAAATTAACTTACTCATTTCATCAAACACCTAGCTAGCAATAGCAATAAAATGAGGAGCAAAACTAGCAATGGGGATGAACTCCCCGGGAGGATGAAGTTTCTAACCTATTAGAACGCTTGGATATATGAGGCGCCCTTAATCTTGACAAATCGTGGAAAAATATGTGGATAAATTCGAGCTAGAGAGGAGATAGAGAGGAGAAAAATGGTGATATGAACTCTGAGCTCGGGCTGGAAAAAGATGATATAGTGAGTGAGACCTCTAGTCCCGGTTCGTGATACGAACCGGCACTAAATGGTCTCGCGCTGGCCCCCACCTCAGCTGCGGCCTGCCAAGACCCCTTAGTCCCGGTTCGTATCACGAACCGGGACTAGAGCTCGCCCACGACCCGAGACTAGAGGTTGTCGGCCTCGTAGCCGATGAACCGGGACTAGAGCCCCCCTCTAGTCCCGGTCCAAAATACATCCGGGACTATAGCAAAATCTTGCTCTGGACGAAAGGTCCGTTTTCTACTAGTGTGGACTCTTCCTAAATTTTCTTTCCCTATATGACACTCTAGTACATTTTGTTCACCAAAGAGGTATAAAAAGACCTTTTTACCCCTAGTGCATAATGTGACAAAAATTCTGTATGGGACAATAGCTGCAATAATATTAAATATTTGTTAGGCATAGCCAGATATCGTGTTATTAAAAAAGGTTATTAAAACAACTATTTTTAATAGAAATATTAAATCAATTGTTTGGGACATCTATATGAGAAAAATTGCTATGTAGATTGCTTTCTCAATGCATACATTATAGCATCTGCTTGAAAATAAATGTGATGTCCGCAAGAAAATAAAGGCAAGACATAATTCATTATTTACCATGTTCTAAACTTAATTTTTATGCACGGAATATATACAGCTTACTCAACACAATAACACTAGTTTTTAAAGTAGATTTTTAAACTTTCCTGTGAAATATATAATCTAGAAGCATGGAAATACGACGTTAGGAATACTAATCCCGATGGACATCGGCACGATGTCATGTGTGTATGTCTCTTGTCCGAGTACATGACTAGAGGTCATCACCGATTGGTTCTTGCACTGCGCTCTTCCAGGTATAAATACCCATGTACGATACAGTGTGAAGTACCAGATACCGTGTAAAGTACCACCGTGTAAACCATCAACTCGATTCTGCATGGGTACGTGTTGTGCTCGCTACTAGCAATCAATCGGCTGAACGTGCCGTGTCAAAATATCAATCGTTACTTGCAAACGTGTTGCTTGCTACTAGCAATCGATTAGCTGAACGTGTCGTGTCAAAAACTCCATCGATTCTCGTCGTCCTTGCCGTGTCAAACAAAAAACAATTGATTTAATAACCTTCTTAATAACCCTATGTTTAGCTATGCCTACTAAATATTTTATTTTACTGTAACTATTGTCCTGTACAAAATTTTGGCCACATTATGCAACAGGGGTACAAAAGTCTTTTTATGCCTCTTAGGTGAACAAAATACACTAGAGTGTCATATAGGGAAAGAAATTTTAAGAAGAGATCATATAGGGAAGGAAATTTTCACCGGTGTCAAATAAGAAACAAGATTTTAAGTGAGTGTCATATAAGGAATTTTCTCATCTACAATAGGTTTAATAATCACGCTATAAGAAATGTCACAACAGATTTACTTAGTTGGTGAAAGAAAGCTGGCAGAACACTTATAGCCATCTCTAACACGAGCTCGAACACACTTCATGAGATAATTAGGTGGGTCACATAATGCATAGCACGCAAATATATTCACACTTTTTTAAGTTGACTGAGACATAGCCATTACTTTTATTTTATCAGACATAAAATATGAAATAGGATATAATTTGAACAATATCCAATCATATATGCTTCGGTACGATTTGTACACAACCCATTTCATTTACATGTGTCAGGTCTAGGTCGATAACCATGTTTGTCCATCGGAGCATCATCACCGGCACCTCCAAACGACCACCAAAGGCGCATTGGGTTCCCAATGGACTGGGCGATCCCAGTTTATGGGCACCCCGAGCCACCCTCGAAATTTGGAGATCTGCTCACGGGCGCTGGACAACGCACTCGATAACGTCTCCGACAAGACATCCCCTTGTCATAGACACGAAGCAATAGTTTCTTCCCTATGTGTTAATGACGCCATGAAGGAGGTCGGTCAGCGCGTAAATGTTAGCCACTTCCTCAAGCGATGATGCAGGCGACACGTCGCATTAACCAAGCATTGGACCATGCGTCGTCGTTTCGTCTAATCCACAACACCGCCCCTCAAGCTACACGCCACCCTCGGGATGTATAAGAGGCTGGTCCGAGACCCAGCTTGCCACAATATGCCACGGATCCCCAGCATGGCGCACAATACGAAGTCGGAGATAGTTCGGGGAGGCCGCATCCTCACACTCGACGAAGCACGCCAACTCCACTGATGCGGCCTGCCCGTACCGTCAGACTTCCGCATGCCCAACCCAACGGGTGCGTCCTGAGGCGTTCCAGAACGTCGTCCTCACGCGACGGAAGGAGATGACGGAGCCCGAGCGACGCCTCCCCGAGAATGACATTGACTGTGATGCGATCGGAAGAGGGAAATACTATAAGAAATGCTGAATAAAATTTAAAATTTCTCACTTCGATTTGATCTCAAATTTTTAAATTTTGATTTTGGGGATGCCGTTGGGACAGCACCCCATTCTGTCGGACATGTGTCCTGACCCAGAAGCGGACACAATTACCCAATTAGGGGTGTGTTGGAAAGATTTCGAGTTTACCGGCGCAGATGCTGTGATGTTGGGCCGTCTAGATATTTACCGGAAGCTACAGTAAACATCCTGCGACGCTAGATATTTGCTTGGAATAGCTTGGAATCGCCAGGACGGTGAATAAACTGGACCAGTGGGGTTCAGAAGAAGATCGATAATAACCAGATAAAAAAGACGCACGCGGCGCGCATGCGCCGAACCTTTGACCCTCCATAAAAGCATGCACGGCCCTACCAGTGCCGTCGACTCTTTTCGCGCCATCCGGTGCGAAGTCTTGGCGCCAAAAATTGCTGAAGAGGCGGGAGGAGGTTTCGCGCCAAGGCTCTGTCGAGCAAGCCACCAAGGACAAGAAGACAAGGGCCCCCTCTTCGATTGCGGTAGCTCCAAATCCAAATCCAAACGCAGTAGTAGATGTCAATAGTGAAGTGCTACGGTTGGCTAGGTGGAGTAGCGGCATGGCGGAAGAGCATGAGGAGTCCACGAGCTGTAACGTCGTCGTCGTTGCACTGTGGCAGATGCAGCTATTCCCGGTACCGTGGCAAAGGTCAGCTACAGCGACCGCAGTTGCACTTGCACACACCCCAGAATTTGACGAAATGACCCAAAATAACAACAAAGCAAAATAAATTTATAAAATAAACGTCTAGCGAAACTATTTTACAAAATAACTCTTTCAGATAGCATCCAACACTTAGACGCTATGGTATGCTATGTAGCGGCTCAGCCCAAGACGCTACTCGTCCTACCTACGTGGCGGCTACGAGCCCCACTTTAGTTGTGTAGCGCCTTGACGTTACGCGCTATGCTACGTAGTGTAGCGCCTAGTACTAAGCCGCAACACGACTTAGTAATTTTTCGGCAAAAAATTGACCAATTATTTAATATTTTCAGAAAAAATAAAAAAATTCCAGTAATTCAAGTCCATGTATATAAGCAATCTGGGAAAGTTTGAACCAATTTGGGTGGGTGAATTGAGAGAAACATTGATTTGAATGTTCAGTTTCAATTTTAGCCGAAAATTTAAATTTCCAGAAAAATTTGAAAAAATTCATGTAATTCAATTCCATATATATAAGCAATCTGGAAAAGTTTGAACCAATTTGGATGGGTGGATTGAGAGAAACATTGATTTGAATGTTCAGTTTCAAAGTTCAGCCGAAAATATAAAGTTTCCAGAAAAATTGGAAAATTTCCTGTAATTCAAGTCCATGTTTATATAAGCAATATGGGAAAGTTTCAATCAACTTGGATGGGTGGATTGAGAGAAACATCAATTTGAATGTTCAGTTTCAAATTTGGTTGAACATTTAAAGTTTTCAGTTTTTTTTTAATTAATTTCATGTGAAAACTTTAAAATAAATTGGGGTTGGCTAAGGCATTTGTTGTTGATCTACAAAAGAATAGCACTTAAGGTGTAAATCTTTACAAACGTATATCTCATGGATTGATGTATTGAGCCAAATGTTTGGTCTCACTATTAAAAGAACTGGGGATGTCACCGTTGTCCTTGTAAAAATGCACCAAGTAGACTAGATTATTTCTTTAGTTAGTGACTTAGTGTCCATGTCCATGTCTAAAAATGTATTGAGCCAAAATTTGAAATTGAACATTCAAATCGATGTTTCTCTCAATCCAAATTGATTAACACTTTCCAAGATTGATTATATATATGGATTTGAATTAGAGGAATTTTCCAATTTTTCTGAAAACTTTAAATTTCTGGCTAAACATTGAAACTGAACATTAAAATTAATGTTTCTCTCAATCCATCCATCCAAGTTGATTGAAACTTTTCCAGATTGCTTATATATATGGACCTGAATTACATAAAGTTTTTCAATTTTTTCTGAAAATTTAAAATTTCAGCTCAAAATTGAAATTGAACATTCAAATCGATGTTTCTCTCAATCCACCCACCTAAATTGATTAACACTTTCCAAGATTGATTATATATATGGATTTGAATTAGAGGAATTTTCCAATTTTTCTGAAAACTTTAAATTTCTGGCTAAACATTGAAACTGAACATTAAAATTAATGTTTATCTCAATCCATCCATCCAAGTTGATTGAAACTTTTCCAGATTGCTGATATATATGGACCTGAATTACATAAAGTTTTTCAATATTTTCCGAAAATTTAAAATTTCAGCTCAAAATTGAAATTGAACATTCAAATCGATGTTTCTCTCAATCCACCCACCTAAATTGATTAACACTTTCCAAGATTGATTATATATATGGATTTGAATTAGAGGAATTTTCCAATTTTTCTGAAAACTTTAAATTTTTGGCTAAACATTGAAACTGAACATTAAAATTAATGTTTATCTCAATCCATCCATCCAAGTTGATTGAAACTTTTCCAGATTGCTTATATATATGGACCTGAATTACATAAAGTTTTTCAATTTTTTCCGAAAATTTAAAATTTCAGCTCAAAATTGAAACTAAACATTCAAATCAATGTTTCTCTCAATTCACCCACCCAAATTGGTTCAAACGCTTATATATATGGATTTAAATTACTAGATTTTTTTCAATTTTTTCTGGAAATGTTAAATTTTTGATCAAATTTTTGGCCAAAAATTTCTAAGAGCTAAGGCCACAGCCGCCACGTCGGCAGGACGAGTACCGCCTTGGCCTGAGACGCTACATAGCATACCATAACGCCTAAGTGTTGGGCGCTAACCGAAAGAGTTATTTTGTGAAATAGTTTCGTCGGACGCTTATTTTGTGAATTCCTTTCGCTTTATGGTTATTTTGGTCATTTTTTCCCGGAATTTAGGGCCAGCCGTTTCCGCGGAAAAGTGGATGGAAAATAGTGGCCAGGGTCGCTACGGAAATGCAATGGATAGGTAATTTTTTTTCTTTTTGAACTGGATAGGTAAATTTAGTGTCACCGTAACACTAAATTTGTTGCGAAAAGAAACAAGAATGAGCTGAATCGTTTCTTCTCCCCAACGATCGAACTTTTTTTCGTCTGTCGAAGAAAGCGAAACAATCAAAACAGTTTAGGTAAACAAATACTCCATTTTCTTGAACAGTGAAAAACTCGAGTACTACTCCCCAAAACAGTATTATCCTAGGAGCTAGGGTAGTAGGAGTACGACCGTAGAGCAAGCAAGTGTATTGGAGTACGATGTTGTTGAAAAGAAGACCGGTAAAGGCCCCAACTACTCCTATCCTAGGCCCACAGCCAGTCGCCATGCTGTACTACTACCAGGGCAGGGCAGGGCAGGGCGTTGTCCAGCAGATGAGAACGCTTTACGGAGCGAAAGCCGTACGGTGTCACCCCAAAGCCGGGAAGGATAGCAACAAAAGCAGAGGGGCCGCAACGCAGAGCACAGGGTAGCCGGCAGGAGCTAGCCAGCGTAGCGTAGCGTGGTCCGGTCCGGCGGGTGTTCCTTCCTCTCCTCCTTGTCGATCGGGGCGCCCGGCACCGATCGCCGGTGCGGTGCGAACCCACGAATTCCCGGTGGTTGGACGCTAGCTGCTGCGGCGGAACACGTTTCCTTCCATCGGGCCCCGTCACTCGGTTGCTGTGCCGCTGCCCCACCCGGGATCGTGGTGGAAGCGGAAGCGGGAGCACGCCGACGGCATGTGCCCGGTCCGGTCGGTCCTGGAGAGAGGGGTGGCGAGGTCCGAGGCTCGAGCGGCGCTCTTTCTCTACTCCAACCCGGCTGACATGGCGCGGGTTCCGACGCGTCGTCGTGTCCCTCTCTGCCTGCCCGCGACGATGTTTGGACCCTGCATTCCCGCCCTGCATCTGCATGAACCGTGTTACAAACGAGAAAAACCAGAGCAAGACAGACTCACTCAAATACCAATCAGGCTATCACAAGGGCAAGCATTCTCCAAGCAAGAGAACGCTTCGGACGGAAGCTGAAACATGTGCCTGCCGTACGGCCGGTCGGCCATGGATTTGGACAGGGTCATACGAACGGGATCCTGGTTGGCCTGGCCAAACGATGCTAGTACACGTACGGACAGGGGCCGTGGTACCGCATTAATGGAGTTGAGTTCGTAGTATTATTGCTGGTGGAGTACTATAGTGCTTTGCAACATTCGATCCAGCCATAATAAATGCTGAAATCCACTGGTTGATCTCATCCGTCCGCCCGTCCATCACGACCGGCCTGTCTGTCGGATCCGCTGCCGCTGGCTGGATCGATCGTGCACTGCCGTGCCACGCTGCAACGTGCACGTACTACACCATGCGTGCATTGATGAGATCCATTTGTTGTTCGATCCATCGGTGGGTCGATTTGAATGCGCTGGCCGTGAAACTGTTTACATTTCCTGCTGCCACGACCACCACAACCTAGCAGCACGACACTGCGTCCGATCGACGGGGTCTGCAGCTCGCAGCTGTGCCTGCGCTCGGAGCAGAGCAGAGGAGTGTGCCCATCCGTTCGGCAAGTCGTGGGAGCCTCGGACGGAGTAAATAACGAACTCAATCGATGGCATGTCTCACTGTTAAGACGGACCCGCATGTCATATTCACCTCCTATCTCAACTTGGAGTTTTGGAGTTGCAACGAGATGAAAGAGAAATACGTTGATATAGATGAAGAAAAATGGTGGCACTGGTGATGGAGATATTCACCCTCCGGGGCACTTGCGGAGTCTAGGTTTTCGTGGTTCTGCATGACGGCTGTTTTTTTCTCTTCTGGGAAATCCAAGACCCAAAGCTATTATTTTTTTATTGATTTTAAAGGTCACCGTGGGGAAGACTCCCCACCAGAATATATTTAAGCAGCAGGTTACAAGGTCACGCACGACGTGAAGAGAGGAATGAGCACCACAGATCGACGCTTTCCATTTGATTCGGTCTTTTACACCGATTAGTCCAGAGCAAGAGGTCTGAAACGATATTTCCGATAGTTACAGAGGTGGTGAAGTCAAGAGATCTAAAAACCTCGGCGTTCCTAGCATCCCAGATCTTCCAGCAGATCGCAAGGGCGATGGAAGTCCAAACGTCGTTGGGGAGACCAGTTGGCAGCGGAGAGGACCAGATATCCGAGAACTGGCCGAAGGAGGGGGAGATTCCGATTCTGGTCCAAACGGCACGGGCGTAGCAAGTGAAGAAGAGGTGTTCGCGGTCCTCGATTGGGTGATCACATCGTGGACAAACCACGGAGTCCAGGATTGTTTTCTTGAGGAGGTTAGCTCGGTTGTTGAATCTGTCGAAGTGGAGGAGCCATCCAAAGATCTTGATCTTCTGCGGGTTGAATGTGTCCCAGATATTGTCGCTCTGGTCGTCGTGCAACTGCGAGGTTAGGGCGGTATAGGATCCTTTGGAGGTGAATCTCGAGCCGCTCAACAGCGTCCTGTCGTCGGCAGAGGAGGTGAGAGTGACATCCTGCAACAAGAGAGACAAAGAACGAAGCTCGTAGCTTGCAGCCGAGGTTAGCCCGTTTCTCAGGTTAGAATCAGACCCCATCCTGCAGCACCGAACTAACAAAATTGAATTTCTTAAGGTGGCGAGAGAAAATGGTGGGGAAAGCAACGGCGAGGGGTTCTGGTAGGAGCCATCTGTCTCGCGAAAAATAAGTGGTGCAGCTGTCACCAATTTTGCATTGGGAAATTTGGCGAAGAACATGAATGTTTTTCTTGATAATGGTGACTAGGAAGGTGGAGTTGGAGGAGCGGTGCATGGGGTATGGTGAGTGGTTGAGTATCCATTGTTTCCAAGGCAAATTGGCATAGTGCAAAAATTTGTAAGCAAATTTCTATAGTAGGCATTCATTCTGTACTTCAAGATTTTTAACACCCAAACCACCTGCACATTTAGGTGAGCAAACTCTGTCCCAAGCAACCAGGCATTGAGCTCCCGTAAGTGTCGTTTGGAGCCCACAAGAAGGAACTTCTCTTTTTGTTGTATTTAGCAAGATCTTGTTTGACTAGGGGAAAGCTATCATTATGGTCATCCTATTACGGTATGATGTTAGACATAACCAAAGTTAGCCTTCCAACGTGCAGGAAACTAATACCTTCATGGTCGAAAGACATGTAAGTACGTTAACCTTTTATATGGTTTTACGAATAATACTGTGACAGAAAGATCTCGTAGTAAAATATTTGGTTCTTTACAACATCATTGTTCCAGACAACAATATGCTCCCATTGTTGCCAGCAAGAACTATTCCCCATGACCATGAAAACAAGGTCATCATACACACAATGAGTCAGTCATAGAGGCAAGACTGGGACTTAAACATGTTGTTTATATCTCTACACGTAACACGTGGATATAGTTTGAGACGAGAGTTTCGTGGGGTCTAGCCTCCACGTGATCAGTATATATATATAGACACAGCAGGATACAATTACAACATGGACTCGTACACAACACGTACGGTTTCGATCTTTCTAAACCGTATTTAACACCCCCCCCCCCCCCTTCAATCTGAACTTCTACACACTAAGTTTAGATTGGTTCTAAAATGGTTTAACATCTGCTGGGTAGCTGGTTTAGTAAATACATCAGCTAACTGATCATTGGAGGAGATAAACCTGACTTGTAGAGCTCCAGCCGCTACTCACTCTCGCACAAAGTGGAAGTCAATCTCTATGTGCTTCGTACGAGCATGAAACACTGGGTTTGCTGTCAGGTATGTTGCCCCAAGATTATCACACCACAAAATAGGGGTACGCTGCTGCTCAACGCCAAGTTCTTTGAGCAATGACTCTATCCAAATGGCTTCAGCAGCGCCATTTGCCAACGCTTTGTACTCTGCCTCGGTACTAGACCTCGAGACAGTAGGCTGCTTCTTCGAACTCCAAGAAACCAAGTTCGGACCTACAAAGATGGCAAAACCTCCGGTGGACCGTCGATCATCAACACAACCAGCCCAATCTGCATCAGTAAAAACACTAATGCCGGTAGACGAGGACTTGCGAAACTGGGAGGCCTGTATTGATGGTGCCCTTCACATATCTCAAAATGCGCTTCACAGCCTCCCAATGTACCTCTGTTGGTTGTGAGAGAAACTGACACACCTTGTTGACTGCAAACGAGATGTCTGGCCGAGTGAGAGTCAAATACTGGAGTCCCCCTACCACTCTGCGATATCGGAAGGCATCATCGGTACCCAGTTTATGTCCACTATCACGAGCAAGCTTCTCGCCAGTAGCCAGTGGAGTTGAAGCGGAGTTGCAATTCTCCATGTTAACCTGATGAAGAAGATCTAGCGCATACTTGCGCTGGGTGAGGCTCATCCCCCCTGAATTGCAGGACGCTTCGAGACCAAGAAAATAATCCAGGGCACCAAGATCCTTGATGGGAAAACTGTCCGACAAAGCAGCCACTAGTCGATCAACTGCAACAGGAGAAGAGCCAGCGATGACTATATCGTCAACATACACAAGCATGTACAGCTGAACACCGCCTTGAGAGAACACGAATGTAACGCCCCGACCCCAGAACTATGCAGTGAAGCTTTGTGCAACCGGTCATGCTACACAATCTAAGGTTGCTGGGTTTACCAATTCCAGGCCAAAACCTTTGGCGGGTGTGCTCGGAATGGATCATCGGCACACAACACTTCGATCATGCCATAAGCTCAGACATAGCTATCATGTATAGTTAAGAGATCAAGACTTGTGGAACAACTGGCACATTGCAGACTCTATGACACTACAAGAAAACCTATCATACAGCAACACATACTTGGCAACATCTTTCATATCCATTGTAAGAATTTAAGGTAGATACGGAAATATGCGTTGCAAACAACACCCGTTTTCTGTTATATAGATTGCACACGAAAACTGGTCTAGCGCCCGCGCACTGGAAATTTCGTTTTGGCGCTAAGTGTGGATTGGCGCGGACAAAAAAAATTTGGGAGGTTTTCACGTGAGTGGCCCTATATGCGCGGTCAGTTTTTTCACCTCTGATTAGTTTTTTTACAGCTCCCCCGATTTGTTATTCACCACATCTCCTCGTCTCCTATCATGCTGCACATTCATCTCCTCCTCCCTATGGATGGCACCCGCCGGGTTCGGGGCCGGGTTTGGCCCCCCCATACCCGCACCCGACCCTCATCCCCGCCCCCGCGACCCGCCCCCATACCCGCCGTCGGGTACAGAATTTCCCCAGACCCGCGACCCGCCGGGTTTGGGAGACCCGACGGGTACCCGCCAACAAACGACGGCGCACACAGCGAAACATGCGACCTCCTTGGCTGGACGGCAGGAGGGCGTGGCGGACCTCGTCGACTGGACGGCGCGGTGCAGGAGGGCGGCGCAGCGCAGGGGATGGCGGCAGGAGGGCGGCGCAGGAGAGCGGCAGGAGGACAGGGGCGGCGAGCCGGCGAGCGACCGTGCAGGAGGCCGGCGGGGAAGGCGTGGGCGTGCAGTTGCCGGCGAGGGAAGGCACGGGTGGGATCTGGGGAGTGGCGGCCGGTGGCGCAAGAGCCGGAGCTGCGTGGGGAGCCATGGGGAGAAACGAGAGCTGCAGGAGAGATGAGAAGGAGAGGAAAGAAGAAGATAAGGGAGAGAAGAGCAACGTGTGTGGTGTGGTGTGGTCCGTCCGTCCGTGTGCTCTGTGCGACTGTGTGTGCGGTCCATGTGCGTGAGTGTGCTGTCCTGCTGTGTGGTGTGGTCTGTGGTGTGTGCAGCGTGCGTGGGGGAGTGGCTTAGGTGAGGGTTGACTGAATGACATGTGGGACAACATGCTCTAGTCGGGTATGCGGGTTTGCGGGTCTGGGTTTGACACCTCCATACCCGCCTCCGCTAGACCCGGCGGGTCTGAAATTTTACCGTTAAGCAGCCCCATGGGTCTAAATCACCACCAAACCCTCCCCATTTAGTGCGGGTACCCGTCGGGTTAGCGGGTATCGGGTACCCATTGACATCCATACTCCTCCCAGCGCCGCCGCCACCGCTCCAATCCATTGCTACCGGCTAATTCCACCGCTGGTTGAAGCTCACAGATCCTACCTCTTGTATGGTTTGCCTCTCTGCTCCTACCGCCAAATCATGTAGTCCAACTTCCTGAAACACCTAACCCTAGATCGTTGACTGGCATGTACGATCTACAAGGCGCGGCGGTGAGTCTGAGCACCGAGAGCACGACAGACCTCCAAAAATCTGAGGTGCGATTTCTCCTCCCCCGCCCCCTGCTCCCTCTTTCCAGTTTCGCCTCTCCCTTTTCCCTTGGCCAGATCCATTTTTCTCTAAGATTTGTGTGCAATCTTGATGCGACAGGGCCGCTCATCAGCTGCGGTAAGCCCTCGTAGTTCATCACCGGAGGCCCGACCATCCTCTCTATGTATTTTAATTGTTTGCTTGCTTTTTCAATTTCTTATCTGATTGAGATGCAAGGTGCAGGTCATTGACTGAACAAAGTTGAAAGGTGCGGGTCATTGACTGAACAAATTTGAAATTTTCTAATATGGAGCAGCGCTTAATGTGATCCAAAAGTATTTCCGCGAGAAAAGATCTGTAAGTATTTTCGTTTTGCGCTTCTTGTGATCCATCATGTTTTGATTTTTCTTTGTTGTTGTGTAATGAGGACTTTCAAGTGAAGCTGATCATCACACACTAGTTAAATCTGGACTCAATGGTATCTCATCGATACCTAAGTGTGAAACATTCCTACCGGATAAATAGTTCAGCACTATTATGGATCTATGATATCATTGATTATTTTAGGGGGGAGAATCCCTTACTAGTATTAGGAACCCTTAATGATTCAGCCTCACACGTTGTGTAATACTAAATGAATATGCCCCACATGCATGATGCAACGATCACACTGTCCTATTTTTTATAACTGTTATAGTCTTGTCGATTTTGTCTACATCCACACACTGAAATTATATCCACACACTGGTATACCTGGTGCGATCCAATCTACGGCCCACCTGGCAGGCCCAAAGAAGCCCATGAAGCACGACTTGGAGTACAATACAAGAAAACATGTAAACCCTACCTGGCTCCCTTTATAAAGCCAGGCAGGGGCACCTCATAGGAAATCCCCCACAGGGAGACAACAGATACACAACACCCGCCGCCGGCGGCACCATTGTAACACCACCATGATCATCTATACAGATCAGACAAGCAGGATGTAGGTCTTTACCTCACCATGAGGGGCCGAACCTGGGTAAATCCTTGCTTATCAGCCGACGGAACTACCAGCGCGCCATCTCTCTCCCCCTCAATCAACCCGGGGTACTCGACCCAGGGATTTGCCGAGCCCTAACCTCGACAATTGGCGCCGTCTGTGGGAAGAACGCGCGCTGGATTCAACGTTTCGGCGGCTCTAATCTTTATCAACAACAACACTCCTCGCGCACAGACTACAGGGCAGCAGCAACACCTGTGTTGCGGACATCACCGACGGCGACTCGGAAATCATATCGACGATCCCTTCGGTGGAAAGATTCGAAATTGAGTTTTTTACAAGCTGTTAAAATTTCAGCGCGTTCCAACGGCTGGATCTTCCTGGCCGACCCTCACACTGAACCTGTGTCAGAACCCTGACGAAACTTCGTGCGGCTTCGGGAAAATAATTATATAGGTTGACTCGGATATCACTTTGAAGATCCCTCCGGTGAAAACATGCGGAATACAATCCCGCACCACTGCAAAAAATTGGAGACTATTCCAACGGTTAGATCTCCGTCGGCGCCCCGAGGACTGCAACGGATTTCGGATCTAGACAAATCCGTGAGTGCAGGTCGCGAATTCGACTTCCGAGCAATTCGACTTCCTGCCAAAACAAAGAGTTCGGCCCCAACTACAATATGGATAGCAAGCGATCAACGGAGGCTGGCGGCCTCGCCTTCGTCAACTCGCCTCCATCGGCTCCGCCTGCGACACTCGGGGGCTGGCGGCCTCGCCTTCGTCAACTTCGCCTCCATCGGCTCCGTCTCCGACACTCGGGGGCTGGCGGCCTCGCCTTCGTCGACTTCGCCTCCATCGGCTCCGTCTCCGACACTCGGGGGCTGGCGGCCTCACCTTCATCGGCCCGTCTCCGGTCCCCCGCGTTGACTACTTCCGCCGCGTCGACTCCGGTCCGCCGCGTCGACTACTTCCGCCGCGTCGACTCCGGTCCGCCGCGTCGACTACTTCCGCCGCGTCGACTCCGGTCCGCCGCGTCGACTACTTCCGCCGCGTCGACTCCGGTCCGCTGCGTCGACTACTTCCGCCGCGTCGACTCCGGTCCGCTGCGTCGACTATTTCCGCCGCGTCGACTCCGGTCCGCCGCGTCGACTACTTCCGCCGCGTCGACTCCGGTCCGCCGCGTCGACTACTTCCGCCGCGTCGACTCCGGTCCGCCGCGTCGACTACTTCCGCCGCGTCGACTCCGGTCCGCCGCGTCGACTACTTCCGCCGCGTCGACTCCGGTCCGCTGCGTCGACTACTTCCGCCGCGTCGACTCCGGTCCGCCGCGTCGACTACCTCCGCCGCGTCGACTCCGGTCCGCCGCGTCGACTACCTCCGCCGCGTCGACTCCGGTCCGCCGCGTCGACTACCTCCGCCGCGTCGACTCCGGTCCGCCGCGTCGACTACTTCCGCCGCGTCGACTCCGGTCCGCTGCGTCGACTACTTCCGCCGCGTCGACTCCGGTCCGCTGCGTCGACTACTTCCGCCGCGTCGACTCCGGTCCGCTGCGTCGACTACTTCCGCCGCGTCGACTCCGGTCCGCCGCGTTGACTACCTCCGCCGCGTCGACTCCGGTCCGCTGCGTCGACTACCTCCACGCGTTGACTCCGGTCCGCCGCGACAACAAAATCGCCCTGGCCGCACCCGATGCTCTCCCGGGTGATGCGCCACACAGGCCGCAGCATACTCGCCTTGGCCGCATCCGATGCTATCCCGGGTGTTGCGCCGCACAGGCCACAAACAAATTCGCCTAGGCCGCCACTCGAACCACTCGGGGGCTCGCGCCATACAGGTCAAAGTCCAGCCTTGGCCGCCACTCGAATCACTCGGGGGCTGCGCCACACAGGCATAACCCGAAAATCCTAGGCCGCCACTCGAACCACTCGGGGGCTCGCGCCATACAGGTCAAAGTCCAGCCTTGGCCGCCACTCGATTCACTCGGGGGCTGCGCCGCGCAGGCCTAACCCGAAAATCCTAGGCCGCCACTCGAACCACTCGGGGGCTCGCGCCATACAGGTCTAAGTCCAGCCTTGGCCGCCACTCGAATCACTCGGGGGCTGCGCCGCACAGGCATAACTCGAAAATCCTAGGCCGCCACTCGAATCCACTCGGGGGCTCGCGCCATACAGGTCCAACAACACAGTAGGCCGTTTGGCTGAGCAAATACTCGATATGTCTGTCGAGTCCACCAAGTAGGCCGTCAGGCTGAATGAGCACTCGAATCTCATTCGAGTTTCACAAGTAGGCCGTCAGGCTGAGCGAACACTCGAAACTCATTCGAGTTCCACAAGTAAGCCATCAGGCTGAAAACTGCAATATATAGTAAGCCCACAGGCTGAACAAAGGACTTTGTTTTATCAGTGATTCCTTAAGTTCCTTAAGTAAGCCCACGGGCTGAATGAGAACTCGAACAGATCATTCGAGTGCACCAAGATTCAGTAAGCTCCACGAGCTGAAGAAACTCGTACAGTAAGCCACCAGGCTGAGTAAAAATACACAGTAAGCCACCAGGCTGAGTAAAAATACACAGTAAGCCACCAGGCTGAATAAAAATACACGGTAAGCCAACAGGCTGATGGAGCACCCGGATAATTCATTCGAGTGCAACAAAAATACAGTAAGCTTCAAGAGCTGAATAGACTCGATAAGTCCATTCGAGTGGAAAAGAAATTCAGTAAGCTCCATGAGCTGAGTAAAACTCAAAGCAGTAAGCCAAACCGGCTGAGTACAAAGTAAGTCATGCAAAGTCAGTTGCGACTCTGTTAGCTCGAGTCTCTTCTTTACTCCCATCGGGAGCGGGCTTTTCGACTGAAGAAAAACTGAGTTTAACCTCAATTGCAAGCAATTCAGCTTAATCTCGGGGGCTACTCCCATCGGGAGCGCTGTCGCGCCCCCGATAGCATGAGATCAATATTCAGTCGAAGCGTTACTGACTAAACCATCCTCTGTAAGCCCTCAACGGCCGGAGTCGAATCATTTTTACTTGTCTCTTTCAGGAACAAGACGGCGCACCCGTCGGAACAGTGATACCCGACATACCCGCATCTGCTTCGACTACATCGACTGCGTCTCCATCGACTGTGTCTCCATTGACTGCGTCTCCGTCGACTAAGACGATCGCACCTTCTTCGACTATGCCTGCTCGACATGCTGCTCTTAGTCTCTGCCCGATTCTTCGAATCGACCAGACACTCGGGGGCTACTGACGGGGATATACCCTTCGGGTCCCCTATCATTGGTATACCTGGTGCGATCCAATCTACGGCCCACCTGGCAGGCCCAAAGAAGCCCATGAAGCACGACTTGGAGTACAATACAAGAAAACATGTAAACCCTACCTGGCTCCCTTTATAAAGCCAGGCAGGGGCACCTCATAGGAAATCCCCCACAGGGAGACAACAGATACACAACACCCGCCGCCGGCGGCACCATTGTAACACCACCATGATCATCTATACAGATCAGACAAGCAGGATGTAGGTCTTTACCTCACCATGAGGGGCCGAACCTGGGTAAATCCTTGCTTATCAGCCGACGGAACTACCAGCGCGCCATCTCTCTCCCCCTCAATCAACCCGGGGTACTCGACCCAGGGATTTGCCGAGCCCTAACCTCGACAACTTGTGTGCTTATGTTGTATCTTAACAGGTATATCTTCATACCTTCTGCAAGGCATGTAGATGAAGTCTGAACCAACAAGTTTGTATGTGAAGGTAGAGATCCACTACTTAGTTTGTGCCTCCAGTTTGTATGCAAACTACGATGACCTGAATAATTCTCCCATCATTTATTTGAGGTACCTCTTTCCCTTTATAAAGATTCAGCCGCTCCACACCTCACTCACTGGATCATATGAAATATAGAAACAGTGGCTTTCCCTTAATATCAAGAATTAATTTCTCCAGGGATGTCGTAATGCTAAGTTACCTAAGCACTGCAGCTCACTTGTCCTTGTCTCTCGATATTCTTAGTGCAACGATCAGACCATCAACCATAAGTAATCTTTTCCCCAATTTTTACTGACTGTTTCTCTTGATGCAAATTGTAGTTACTCAATGCACCTTGATTTATTCAATGTTCTTGACCTTGAGCTACTCTTTTTTATGTCATGCTAGACATGTGTAGTGGCGCTGGAAGCATAGGCAACAGCGACGCTGGTGGCAGCACTATGAGATGCTGCAGCAAGCAGGTGCAATCGGACACGCATCAGCAGCAACAACCAGTAGTATGACGACCAACAGTATAAAGTTATTCCCTTTTTGTGACTTATATCACGTCCAACTCTGCTTTGTGATACTATGTACCATTCTATGAATTGTTAGTTATTAATTTCGATCTGCTATTAGATGGACAATGTAGTTAAATTATAGTGTTTCGATTATGTTTGACAGATGCGTAGAGATATTGTTGAGATTATTTCTTATTTATATTTCCTTCTGTATTCCCATGTAGGTGGCAACCACTATTACTTGTGCGTCCTATGATCTATATCAAGTGAACATGATAGCAAAAATGTATTGTGTGCTGACATAGCTTTGGCAGGTCACCAAGGTGAGTATGCCTACACATGTTTAAGCAAGTAGTTGATAGAATTGACTGTACCCTTTACACTGGTTTTACCACTTTGACATTGAAAACAAAATTTGTATTTTGCAGGTTCCATGCATCAGCAAGACTTGCTATTTGGATATCAGCTATGGATATGTTAGGCCAAATATTAGAAAGAACATATATAGGACTAGTTCGAATATCATATTTTGGTGCAAGATTGTAAATTGTCTCCACTTCAGATAATTTTCTTGTGTGGAATAGTGTTCCAAAAAGAATATATATATATAGGACAAGGTAGAAGATCATGTTTTGATGCAAGATTGTAAATTGTGTACATTATAATTTTTGTGTACCGGATGGTGTTCCAAGAATAAATATTTAATTATGTGATGCAGTGGATTCGTATTCTACGATTTTTGTGTGTTGTGTTATGTCTCATATGAACCATGTTCTCGCGGTGAAAAAAATATCTGCCATCTTCTAGTCCAAGAAATATATTTTGTGAAATAGAATCTTTATTCCATATAGGATGCCTCTACCAACGCATATACTTGTTGGTTGGATTGTGTAGCTATTTTGCAACGCTTATTTCATTGTTTCCCAATGCATGTATGCGTTGCATTATACCTTTGCAACGCCCAAAAACGCAACGCTTTTTTATTCGTTGGTATAGTTGCTAGCAACGCCTGTATTGGTATTTAGATACGCATAAATGCGTTGCTGTAGAGGGGGGTTTCTTGTAGTGTGACACAAAAACTCATATAGCAACTCATATATGAGAAAGATACAAATTACACGCAAAAGGGATCACAAATCCATCAGTACATCAAGCGGAAGCGAAGTAGCGTTGTCTAATACAACAAGATCCAAATACATGGCCTAAGAGGCCTACAATAACCATAACCCAAGCCAGCTTGTTCCACGGTCCCAAGCTGCCACCTGGGAACCCCGGACTACTAGTCGAGTCCACGAAGAACCCACCTAGCTGCTCGGTGTCGTCCTCCTCTGAAACAAAGTTATAAAGACAGTAAAGAGAGATTGAGTACGACGTACTCGCAAGTTTAGTAGGGCGATATAGGCCCAATGCTTACGGAGGCTCTAAAGTTGTATGTAGCTAGTTTGCATCAAGCCAGTTTTCATTTAAAAAGGTAAATAATGACACATGGCATCGACTACTCTGAATATTTTTCATAAAAGGGTAAGAGAGTAAACTTTCATCTTGGTTCTCATCAAACCATCTTGTAGCCATAACCACTCATCTCCACCAAAGGCACTCCCTCGAATCACCCTCGAGGAAATGAACCTTTTAAACACACGTTGAGTTGCAACCTTTAGCTGCCAAATTAATTAATTAAGGTTAAGGTTCTCTATGAGCTAAGCCGCCTTTCCCAAGAGTTCGTCCATAATCGTGGACACGGCTTTTCGAAAAGATTTACCCTACAGGGGTGTACTATTTTACCCATTTGTACCGTCCGGCTCACCTGCTTGGCCCTCTTCCGGGGAAGGCCGGCGAGTGGGCGCGGTTAAACCTTTACCTCGCGTGAGACTATCCAAGAGTCATCTGTGGCGACAGGGCAAGTTTACCCAGCCTATTTCAGCCCCTGCCCCCATCGCCACGCCCTAAACACAAATCCTCCGCAACATTTCTTTTCCACTCACACGCAAATAGAAAATCGAACTAGAGGACCCTTGGATACGCCCGCACAAGTTATTCAGTTAGTAAGGCGCCCATACACCCACCAATGGCAGCACGCTCGGTTCTTGGTTCTAGCTAAAAGCACTCTTAGCCTAGGTGGCAAGAATGAGGCAAAACACCATCCCCGATGGCAACTCATCGAAGCCTTTTAGCAATTTAATTATACACCACAAGTAACCATCATGTCCGATCATTCCATCATCAATCATCAATATGGAATTTAATCAACGGACATAACTAGAATTTTACTAAGCATGGCTAAGCATAGCTAAGCATGTATAACAACAATTATATCTTTATCTCAGGCCAACACATCACTCTATGGTTCATAGGTAGGGATACATGTGGTTGGCTCGGGGAAAAATATGCATTCATAGGATATTATAGTATTGATCAAAATTGTCATTGGAATCGCATGCAATATTATGGTGGATAAAATAAGTTTATAAAGCAATAGGATTCTAGATGCCAAGAAGGTTAGGTTATCTCTTGCCTTGCTGTCGGGGCGTGTAGTACTGCTCGTCGGGGTAGATAGGGGAACCCTCGACTCCGGAATCTATCGATACCCAAAAGAATACAAAGAACAAATAAATCACACGAGGACAAGGTGCAATGCACAATCACATGATGCCATGACAAGTTTATGTATAGATGTCAACATTTAATTTATTTAACAAGTTAAATGGAGTTCCAAATAATTAGTGCAATTATTTGGAAACAACCCCATATTTATTTTAGTGACCACCTTACTTATAAATTATTACATTATTAGAGAAGTGGCTCAAATATGCATGAACATGACATGAATGGATAGGGTTTGTTCTTCCGATCATTTTGGTACCTCATTTGTGAATTTCCAATTATCGATGAATAAATAGTGAATTAAATGATTATTTGAATTTAATTCATTTAATCATTTTAAGAATAACATCAAATAAATATTTGCGATCATGATGTGATTTTAGCATGGTTTGATAGCATTTGAAGTGCTGATCATATTGATATTTATTCACAATTTTTGGTTGAATATTTATCAAAATATGATTTTTCTCAAATTAGGTTCTATTTATTAGGAATTCCTAAATAAATAGCAAGAATATAATTTCAAAAGAGAGTTATAATGATTCTAACAAGTAGAGTTTGTTTTCCTGATCATTTTGAAATTTGATTTGCCAAATTTGGATCATTATTTAAATAGTTATGAATTAATTAAATTTGTTTCAAATTCCAAAAAGGGAAAAGAATTTCCCAGACAGGCCGACCTTGTGCCGGCCAGGCCGGGCTGTAGGCCGGGGGGTGGCCCGAAACAACCAGCCTTTGGCCGGCCGGCCCAGGTTGGGCTAGGAGGCCGGGGGTGTGGCCGAAGCGGCCGGCCTCGTGCCGGCCCAAACTGAGCCCAGGCCGGGAGCAAGGCCGGGCTCCTGCCCGAGCCAACCGGCCTCCTGGCCGGACAGGCCGGGGTCCAGGCCGGGCTCATGGTGACTGGGACGCGACGGTGGCCGCCGGCGTCGACCGACGGGGATCGGCGACGAGAGAAGAAGAGGGGGCGTGGGAGAGGGCCAAAAGGAAGAAGGAGCTCACCCTCATTGAACTGTGGGTGCTCGGCGATGGCGGGGTGGTCGGAGACGAAGGAATCGACCCCGGCGGCGTCGGTCGTGGTCGAAGCGGTCTGGGACGAATTCGTCGGAACCGAGCTACCCCGGCTCGATTCCGACGGGGAGAAGGGAGAGGAGGGCGAGGCGGAGTGCGCCGTGCTATTCGATTCGTGCGGGGAGGACCTAAACGACGGCGGCAAGCTCGGCACTGAGGCGGCGATGGAGGAGCTCGGGGGAGAGAAAAGCTCCTTCGACCCGGAAGAAAAATAGGGGAGGAATCGAGAGAGGAGAGGAGTGCGGGGCAGGTGAGCGACGAGGGCAGCTTCTTGTCCCCAGGGGCCACGGCCGCGTGCGGAGCAGCTCTGCTGGCAGCGCGGCATGGCGCCAGTGCTCCATGGCGCCACAGTGGCGATGCAATTTTCTGAAAACCCCCCTGACAACTTTTAACTAAATTGCAAAATGGTCCAGCAGCAGGCTTTAGCGATTTAATTGAGGCACCAGGACATTTTTATAAAATGTGCAAAAATTCATATAGACTCCATTTAACCTTTAGAACCTCCACAAAATTTGGTGGTCCAAAATAAAATGTTTTGGGCAACATTTGTTCACAGCTTTTAATTAAAAGTATTTTTGACAATTTCCAAAATGTAATTATTTAGAGCACTTAAGCATTTCCAAAAATAATGAAAATATTCATGGAGGCTCTCACAATGATATTGAAGTTCCCCATGATTTTAGTTTGAATTTTTGGAAAGGTTAACTTGGGTTCAAAAATAGAATGGAATTGAACCAAATTTTGAATTCTCATATTCATTTCTGATTTGACAATATTTGGAAATGGAGAAAGGGTTATAAAAAGCAAAATTGGAACTTCCTAACAATTTGGAAGTTCATTTAGTTTGTTGCCAAGTTGGGCATTGCATTTGGGTTGGAGGTTTTGGGAAGGTTGGGCTTCCCCATTTCAATTGCTTGCATATGTTGGTTTGTTAGGAAAATCAAATTCATATGAATGCCATGATGCAAACAAGAATGCAAAAAGTGAAAAAAATCTTCGTATTTTTCATTACCAAGCTGGGGCTGTCACAACGAACAAAGAGGTGTCGGCCTTGGAGGCCATGAAACCAAGCTGCAGAAGACGCTCACTGAGACGAGCATACCATGCTCGCGGAGATTGCTTGAGACCATAAATAGCACGTTGAAGCTTGCAAACATGAGACGGGAACTGAGAATCTTTGAACCCCGGCGGTTGCTGCATATAGACCTCCTCCGTAAGGTAGCCACGGAGGAAAGCATTGCTCACGTAGACCTGGCGGAGACTCCATCCTCGAGAGACAGCCAAGGAGAGCACCAAGAGAACAGTCGCAGGTTTCACGACAGGACTGAACGCGTCCCCATAATCAATGCCATGTTGCTGAGTGAATCCACGAGCAACAAGACGTGCTTTGTGCTTGTCGATAGAACCATCAGGACGATGTTTGGTCTTGAAGATCCACTTGCAACCGACCAAGTTAAGGCCACGAGGCCGCGGCACCAAGATCCATGTGCCAGTTTGTTGAAGAGCAGAGAACTCTGCAGACATGGCGTCACGCCACGCAGGTTCACGGAGTGCCTCTCAATGAGAGAGGGGAGCAGCGAAGAAGGCGCGACGATGAGTGTCATAACGCACGGTGCCATCGGTGTAGGCCTTCTCACGGCAAGTAGCATCACGAAGGCGGGTGGTCATACTATGACCTGGAGGTGCGACCGCGGTAGAAGGAGCGGGCACGGCAGGCTGCCGCGCAGCCTCGGCAGGCGAAGTCTGTGTCGCGGCAGGATCTGCGGCAGAGTCGACATGGCGCAAGGGAGAGAGCACCTCGTCGCCCGTATCCTCGGGTCCAGGTCCAGGCGTATGCTCCGCGCTGGACGACGAGGCCCCCGTAGGTGAACCCTGCTTCGGAACCTGTAACAACGGAGAGACAGCTGGAGAGGTAATGTCAGTAGACAAATAGGACAAGTCGTAATTTCGCACATGATCACTCGTAGCCGGTTCAGAGGATGGAAACGTGATGACATGCTCGAGAGTGGAGACATCCACCGTAACACCAGGAGTTGCAAACAGAAACACAGATTCATCAAAGACAACATCCCGAGAAATATAGATGCGACCCGTGGACCTATCCAGACACTTGTACCCCTTATGCATTGGACTGTAGCCTAGGAAGACACACATTTTGGAGCGGAAAGTGAGCTTATGTGTGTTGTACTTACGAAGACTAGGCCAGCAAGCACAACCAAAAATGCGAAGGAAGGAGTAATTAGGAGGAACCTGGAACAGGCGAGTGATAGGTGCTTCCTGATTAAGAACATGAGTGGGCATGCGATTAATGAGGTAGCAAGCAGTCAAGAAAGCCTCATCCCAGAACCGGAGGGGAAGGGAGGCACGCGCAAGAAGGGCCAAACCGGTTTCAACAAGATGTCGATGTTTACGTTCAGCAACACCGTTTTGTTGAGACGTATGAGAGCAGGACACGCGATGAACAATACCCGTGCGCTGAAAATATCGATGGAGTTTGTGGTATTCACCACCCCAATCGGACTGAACAACCTTGATCTTAGAACTCAAGAGGCGCTCAACATAGGCCTGAAGGGCATAGAACACATTCTCAACATCAGACTTGTGTTTAAGAAGATAGATCCAAAAAAAACGTGTGTGATCATCGATAAAACTGACATAATATTAGAAACCTCCAGAGGAGGAAATCGCAGGACCCCAAACATCGGAGTGAATTAAGTCAAGAGGCATAGTAGACACACGATTTGAGGAAGTATAAGATAACTGACGACTTTTACCACATTGACAAGCATCGCAAACTGAAGCATGACTGTCTGACTCAGGAGAACGTGAAATATTATTTTTGCTAACAATCGTTTGAACTACTTTATTTGTAGGATGACCTAGACGCTGATGCCACTGCGTCAAACTTGCTTTGCCGGCGGAGAGAGCATGACGAGATGAAGTAGCTCAACTAAACGGAATTGGATAGAGACCTCCATGACTTCTACCGTGAAGAAGTATTCGCTTCGTGGCCTTGTCCTTGACACAGAAAAAACGACGATGAAATTCAACAAAGACGTCATTGTCACAAACAAGGCTATAAACAGATAGAAGGTGTTGACGGAGGTGTGGAACATGAAGAATATTTTTCAGACGGAGAGAAGAACCGGCTAAAACTGAATGACCAATATGCGAAATCGACAAACCTGCACCATTGGCCACTTGCACTTGGTCCTTTCCGTCGTAGCAATCATGAACGAGGAGGCGCTCAAGATGGCTTGTGAGATGATCAGTTGCCCCTGTGTCCATCAGCCAGGGAGGAGGAACGTCGCTGGAGCTTGTCGACGCAGCATTGCCAGATCTGGGCTGGAATTCGGGGTTGAAGCGATTTTTGCACTCACGGGCCTCATGTCCCCAGTAGTAGCAGATCTGGCAGCGAGGACGCTCCTTCTTGCGACCATTGTTGCGACCATTGCCGCCGTTGCGGTTGTAGTCGTTACCGCCATTGCGGTTAGAGCCATCATTCTGACGGCGATCTCCTCCATCCATGTTGGGACGGGAACCGCTGCCCTGGCCTTGCAGTGTGTAGGCAGCAGGAGGGCGTCCGCCGTTGCCTTGGCTGGCTGGCGGATAGTAGACACGCGGCTGGCTGGGGTTGGTGTAGAAGCCAGGACGTGAGGCGGCGTTCGCCGACGAGACCCACTCGTCCAAAGCGTGAGCTTGCTGCGCACACAGACCCTCGTAACTGAGAACATGGGCGTAGAACGCGGTCAAGGAGACCTCCTCCTCCGTGTCACGCAGCATAGAGGCTGCGACAGGGTTGAAATCGGGGTCGAGCCCGGTGAGCATCTGATCGATGATCTCCTCATCGGAGAGGGGTGCGCCAGCGGCGGCCATCTGATCGGCGAGGACCTTCATCTGGTCCATGTACGCGCCGGCCGAGTCGATCTTCCTCAGCGACTAGAACTGCCGCTTGATGTGCCGAACATTGGCACGGGTTTGGGAGCCAAACATGGTGTGGACGGCCTTCCACACCGAGGCGGTTGTAGTCTTCCCGATCATCTGCTGAGCGATGTCGGGGCCGATGGAGCCGAGGAGCAGTCCGAGCACGCGTTGATCACGCGTCCACCACGTGGCGTACTCGGGGTTGGGAATGGAGACGGCGGCATCACCCGTTCCTTGGGCGTTGGTCTTCTCGGGCGGCGCAGTAGTGCCGTCGAGGTGGCCGTGGAGACCTGCACCGGTGAAGTTTGGGACGGTGAGGGAACGCCAGAGCATAAAGTTGCTCCGGTCGAGGATGACTTGGGGCGCGGGGATGGGCACCGCGGTGGTGGTGGTGGTGGGAGCGGAAACGATCGGCCCAAGGACCGTGGAGAGCTGGAGGGCCGAGGAGGAAGACATCTCGGCGGCGGCGGCTGCTAGGGTTCGGCAGCGGTGGCGAAGGGAGCTCTCGGTAGCGGCGGCTACTAGGGTTTGCAGCGACGGCCGGGAGGCTCTGATACCAAGTATATATATATATAGACACAGCAGGATACAATTACAACATGGACTCGTACACAACACGTACGGTTTCCGATCTTTCTAAACCGTATTTAACAGATATGAGTTTTACTCTGAATCTGTATTCAGAAACAACAACAGTTATGGCATATAAACATAATCATTAATTATGAAGAAAATATTAATAATTATTATTATTACCGCCTCTAGTTGGGACATATGTCCATCAATGGTGGAAATTCTCGTTTTGTGAAACCTAGCCACCATTAGAAAGCCGTCGTAGGTTCCCCTCGCCTCCGTTGTCCGATCCGGCATTTGACGCGAGGGGAACCCGAGATCTACGTCTATTTTGCCAAAACAAATCACGTTAGAATTGTGTATTGGTGTGGCGCCACGATGAAAATTTTGGCGCTGCACGAATAAGAGTACCATGACTCTATTTTCGTCCTGATGATGTCGTTGGGGCTCACGCAACTCTATTTTCGTCATGATGGTGTTCTATTCTCACATACCATTGGCTCTAGATTTGTCCCTTTATTGTCTGGTGTTTCCATTAGAATTGGTGGAGATGATACTAGTGTCAAGTTTTCTCGAGTTCCATTGTTTTGTGCTCATGGAGTCCTTCCCAAGAAGCATGCCAGTCGATGAGCGGTTCTAAAACCTGCATTGCATGGGGGGGTGTCTTAGCGACAACACATTCAACGATATTGGGCTCTCACCTAATGGGGTAGGCAACTTGTGCGGGTTTGGTGTTCTACGATTTGTTCACCTTAGTCTTGGAGGACGTCAAGATGCAAAAAGATGAGCTAGCTAGAGACAAAGACATTGAACTTTTTGATGTAACTTTTAGTTTTAACTGGGATCTTTCATGTTTAGTGTGTTTTACGTTTCGATATGATGTATTTTGTTTATTTGATTAATAAAGCCATATCTTTTCTAAAAGAAGGGGGTGGGAGGATCTTCACGGCTATCACCACAGACAACACTAAGGGCTCTAGGTTGACGCCATGAACAATAGCAAGGTGTCGGGAAGGAGCAACACAAAGGTCGTTTCAATGGACGAGATCGAGGGGCGAGAGGATATGTCACCATGGCCCAAGGGGCTTATGAAGGACGAGTGGCGACCCGCGTGAGCGGGATGCGCCCACTTTCCTCCCCACCCCCGATACCCTATACCGATATGACCGCACTCCCTCGAGGAACACAACAAGGTAGAAGCCCAGTATGGTTGCGGCCACCCATCACACATGCTCCTTCATATATGATCAACCTGAATGTAAGACCAATTTTGTGCCTGAGTTTATATGAAGGATTATTTTCTGTCTGATGTGATGCGCTACACAAGATAAAAATAGAAAACCAAGGCTAACCTAAAACAACCATTGATGATAACATACTTATGAATGATGCCTTGTCATGTGAATTTTGGTGCTAGTGTTGATTGAACTTTATTTGCATTTCCAGTTTCAGATATGCCTTGTAATTCTTATTATCGAGTTGATGTTGAATTATTCTTGATCTGCCTTTTATCTCCGCATGTCCAGTTCGCATGTCCTAATGAAGCTATATGTTATAAATAATATGACATGGATCTTATTGATTGACTGATGGAGCCATCAGTGAACTATTATGGTGGGTAGTTCAAACGCTTGTGTGAACATTAGGATTAAACAACAATTGCTATCTTGAGTTCAGGCGTCGTAGCGATCGCGTTGACCACATGACCTTGTATGGGTGTGGCTGAGCTGAAGTAATTCCATATTGTACGCATATTTCTCAGGGATGGTAGTTTCATAGTGGCATATTTTGGCAACCAACAGTCGTCAGTTTTGGAGTGGCAAATTTTGGAAACCAACTATCGGAGGCTATATTAAAGCCATGTTATGGACGGGTAGCTAATTTTGCCAGCTATGATGTGAAATATGTCAAACAAGATCAGTGAAAAGGCTTTGTGATCATGGGAGGGAGTGTGAATGGGGTTAGTTACCTTGGACGTACGCGGACGCGGGTAAAGTAACACATCTAGTGATCAAACTATGACATTCTCACTCCCTATTCGAGGAAGGAGTTTTGAACGTGATGAGAAATCGAATCTAAACGCTCTAGAGGCAAGAATATCATAGATTTCTGAAATAATCTGGACACTTTTCTTTGATATGTTTTTGAAATCACTGAACCTTTCGAACCAATTGTCCTAGTAGATGATAGTGTATACAAATCATGTGTTGCTATCGTGGACTTGTTGAGTACCTCCGTGTGATCATCCATATGTAAAATCTTTTTTCTTAGGTGACTACTAGGGCCATAAAAGATGTCCACCAAGGAGGAGATAAGTTACCCGAGTATGGATCCGACATAGACCTTCGAGGCGCAAGGTAGAAGTTTGAAGAACTGATACGTGTCAAACGTATCTATAATTTTTGATTGATCCATGCTAGTTTTGTGATGTTGTCACATGTTTCTACTATCTTATTACATCATTTTTATGCATTTTGTCGGACTAACCTATTGACAAGATGCCTAGTGCCAGTTTCCTGTTTTTGTTGTCTTTTCATTTCAGAAACTTACCACAGGAAATATTCTCGGAATGCGCTGAAAATTTATAAGGATTTTTTATTCGCCAAGACGGAGTTTCAGTCCAGAGGGCAGCCCTGCGGGCCACCCACAGGGCAGGGACGACCCCCAGCCGCGGCCTGCCCTAGGGCGGCGGGTGGGACCCGCCCATGCTCCTGGTGGGTCCCCTCGGCCCCCTCCGATGCCTATAAAATCAGATTAATCCCAAAAACGTCGAGGCGGCCATTATTTTCCAGAGAAGTCACCCCGAGGCGCCGCCACCATAAACCCTAGTTTGGGGGTGATTCTGAAGCTGATCGCGGCACCCTGACGGTGGGGAGATCAATCCCGGAGGGCTCTTCATCGCCATGCCTTTCTCCGGGATGATTTGTGGTAGTCCCACCTTGGACTACGGGTCCATGGCAGTAGCTAGATGGTAGTCTCTCTCCCTTGTGCTTTATGTATTATGATCTTGTGAGTTGCCTAACAAGATACAGATCGATTATTGTAATGCTATGTGATGTGTTTGCTAGGATCTAATGGATTATGAAGTTATGATCAGATTGTGCATGGGTGTTAATGTCTCTTTTGATATTAGTATTGCTTACTTCATGCGCTTTACTTAATGCAAATGTCTGTTGCTTACAACTTAATACCGTTGGATGACAGGCTAGATAACGATCCCACGGTGGACTTTTTAGACAAAGATGCAGTTGGACTCAACGGTCTTTGTTCATTGTCGTGATGCCTATATAAATATTATCATGTTTTCTATGTCATAGCTAGATTAAGTTCGTGTTATAATCTTGTCAATTGCCTAGTTGTAATTTGTTTACCCATCATATGAGTGTTTTATTTACTTGAGAGACTCCACTAGTGAACACATGGCCCCCCGGTCCATCTTTTTTACATTGATTGCAACATTTATTCATCATTTTTCATCATCATTACTCCTCTGGTCCACTTTCATATTTTCATCTATTTCACTATACAATTAACCGATTTGTTTTCTACGAGACCGGAAAGATTGACAACCTTTTCGCCATTAGGGGCAAAGTAATTGGTTGAGTGTGTGCAGGTCCACGTCTATTGAAGATTAAGCACCAGAGATCTTCAACATTCACTTTGTTGTTGATTTCAAAGTCCTACTGGTTGGATAAACCTCGATTCGTTAACGAGGGAAAACTGCTACTTACTACATCCACGCCTTCGCTTGGGGCACAATCCAACGCTACCATCACCGATCATCAAGAACCAATCTAGTCTTGTATGTGTGGATGTTTGTAACAATTCGACCATTGCTCTTATAATTCTTGTGAGAGTTGAGTTGTATTTTGGTTTTTCAAATGTACTAACCCTTATGCGCGCCTTGCCGCGCCCCTCCCTTACTTTCCTTTTTTTTGTTGGCTTTGGGTGCTAGGTTATTACTATGTGGCCCATTTGCTTTAGCATTCTTTCAGATAAACTATTTGATAGATTAATTAGTTTTCGCTGGTTATGGGATGCTGCCTTGTTTAGCTGAAAGTTCAGTTCTCTTTTTTTCTAAAATCCTAGTTATGTCGCGGGAGTACCATAGTTTTATGCTAGATTTATAGAATTTGGGAGACAACTCTTAACTTTGACAGAACATATTGTTATGGAGTCTTAGAAATGGAAGTAAATGTACTCACTCCGATCCATAAAAAGTGTATGTACTAAGTGGGCGACACTTTTTATGGATCGGAGGGAGTAGCTGTTATGGTCCATGCATATGCATAAAAAAAGCTCAGTGCATATATGATTTCCCTGTAGTTGCTCTGGTCCATGCATATGTATATTTCTTGAAGACTGAAATTTCAACCGCAAACTTGACACTGGCACCAACTTAATTAGTTAGTTTGAAGAGCAACTAAGATGATATGCTATTCTATTGGAAAAATCATGTAAGGGTGCGGAAATTCGTTTGACACATGGGAGAATATTTTGAATGTGAAAAAAAATTCCGAACAAAAATTTGGCATGAATATGTCGACGTTCTATGTACGCATGTCAAGTTTCACACAAAGCTGATATTGTTGTGGGTTGTGCAAAAAAAAATCTCGTTAAAAGCCTCTTTAAGTACCGAAATTTATCTTTTTTATACATTTCCGTGAAACGACTTCATGAGTCCATAGAATGTCGAGATGTACGCACAAAAAATTTATTCCAAATTTTTTAGCATCTCAAATGTGTTTAAAATGCAATTTAAGAACCGGGAGCATATCATCTGGATGCCAAAAACGTCGCTCCCGCATATACTTTCTTTCTTTTTAGAAAACTATTTAAACATAAGTAGCAAAGACAAGCGCTTAACTTGTTACATGGTCACATATAATATACAGATGGACTGTTCTTGCTGACAACTTACACCAAGAAATCCGCACAAGTATACGTAAAAAAAAACAGTAAGTAAAAAAATACAAGGACCTGACCCGCTTTTCGTCCAGGTAATAACTGATTGCAGCTGTACGCTACACTATGCAAGATGCAGCCTAAAATCATCTAAAAAAAATGCAGCCCAAAACATCAGATGGCCTTAAACGGCCAGCCTATTGAAAGTGAACACGTGGAGCAACCCAAAAGCTCCATTTCTTGCAACAATACTTATTGGAGTAGATTACGTTGTCAATTTATCAACTCCACTGCCATGTTTTTGTTATGCTATTGTTGCGAGCAAGATGTTGGTAAAAAGATGATTTAACTGCGTCGAGCCAAAAGACGTGCACCTTGCCACCAGGAAGGTGTGGATCGCTACAGAGCACAAGGCTGTGATTATCTATATTTTTTGAACAAACGAAGCTGTGATTATCAATGACCGGCTGCCCAAACAAAGCAGCACGTTGTTTCCCTTGCAAGCAACACAAAATGATGAAACAACAATTCCAGCCTCGCCATAATTAGAGAAGAGCACTAGCCACATTTGGTCTCAATACTAGGTTAGGGTGATGCCGTGAGATGCAGATGCATCCTCCTCAAGTCTGAAAAGCTGCCACTAATTACACGGAGACTAGTTGAATTTGGCGTGGCGTGACGCCACGCCTTTGGCGATTTGTTTTTGTGGAATATATATATTTTTTTTGTTCAACAAAATGTTGGCTAAATTGTAATGATCAAACATTTTCTTCAATGAATAGGTAGCATTTTTTGTGAGCATTTTTTTGATAAATTTTCTATAAAGTTCAAATATTTAGTAGGGTCAAATGGTTGAACATGTTTGTATTTCGGCAGGAGTATTTAATTTTAATTATGGAAGATGCATTTGAATTGCTTCTAAATAGTAACAACATTTGAATATTCGGAATTTTTTTTCCTTTTAGCATACGTTGCACCCATTGTAATTTAAAATGTCCCAATTTGGCGAGATTTGTCATCTATTTTATCGAAAATTTCACTATATTGTTTCTTTAAATTTTTACTAATTGGGAAATGTCAAATTCTATTGGAATTTTTGCTTAACTGAAATGTTCAATTAGAGTCCATAATCAGAGGGAATACGTAGTGTGATCATTTGTTAAATTCGACTGTACATAATTATGGGGAGTACATAAACGTGGCAAACAGTTGAATCTAGGCACCGAAATGATCATCTAGTCCAAGAGGCTTACCTGTTGACATGTAGAAGTGTGTTCTGATATTTACTTACCATATGAAAATAGCTCATCAGGACAAAATAATTAGAAGGAGGGCTCCCATGAGATGGAGACTGGCCAGATGTAGGTTCATACTTGCAATCATGGGTCTTACATGTAAAAGCACAAAAGAGTTAAAATCAAATTAGACTGCATGGAAGGTTTCAATGAGAGAATCTGAAATAAAATGGGAGAACAATCGAGCAGGGGTTTGCAATTAAATATAACTGTCCGTGCTGCAGACGGCCGCAGAGGTTTTGTCCGGATTGCATATGAACATTCCTTGCTGTCATCCGAATTCAGAATTAGTAGACTGAATTATCAAGAAAATAAGGATACATTTTCAAGGGGCTTCATTTATGACACTCCAGCCTCTAGAACTTCAGATCCATGATCTAATATGCAAGAAAAAGTAAAATATCAAGATAAAATGCAAGCGAAGTGGACTAACTACAAATTCCCTTGCACGCTGTATTACTGGGATCAACTCGCGGCTCTGTACATAAAAATATGTATGGACTTTGCTGAATATAAATAAGACGGACGCACCAGTGGCCAGCGCTTGACGATCGTGCAATGGAATTGTGGTTGCGGAAAATAAGTACTCGGACGTCTGGCAGAGGCGACCCTCACTCGGGAGCTTCAACCGAATCTTCAACCGAATTAACAGTTAATATGCAAACCTTGATTAACAGTTAATAAGGACACCCTGCAGAAGAGATAGTGATGCACACATCTTCAACCAAATCAGAGGAGGCAGCCGTCTCATCTGGTTCAACCTGTATTTGGTTTAACACATATTCAGCCAAATCAGTAAGCAAAAAAGAGCATTGCTCAGCTTATAATCATCTGAAAAATCCCAGTACTACAGGTTTCACGAACTCACTGATGCTCACAGAATAAAAACAAAAGAAAACAATCCCAGATTAGCAATTGCTATGTAACAGAGACATCGAAGTGTTGATATAAAATTGGGCGCGCCAAGCACGAACCACAAGGGTATTTAGTGTTTTAACAACAGGAAGGGTGTGAAAACTGCATTCAAGACAGACAAATAAACACAAATACGATATCCAGGAATGCCTAAATTGGGAACCTAGCTAACTAAACAGTGCTTGACACTATTTTTAGCAGCATCATATCAGAAATACCAAAAATAAGCATTAGGAAACCCAAGCATTAATGACCACACCAGAATCACAACATTGTTGTTACGATTTTGTCAAAATTTCCAAATATTGCAAGAGATGTAATGTCATACCTTGTTAACACGTAAAGAATTTTCTTCTTTCATCAACACATCCTTGTGAGCACCCTACAGAAAGAAGAGAAAAATCACTCACACATCTCCAGCGAGTTAAATGAACTTGGACCACAATGGTCTCACTGTCAAGTGACCCTTAGCCTCAAGACAGGGTCAATGCTACGAGCCCGATACAAAATTGGCAATCTTTCAAACTTAAAAGCAAAGATGGTATATTTTGAATGCCAACTAAAGAATCCCTAACTCTTTATTTAGTCTAGGCCGACCATATATCAATATCATTTAAATACACCACATTACCCCAGAAAAAAAAAGAGTACTTTGTGAGGTAACATTTGAGAGTTGTACTCATCTGTCATAAGAGAAAGTGAAAATAAGCGTCATGAAGTGGTTCTATAATTTGAGGAACTGCATCTGAATTTCATATTTGGAGGAAGTTAATTTAGATTGTTTCCAAATATGTGCCCAATTGAAATGTTCAATTTAAGTCCATAGTTGGAGGAAATGCATTGTGTGAGCCACAATTACACAATTAGAGCAAATGAATTTGCATTTTTCTAGAAATATTTTTGTACTTAGTTTTTTTTCTCGACATATTTATGTATCTGGTTTTTAAAAGAAGAGACTATTTCTATTTTTTGTTTTACAATTCTGTGGAATTTGAATCGATATCATATGCCATAAGTTTTTTTTTTGTTGCAGGTATTCTTTCGTCATTTTTGTGAGTATCATGGTATAAATAATTGTCATTTTTTTGTGAGTATCGTGGTGTAAGTAATTAAATTCTGGAAATGTGCATATTGCAGCTATTTTTTCGTCATTTTTCATTAAAATGTAATTTAACAACTTAGGAAAACATATTTAAAAAAAAGATATTGTCCACGTTAATTCATCTGATGTAGTCAAATATTATCGTCTGGATTTTTTTTCCGAATGCATCTTTTGTGTGGAGAGTGTGAAAATATGTTAATTTCTTGTTTTTTTTATATATTGTTTCCATTTTTTGGGAATAGTAGATTAAAAGTTATGATTTTCATAAGTTTGTGCAATTTCTTGTATTTGTTAAAGTTATGGCACGTATTTTATTTCTTTTTTTTGAATGCATCTTTTTGTGCGGAGAGATTGAAAATATGTTAATTGCTTGTTTTTTTAGTATATTGTTTGCATTTTTTGGAATAGTAGATCAGAAGTTATGAATTTCATAATTTTGTGCAATTTCCTGTAATTGGCAAAGTTATGACACGTTTTTTTTTGGATGCATCTTTTGTGTGGAGAGCTTGAAAATATGTTATTTTTTCTAATATATTGTTTGCATTTTTTGGAATAATAGATTAAAAGTTATGATTTTCATAATTTTGTGCAATTTGTTGGATTTGTTAAATTTACGGCACGTATTTTTTTATTCTCGAATGCATCTTCATTTTTTTTAAAGATATCATCCACATTAATTCATCATTCTTTTTTTTTGAATGCATCTTTTTGTGCGGAGAGGTTGAAAATATGTTAATTTCTTGTTTTTTTAGTATATTGTTTGCATTTTTTGAATAGTAGATTAGAAGTTATGAATTTCATAATTTTTGTGCAATTTCCTGTAATTGGCAAAATTATGACACGTACTTTTTTTTTTGATGCATCTTTTGTGTGGAGAGTTTGAAAATATGTTATTTTTTTCTAATATGTTGTTTGCATTTTTTTGGAATAATAGATTAAAAGTTATGATTTTTCATAATTTTGTGCAATTTGTTGGATTTGTTAAAGTTATGGCACGTATTTTTTTCTTCTTGAATGCATCTTCATTCTTTACAAAAAAAGGATATCATCCACGTTAATTCATCTGATGCAGTTAAATATTATTGTTTGGAAATTATTTGTGTGAAGAGTTTGATTCTCTAAATATTAAGCTATTTGAATTGCTATTAGAGGGAATACATTTTTTTGAAATCTATTATGTGCAATTGAAATTAAATCCGTAATTAGGGGATATGAATTTATGTGTGGAGAGTTTGAAATTAGAGGGAATACGTATTTTTTTAATGCATCTTTTGTGTGGAGAGTTTGAAAATATGTTAAATTGATACGTTATTTGCATTTTTTGGAATAGTAGATTAAAAGTTATGATTTTCAGAATTTTGTGCAATTTGTTGGAATTGTTTAAGTTATGACACGTATTATTTTTTGAATGCATCTTTTGTACGGAGAGTTCGAAAATATGTTATTGTTTGCATTTTTTTTGGAATAATAGATTAAAAGTTATGATTTTCATAATTTTGTGCAATTTGTCGTAACTGTTAAAGTTATGGCACGTGTTTTTTTTTTTTTGAATGCATCTTTTGTGCGGAGAGTTTGAAAATTTGTTAGTTTCTTGTTTTTTTTTGTTGATATATTGTTGGCATTTTTTGGAATAATAGATTGAAAGCTATTTTTTTTTCTAATTTTGTGCATTTTGTTGTAATTGTTGTAATTCTCGAATGCATCTTCATTTTTGTTTCAATTGGAAAAGTCGCCAGTGGAAAATAGGGGAAAACTGACAACGCGGGCCCACGATGGCATCACCACGTGACGTCACCCGCTGGAGGCTGCCGCGCGCTGTCGATCTTGCAGGAGGCCGCCGCGCGCCGGCGATCTCGCACCGGAGCAGCTGGGCGGGCGCGGGGCCTGAGATGCTGCGGATTTGCGGGAGGAGGTGGTGGGAAGCAGAATGGGCGGCGCGTCGATCCATTTCGTCGCCGGAGATGCCGGCGGCGAGCGAAACGGCTGCGGCGGAGGGCGGGAGCGGCGCGGACGATTGCGGCGCCCAGGCGGCGTCCGGCAGCCGTTCTTCGGCGAGGAGGAAGGGGAAACGACGGAGGAGGCAACCGTGATCGTCGATTTGAGAGGGGAGGAGCGTGGCGGCCGTGCGGCGAGTCGGTGGCGGCGGCGGCTGCGGCGGAGGGCGGGAGCGGCGCGGACGATTGCGGCGCCCAGGCGGCGTCCCGGCAGCCGTTCGTCGGCGAGGAGGAAGGGGAAACGACGGCGGAGGCAACCGTGATCGTCGATCTGAGCGGGGAGCGGCGGATCGGCGACGGCGTGCGCCGGCGGCCGCGGCGGCGATCTCCGCATCGCGGGAGAGAGGAAGGGGGAGGGGGATTGTGCAGACGTTTTGCAAAAAAGTCCTCATGTTTTTGCAGAATTACAAACAGATCCCTCTCTGAGTTGTAATATGGACTGCGGGTTCTATTTTCAATTTTGTGAGGGTTTTTTTGTAAGTCGATCACGGACGCGTCCCTGGGCCGTCGGATCGCCAGCGGACGGCCGGGATCGTAGCTACTGTAGCGCTACAGGAATCACTGTTCCTCGCAACAGTAGCACGAGGCCTCTCCGCTCGAGAAAAGGATCGTCTTTTATATAGTTAGTAGATAGGCAGACATGAAGAAGCAAAGCAAACTACCCCAAAGATGGAGGCCATTCCCCCATGTTTCTTCTCACTCCTAACCTTATCTTCTGAGAGCTCTCCCACCAGCGCCGGGCAGAACCGAGGCCACCTCCGGCGGCGCCGCCGCCTAGGGATGGCTGAGGGGGGGGGGCATTCCTGTAGTTTGTATAGTAGTCTAGAGTTTCGGGCTTTGTCCCGGCTTGGCGTTATGCCGTTGTCTTCCCTTTCCAGAAGCTTCCGTGGACTGCCTGCGAGCGGCGCTTCACGGTGGTCGACGTGCTTCCCCGGCAACTCTCCATGGTGGAGATGGCTGCGGAGGTACGGATCTGGCGGTGGCTCCTCCAATTAGCTCATTTTCTGGCCCCTCCCGATCTGTGGTGCTCTGTTGTTCCTTTTTCTTATGACTGCCCTTGGTGAAGAGGGGAAGGAGAAGCTCGGTGAGGTTGCTGTTAGATTGGGTGGTGGAGGTGGAGGTTCTATCGATATGGCGCTGTGGTGCGGCGCCGGGCGATCGTGGATGGGAGATCCAGCTGAGCTTCCAAGGAGGTAGACGACGGAGGGTTTCTTTGAAGCGGCCTTCTTCAATAAGCACTTCTCGGTGAATCCCCTCTTCCTTTCTTGCTTGTTCGAGTTGCCAAGTGCTCTGGCCGGCCGTGGTGGCGGGGAGATGCTGCTGAGAAGCAACGACGGAAGCGAGGGGGGAGGTGATTCGAAGCGGGGGAGCCTGGAAGCTGCTCCCTCTTCATGGTGCACGTCTTCGTCGGCCTTGGGTGCGGAGCTACGCCGCTCGTCACGACGTGACGATAGATGGGCGGTCTCCGGCGTGCCGACGACTCTTCTGACCGAAGGGCGACTTCTGGTGGCGAAGCTTTGTGCTCACCACCTTCTTCAACCTCCAGGCGTCATGCCACTGTGGAGGCCCTGTTGCTTGGAGGCCGTGTTGTGCCACGGCGTACTCGTTGTCCCAAGTGGTGATACCCCCGGTGACGGTGAGGTCGATGCCAAGCAACTTCCTGGACCTGATTGCGTTCCCCAATCTTTGTTGCAGGTCCTCACTACAAATGTTCGGGGTCAAGATTGTAATTTTCTTTTCTTTTTGGGCCCTGCTGTATCTTGTGATGTAACCCTTACTACGTATTAATGCAGTGTCTTTTATGTTAAAAAAAAACTACCCCAAAGATGGGAGGCAACAACAGCAAAGGTACATAGAATAAATCATTATGAACGTACACTGAAACTAGTACTATTACAACTAAATAACCACATCTAATCGAATCGACTATGTACATGGCTTCAGTTATCTACTGCTAATTTACATTATCATGTTCCCCCTGATCGTGCCACCGTTGTGCAACCCAGTTTTTCCTGGATCTTCTTCCTCACCATGTTTCACCTGACCAACATTACTCGCAACTATTGTTGGTGAGCTGAATCTTGTCCCACATAATCTTCAATGTACAAAAGAAGATTGTAGAGTGAGAAGAAAAGGTGTCTCGTTGTGTTATGTGGAGTGCTGTTTGGTGAAGTGCTGCTCGATTTCAGCCTCATGAGCAAGATTTGATCAGGCCCAGGTGGTACAGATTCCTCTTCATGAAGTTGCCAAGGTAGACCAGACCAATGCCGGCGCCATTGCGGTCTACCTGGTCATCTGGCTGGGTCTTCTGGTAGAGCTGCGGCCGGTGCTCCGCGACGACAAGGCAGTCAATGCCAACCCTCTCCCTGACAGCCTCTATGGCGCTCTTGTGGACGGCCTGGCCGGCGGTGGTGCCGGTCACGTAGAATACGTTGGTGGCAATGTCACCCTTCGTCGACACCTCGGCCTGCGCGACGAGCAATCCATTCTCCCTGAATGTCCTGGTGACGTCCGAGAGCAACCCTGGCCGGTCTGGCGTGCACAACTCCAATCTCACACCCTGGAAATAAACACAAATTAGCATCCATGTATACGAAAGATTGACGGTTTGTGGTTCGCATCAACATTAGAAGAGAAATTACCTCGAATGATCTCCGTTCTATGGCGTCTTGGAGGCATCGGCTCACACTCCGCATCTCGGCCTCGGAGCTGATGGGCCTCCCGTCGGCGTGCCGAATGTAGAACTCCTGGCGCGCCTCGCCGCAGTTGGTGTCGATGGTGCCATGAAACACGAGGTAGCCCATGTCGGTGAGCGTGCAGACGACGTCGTAGAGCAGCTTGGGGCGGTCCAGGCACTGCACGGTGACCACCAAGTACCCGCGCTGCGTCCAGTTCTCGACAGACACGGACGGGGTGGGGAACGCGCAGTCCTGGTCTCTGGCTGCATACATGAGCTGGTGGAGGCGCCGGTCGGCATGCGCGACGGAGCAGGCGGGGACGGCGACCACGCCGCTGGCGTCGGAGTCTCCGCGGAGGAGGGGGGAAAGGCGGGACTCAATGCGCGCCACCCGGGCGGCATCAGCATCCTCGTCGCGGAGGTACACGAGGCAGGCCAGGCGGCCGCGGTGCGACCAGGCCCTGGCGTCCACGACGCTGCAGTCAATCTCGGCGAGCACGGCGAACACCTCGGAGATGAGCCCCGTGCGGTCGGCGCCCGTGAGCTCCAGCGCCGTGAGCCCCTCCAGCGCCTCCGGCTGCGACGGCTCGGTCCAGGTCCCGAGAGACTGCAACCAAATCAAGAAAAATCCTGTTAGAAATGCTGCCCCTTTCCGGCTCCGGCGAGGCCAGAGCAAGAAGAGGAGAAACTAGTACTATCTCGTACCTGCTGGATGTAGGAGATGACGCTGTCGTCGGTGAGCTTGTTGCCGTGGCGGTCGGTGACGTGGAAGACGTCCATGAACCACCTGCCGTCGGAGGAGATGTAGGCCTTCTTGACGGACAGGTCGAGGTCGGCGAGCACCTGCACCGCCTCGAGCAGGACGCCACTCTTCCTCGCGCTGTCAACCTAGATCAAGCACCAAAACAAGAATAAGCACCTTTGCCGTCCGTGAAGCAAGAACGGCAGGAACTCGCCGGAAACAGAATCAAAGGACTTGGCCGGACACACACCTTGACCAGCGTGGCCGTGGGACAGGCCGCATTGTCGATGACCACCTTGGGGGTGTCCATCCTGATCACCAGCTTCTCGTACTCGTCCAGCCACTCCATCGCCGGATCCTCAAGCAGCAACGCAACCAGAGCACACACTTGTTCTCCGCTCCTGCGACGCGCACAGACGATGCAGCCAGTCCTCTCGGTATATAAGCAAGGAGGCAGGCGGCGCAAGGATGGGAGAGGAGCTTGGGAGGGATCGCCCTGGATGCTTCTTCGTCTTGTTTCCCTTGCTGGCTTTTGTCGCTGGCTTGTTCGTTCGTTGGATGGTTCGAATTGGGATTTGGGGATGGAGTGCGGGGAATGGGGTTGGGGGCGCCGTTTATGTAACGGTGGTGGGCCCGGGGCCACATGGAATGTGAAGAACTGCGCGGCTCATGGGAGCCAGGTGGGTCGCCACGTGGAGGTGTTCCTTGGCTTTCAATCGCATTTTCTTTCCCTCCCTTTGCGTCCGGCTTAATCAACAGGCTTCTTCTTTTTGTCCCGTTCGTGTTCATCTGCAGCTCCTGGTAGTACAAAATTATTATTTGTGTATAATCCATTTGATATGAAAACAAGGTGCTGCTGTCTTTAGTTGAGGGGTTATTTTCGAATTTGAACAATTTGTTTCGTCTTGGAGAAAAATATTGTAGTACTCTCCTATATTGTTTGATGTGTTAGTTTTCTTTAGACAACGATGTGTTACAAGTGGTAAACGCAATTTGGCCGCGGGTGGAGTTCTGACTTGCCGAGGAACTAGAGCAATCGCCCAGCATGTTTGGAGTTAGGACTTGTGTCCAACGTTTGACTGTCCGCTCTATTATGGTTTGTGCACCAATTACATGGGGTCGACCTCGAAAACTTATTCACCCTCTGCTAAGAATCTCCACCGGACAATATCAAAGATGTTATACCTTGATAGCACCGGGGCCGTCACTGGTTATTGTTATTTTTTGTTCATACGCTAGTTTCTACTTCATGTTGGTTTCTTTACTAAAAAGTGCAGAAGTATCTTTAATTATGAAGGCTTGATCAAAATATCTATTCTACTGAAAAAACAAGTTAACTGAGGATGGGATGCCACGTGGATGTTTTCCTTGGCTTCCAATTGCATTTCTCCCTCCCTTTGCGTCCGGCTTAAATAATCAACAAACTTCCTCTTCTTGTTACTTTCGTGTTCCCCTGCCGCTCCTGGCAGCACCGAATTATTATTTCTGACTAAACCATTTGCTATAAAAATAAGGTGTTGCTATCTTCGGTTGTGGGGTTATTTTCAAATTTGAACAAATTTTTTCCATCTTGGAGAAAATTAATACTACCACTACTTAGTAGTCTTTTGTTTGATGTGGTACAAGTGGTAGCTAGAATTTGACCGCGGGTTACATTCTAACTAGCGGAGGAACTAGAGTAATTGCCCGGCATGCTAGGACTTGTTCCCAACGTCTGATTGTTTGTCCTAATCTTGTTTGTGCACCAATTACGTTTGTGTCGACCTTGACTCTTCACCGAGGTAATACCGAAGGAAGGTGTTGAACCTTGATACCACCAGGGCCGTCACAGGTTATTGTTATTTATGTTTTTGCTAGTTTGCGCTCCTCGTGCTGGTTTCTTTTCTAAAATGCGGAGAACTATCATCGAATCTGAAAGCTTGAGCAAAACATCTTTTACTGGAACAACAAGTTAAATGAGGCAATCCAAAGAAACGGCTAAAAATAATAAACAAGGGGCAGGAGAAAAAGAAATACGGAGTAAAAGATTGGAATTTCTTTGTTGGATGGGTACGGCACAGGAGCTGGTGGATGGGCCCGCACCCGCACCCGCACCTGTGACTGGGTGGTGCATCGGGTGGGCCCGGCTCTGTCGCAGCGCGGTTTTGCGTGGTCGGTACGGACGCTGCGATCTCGCTGTAGTACCCACCAAACCCAGCTGGGTGAGCTCGTCCAAGAGCGCGAAGCAGCAGGAAGGGCTTTCTGGTCATTTCATCGCGCAGCCAGCCGGCCGTGCTGTCGGGTTGCTGTCCTCTCCCAGCCTGCACGCCACCAAACATGGATCAGGATCTTTTGGAAAGTCCGAGTTCCAAAGATCAATTTTTTTGGATCTTGGAAACATGGTCTTGTTCCTCCGTCGACCGTACGTGGTGCAAACACGTCGATCCAAATTTGGAGCCGAGGATTGGCCGGCTGACTCCAAACAAACAAAAAAATGTCCGCCGAAGCGGAAAAAATCAGCGTTTCGCAAAACGAATATTTCGTGGATGTACTCTCAACGTTCCGGCCGATCGATAGCCTCGTCAGGCACTCGTAGCACGAATGATCCGAACGTTTTCAAGAGAATCTGGCAAGCATCAAATGAATGTTGTACTCCGTAAGTGGCAGCATCCGAGGCGGGAAACACGTCGATCGCGCATACAGTACATGCGGCGTGATGGCCATTAATGGCGCACGATCAAGGTCTCCTCCTTCCGTGTAGACAGTGAATAGGCAGAGGATACTTATCATGTGATTGGGGACGAAAACGGCGATGCGCATTAATGGCTACCGTTAACGACTCTCGGATCAAATTCAATTCGACCGTTCGCACGTACTACGTACTCCTAGGTGGTATATACTCCATCGTATCCGTATATACTCCACCGTATACGCAAGTACATGTCCATGGGCCACCACGACGCAGCCACGTCACGGATCCATTACAGTGCCATGCCACCATCACGATCGTGCCCGGGGTGGCTGGTCTCATCCTAGACGTTTAGATGTAGTTTGATTTCATCCTTTTTGAGTGGCTGATTTATGTAGCCACCTTATGCGATCCTTGAATTGTAAACTCATACTTTTGGATGCTTAAATAATTGCGGAAGGCTGTATGCATCTCTTGAATGCAGAGGCCGGGGATCCACACCCCCTTATCTAAAAAAAAATCACGATCATTAGTTATATTCCGGTCGAACCAAGTAACAAGAAAAAATTCAAATTCTGAGCTAGCTGGAGATACGGTTCCTGCGCACAGCGCGCCGCCGACAGGACTTGCACGGCTGGCTGGCTTCGCCAATCCGAGGGCTGTCGACCCAACCTCCTCCTCCTCGCACGCACGCACGTACTCTACGAAACGGCGACGTGCGCCGCACCACCGCTCACCACGCCACGCCGCCGTCGCGTCCGTCCTCAGCTGGCGCGACCCGACGAAGACGACGACGTGCGGGGTAGTGAGAGTGGCAAATCAAACGTACGCTTCGCGGCTCCGAAGCGACGCCGACTCGACTCGCGAGCGAGTGCTCTGGGCCGGGGCAATGCTGTTTTCAAATTTGTTGTGAGCTTGCACCAACTAGCGACTACAGGGGAAAAAAATCTGCGGCTCGTCGATCGTGCAAAGAATGCTGGAATAGGTCGGAGATATGCGGCTGATCGTGCATTTAATTAGCAGTTGGCATATTCTGGGGTGTCAACGCTGCTTGGGCTTCGATTATGTGGTTGCAAAATTTTATGTTTTCCTTCATTGGTATATTTAAGTAAGTTGGTCCTCGGTCGTGCAAAAAAAAATATGCCGGGGATATGCGGCTGCTCGTACGTTTAATTAGTGGTTGACATTCAGGGTCAGCACGCCAGGCAATGCGATGGGCTATCATGGTGTTTCTCTAGCCAGAGCTTAAAATCGTTCAACGGGTTGAAGAGTTATTTGACATTTAGTGGTTTGAGTTATTTTATTCCGTTCATGGAGTATATAGTATGACAAATTTGTTGCGTTGTGTGTGGGAGTTCCGTTAAGGTAATTGAAAATATCGGGTTGTGGTGTCCCTTGCATACGCGTCGTCATGATTTCAAAATTTGATTACAATTGTTTTGAATCATTTAGAAGAAACAAGGAAATGTGTATGTATATATAGTTCGATGAAGACTAAACGAAATAGCAGGCTTGGGTTGAGTCGGCTCCTAATATCTGTTCCTTTTTCTACAGCTTGGCATTTCTAAAATGGCGAAGATCATATGCTTTTTTCTAGGACGGAAAGGCTGTTTGGGCTTTGATTATCTTGCTGGGAAAATTTATGTCTTCCTTCATTTGTATATTTAAACTTGGTGACGGCTATGATTGAGGGAAGGTTGAGATTACGATGGAATTATTCCAAACCAACTCTATAAACCACGGTTGTGCTGCTTGGTACGCGACAATGAGTGCTAGGATCGTGGTGGGAATTCGTCAGAGAGGACGCAGCAGTTGCGAGTCACTTTCGTTTGTTGCTCCGCTAGTGTCGGTTTTGTTTTCTCTTTCTTTTCTTTTGGGCATGACTGTGCTGTTTGTCCCAGCAGTGGCCTCGTTGTTGTATCGGGTGGTTGTTGCTTTATTTATAAAGCGGGGCGAAAGCCTGTTTCGAGATAAACCACGGTTGTTCTAGCCATGGAGTTCTTGTTAATATTTCTCACTTATTGTTTCTTCATAATTGTGTGCATCAAATCGATACGTAGGACGGTGGTTGCACTTCTTTCCAAAGAAAAAGAAGGCTCATCTTGACATTTTCCTTTGTATGTACTATTTGTTTGACTCATTTAGCAACAAGTGGAAGTGCGCCCACTGTTTTCTTGTGTCTAAAAATTAAGGCATGTGCCAATGCATCATCTCTTAACACGTTATTATAGGCGTAATAAAAATTTAAGAGACAATTATGCCAATGCATTGTTTCTTAGGCTACTCACAATGGGGAGTAACATAGTATGATAACATCACATTTTTCTAGATTATGTTACTATCTCCACAATGGGTAGTAACATATGAGTAGTGTCATGCGAAGCTATATTTATTAGATCGTAGACTCATATGACCTTGGGAGGTGTGATGTTACAGTAACTAGCTATGTTACTCTATTCTTCTCTCTCATTATTAATTAGCTGCCACGTCATCTTTTTTGCTTACGTGGCATTGATGTTACTAGTGAAGTTACTTCCACTGGGACTAGCCTTATGAGTTGTTTCTAAATTTAATGATTTGAGCCTAATGCATGTATATGATTGGGCATGCAACTTTTTTTTGCCTATGATCACGTGCAAGAGTTGTATGTTAGTTAAGCTACAGCCTCATTATCTCTCTTCATTAACTACTATGCCACATCAGCAAAACACCTATGAAACCGTGCTAAGAACCTTGCATTGGCATAGGCCTAAGCATCCACCAAAATAAAGATGCCTAGTTAATTAAGTCTGACTTTGCAATTTCAAAGTGTATTAAAATTCGTGCACACCTTCGCTTTTATCATTTGACTTGCCCCTTTGATATTTTCCATCATTTGAGCTGCCATTTGATAGTTTCCGGTATCTCAATAAAACATTGCTTTCAAATCCCCTTCTTCATTTTTTTTATCATAATTGATCTGCCAACAAATAAGCACACACAATAATTTAAATAGTTCCGCTAATCCATGGCTTCACGTACTGAGATTTAACATGCTCGTGATTTGGTCCGAAAAAATAATAATTCATACAGGGTGGCGATTTGACAACTCAACTATACTGTCCCTCTAAGAGAAAATATAATAATGTTTTATAAGCAAACTATAAGAGATAAAACATCAGATTTTTTTGCTTAGTTGACGAAAAAAGAAGAGAAATGGGCTGTAGACTCATAGCCAACTGTAAGACGAACTTAACCACCCTTTCCGAGAGAATTAAAGGGGGCACATAATGACATAAGACACAAATATAGTTAACTTATATGAGTGCGCTATTATGTTAGTTAGAGGTGACGCTGAAATTCGGAGCAGCCCCCGAGTCCTGATATTTTTTTAAAATAATAAAATAGTAAAACCTTTTTACAAAAACTGATTTTTTTTGTCACAAACGTATACAAGATGTGGGAGTCATGATGGGCATCCATGTCCCGCTGATGTGAAAGGACACGGATATCGCCTAAAGGGGGGTGAATAGACGATTAAAATTATTACGGTTGAGGCTTGAATAAATACGGAATAAAACTAACGTTTAATTTGTCAAACACAAAAGCTAAACAAGCTAGGTTCATCTATGTGCACCAACAACTTATGCTAAGCAATATAACCAATTATGTGATAGCAAGATATATTACTTCAAGCTCAAAGGCTATCACAATGTAAATGCATAAATAAAGAGCTCGGGTATGAAAATAACCGAGGCACGCAGAGACGATGATTTATCCCGAAGTTCACTTCCCAATGGAAGCTAATCTCCGTTGGAGCAGTGCAGAGTCACAAAGTGATCCCCGAATAGCCGTCAAATGGCACACCGTATCTCCTTCGTGCCCCCACCAATGTGGAGTACGACGAGCCACTATGGGACGATTGAGTGTGGTCACCGAACCCGTACAAGGTTGGGGCAATCTCGACAACTTGATTGGAGTCTCCCAACAAATCTCACGAGCCACCAAAACTCCGAGATGAACAAGGTTGAGTCACACTCCACAACCTAATTGGAGACTCCCAACAAATTCCGTGAGTCACCAAAACTCCGAGATGACAACGACCGTCTAGGGAACTCACGTACCCTAGAGGAACAAGCTCTAGGACACTCACCCAAGAGTACTTCATCGACATCTTCACCGAGCTGCGTTGAGATAGACGTCCAATGCACATGAATCTTCGAGGGTACGTAGATTAGATATCACTCTCATTACTAGCTAGCATCTCCTAGATTGGATCTTGTTTTTTCTAGATTGGATTTAGCTTTTCTTTGCATCTCGTAGATTTTTTTGTTTTATATGCTGTGAATCCCATCAAGTTCAATGTGCATCCGTGGGGTCCCCCATACACTCCACTATACTTCCAGCCACCGTATGGACGTTGCGCACCTCCGGCCCACCTTGCCCATCATCCTTTGGCACCGGCGCCACCAGCGCGCAGATTAGGTCCGCACCAACCTGTTGCACTCTACCATGCATTATAGGTGGCAATGGGAGAAGCGGGTGTGGAAATTCGGCCGCGCTTCGATGCGCACGTGTTCCGGCTGCGCGCCTCTCATTGGCGCCGACCTCCGCATTATGGCCCCAAGTAGTCAACATGTCGCTCCTCCTTCGTCGGGTTGTAGTTCAGCTAGCGCACGTTGCACAACCACGAGACATGCTCATACCGCGTCGCTTCGAGAGGGTGCGCCAACGGCTACTTACATTGGACGAAGCGCCCGAAAACGCGTCTGCCAACCGGGATGCGTTGCACTACTATTGCTCACAAACCCTGAGTGCCTCGTCCACATCCTCGTACGACGGACGACCATGACATTGTCGGAGCGGCCACATCCCGACAGTCGAGTCACCATGTGGAATGAGCGTTTCACCGATGAGCACGAGCTCATGTGCCACTCCTTCATCGATGAGCGGACGAAGGCGTGGCTCCAAGTAGACGGCATGCCTACTGTCTCCAACGACCACGGTGTCGTGAATGACGAAAACAAGTTCTATGCATGGCTTCCGGGTGAGGGCGCCCTGGCAACGGAGCCCACGAGCTGTGGTCGTCTTGGAGTTGGAGGAGGCACTCCACAAGTCCAAGGATGAGGAGGCACCACCGGAGGCATTGAGTCCCGTGGTTATTGTAGTCGAGTCCAACGACGACTAGATACCCCCTTTTTAGGTTTAAATTTATTTTAATCTTTGGTTGATGTTGTGGTTTGAAGTTTGACTATTTGTGTAGCTTTTGAATTACATAAATTGTATTTGTAAAAAAGACCCAAACCGGACATGTCCAGGTCCGTTTGGGAGGGCGTAGTTGGGTGTACGCAATAACACAAGGACAGTTCATCGATTTTTAAAATCTGAAAAAATACGAAAATTGAATACAATATGAACATAATCCATTCAAATCCACTTTCGGTAGTACGTTTGCACACAAGCCATTCCATTTGCATAAGCATGGACGTCAGCTCTAGGCGGTAAACGGTGTTCGAAATCCAATAGGTTGGTCCGTCTTGATATTTTTGCCGGAAGCTATATCCAGGACCATAAAACAGTATCCATCCCAACCTGATGTGAATTGGCTTGGAATCCCGAGGACGGTGAATGATCACCTGTTCACCTAGTAATAACCCGAAGTCCCGAAGAAAGATGGAGAAGGAGATAAAAGACGAGTTAAATACACTGGCGGTACCCGTACTTTAGGTCAAAGCACAATACGGTACTCGTACTCAACAATACGCTCAATACGGTCACTCAACTTGATTTGTGTTGATTATACGGTCACTGGTTCATCGTATAGCTTCGTATTTTGTCAATGTGGCACTCTGTTGATTTGTCAATTAGTCAACATGATGTGGGCCCCACATGTTAGGTTAATAAAAAAATAAAAAAAATCCAAAATTCCCCATCGATGCCATCTCCTTCCTCTCGTCTCTGGGACGCGGCCGTGCTCTGCGTCGACTACCGCCGCTCCCCGGAGCACCGGTTCCCGGCGGCCTACGACGACGCCTTCTCCGCGCTCCGCTTCCTCGACGACCCCACAAACCACCCCATCGCAGCCGGCGACGACGCCGCGCCAGCGCCGTCCCTCGACGTCTCCCGCTGATTCCTCGCCGGGGACAGCGTGGGGGCCAACATCGCCCGCCGCTACGCGCTCTCGTCGGCGTCCTTCGCCAGCGTCCGCGTCTCCGGCCTCATCGCCATCCAGCCCTTCTTCGGCGGCGAGGAGCGGACCCCCGCCGAGCTCCGGCTCCACGGCGCGCCCATCGTGTCCGTCCCCTGCAGCGACTGGAGACGACCTGGGTGGGGAATTTTGGTTTTTTTAGTTTTTTATTGAGCTGACGTGTGGGACCCACATCCTATTGATTAATTGACCAGTCAACAGAGTGCCACGTACAGAGCTATACGTTGAACCAGTGACTGTATAATCACCACAAATCAAGTTGAGTGATTGTATTAAGCGTATTGTTGAATACAGATACCGTATTGTGCTTTAACCTAAAGTACGGATATCGCCGGTGTATTTAACTCATAAAAGACGCGCGCGGCGCGCATGCGCCGAAACCTTTGTTTGATCCTCCTTGCATGCATGTGTGCGGGCATCGGGCCTACCAGCGCCGCCAACTCTTTTCGCGCCATCCGGTGCGAAGTCTTGGCGCCAAAAATCGCTGAAAGAGGCGGGAGGAGGTTTCCCGCCAAAATGTCGCTGGAGCCAGACACCAAAGACTAGGGCCCTCCTCTTCGATTGCGCTAGTTCCAAATCCAAACGTAGTAGTACTGCTAGGGCTAGCTAGCGGCATGGCTGAAGAGCATCCACGACCGCCACGAGCTGTAACGTCGTCGTGGTTGTACTGTAGCATACTAGGTACTCCGGGCACCGTACGTGGCAAAGGTCAGCTACAGCGACGGCAGGTGCACACACCCCGAGATTTGTGGTTAGCGGTTTTCGCGCAAAGAAGGGAGGAAAATACTACTAGTGGCCAGGCGCGCAAAGACGGAATACTCCCCAACATTAACCTAGGGGCTAGGACGGTATGACTAGACGTCTAGGCCGTAGAGCAAGCAAGTGTATTGTACTAGTACGATGTTGTTCAAAAAAAGAGGCACCCCGACCGGCAAAGCCTCAGCTACTCCTACAGCTACAGTCAATCGCCATGCGGCACTACTAGTAGGTAGGAGGGCGTTCTCCACCGGATCGCTTTGCCCCGTCACTCCGGTGTCGTCGTCGGTTGCTGTGCCGCTGCCGCTCCGGCGGATCGTGGCGGTGAAGCGGAAGCAGGAGCACGCCGACGGCATGTGCACGACCCGCCCGGTCGCCAGACTGACACTGCACAGTCTACGGGCACGCGACCCCTGGGAGGGAGACTCGAGAGGCGCGCTTCTCCACCCACCCCAGGCTTGATGGCGCGGGTTCCGACGTGTCGTGTCCCTCTGCGAGGCTCGACGACTGTGTTTGCCACGAGGAGGCTCTGCATGCCAGCGTCGCTGCCGTGCAGGAGCGGCAACATGCATCAACCGCGTTCAAAGAATCTGTACAAATGGGAGAGTGCTGACTCACCCAAACACCCATCAGGCAGGCAGCGCTCGTGAGTCGTCAGTAATAAAATGAACGGAAACATTCTCCCAGCACCGGCCGGCCGTCCAAGGAACGCTTCAGACGGACGCCTCTTGGCTCGGCTGGCGTTTTAGCTGAATCATGTGACCGAACGGCCGACCGGCCTGTTCGTGTGCGTTCTGACATGGATTACTAAGAGCATCTCCCAACAGACCCTCTATAGTCCGGCGCCCTAAAATTGTTTTACATAGTTGAAATAGCATTTTTAGCACGTCGTGGTCCATATCGGCTTTTCAGATGCTCAATAATATTGCGCGCAGACCGGAGCAGTTTACCAGATGTTGTAAAATACGGCACGGTAAACTAGAGTCCAGGAAATAAATTGTAAATAGGTTCAAAATATTTACAGCAAAGTACTTAACTAAAAATAGAAAAAAGCAATTGGGTCCCTATCTTTTTAACCCCAAATCCTGGATTCAACACATGGGGATGGAAAGCTTCGGAATTGGACGTGCAACGGGGATGGCGGGAGCTCAAGGTGCAGGAGAGGATGCTAGTCTGGTGGAAGGTGCTGGAGTGCAAGAGAGAGAGAGAGAGAGCAGCGAAGCAGCAGAACCTAGACGAACACGTCCATGGCGGACAAAGCTCGGGCACGAGCGCATCAGCGAGTACATGATGCAACCGAGGCCGAGAAAGGATTGGATAGGTGCGGCTGCTCAACGGGAGTCTGTTGGCGAAGCGGAAGGGCTTGGGAAAGTCGACGTCGCCCGAAATTTGGTCGAAGAAGCTCGCGGCCGAAGGTTGAAGGCGAGGTCGACGTGGTGTGCGTCCGTGCTCGGAGGTGGAGGTCCCGCGATTGGGCTGGAGAATGGCCGTGGTTACCGCCGGCACGGAGGAACTCAAGGACGCGGACGGAGTGTTGGGTTACGCCGAACAGGTATCGTCACAGAGAAGACTAAAGGGCAGCATAACAGGGTGGCCCAAAGTGGTGGTAAGCCGAATCCGGCTTAACCGGGCGGCCCAGTATGCTGAAGCACAGGAGGCCCATCCGGCTAAGGGAAGGTTCCAGAAGCCGGCCTGCAATGCGGAAGACTTAGCCCACAAGGCAGGGCCCAAGCCGGATTAGAGTAGGACTCTATTCTTAGTCGGTTAGGTTTCCTCCTGTAAGACCTAGGTCCGGACGCCTTTATAAGCCGGCCAATGGGACGCCTAAGGGCACGCTCTAAACCCTATCCACTGTAACTCGGCGATTTAGCCTTATAGTGAATTATAGCAGCACGTAGGGTTTCGCCACCGTTGCGAGATCCGAAGCTGGGTAAACCCTTTGCCACCTCGTCGCCGAAACACCCCACGTCTCCAAAACCCCTCTCTCTACCTAGCTCGATGGCACCCCTGTCGCGGCTAGATTCGACAATACCACGACAGTTGGCGCCCACCGTGGGGCAGCAGACCTCCGAGGTTTCGATCCGTCCAGGAGCCACAGGCGGAGTCGGCGACACCATCGCGGTCGGCATGGTGAGCTACTTTGACGAGTCAGGAGCCGGCCACGTCTTCAACGACGGCCTCTAGACGCCGGCAAAGGAGGATCCTGCCGGCTGGTCCACGGTCTCCATCGGCGGTTTCAACATCTTCGTCGGCTTCACCGCCCAGGCCTTGGACGATCTCGGCTTCACCTCGAGCTTGCCCACCACCCACCCAAGCAACCTCGAGGAGGAATCGGATCTGGACTCTGACGAGATCGCCGATCTAGATCTGGCTTTCGATGCTGATGATGAAGTTGCATCCTGCTTAGGACGCCCTGCCGAGGTCTTGATGGGAAACGTCTCGGATCCTATGGACGACCCCAACATCTCGAAAACCACCAATGGCGAAGAAAAAACTCCTCAAGCCGGAAATCTCAAGGTGGATTTTGTTCCACCACTGGCTCCATTAAAGGGATCAGATAGAATGCCGGCTGAAGGAGACAACATTGACGCTACGCCCGGCAAGACAGCGGAGAAGGAGCATGAAGCAAGGATGGCGAGGTACAATCAGCTGCTAATGCCACTCCCTCCTAACGCATCGCTAGACGACATTGAGAAGCGCTGCACCCTGCTTGAGGAGCAAGCAGCCCAGATAGCAGAGCGTGAAGTCGAGCTTACAAACAAGGAGACGGAGTTCATCCGAAAGCAGAGAGAAAAGGGAGCTGACGATGTCTTCCGTCCGGCTCGTGATAAGAACTTGCATAAGAGGTTGGATTTCCGCAGCAAGTGGGAAGCCGACCATGTCGATTCAGTCTGGAGGAAGTACCACCACCGACGTGACCCGGTGACAAACCTGTGTTACTTCAATACCCCAGCCAAAAACATGGAGGCCGCCCAGGAAGTCATGTTCGACAAGTCGTTGGATCGTGACGATCGGCTTATGTATTCGGCTTATCTCCTGGAGGTTGCACAACAACAGCAAAATGATTCGCAAGTCAAAACAGGACGGCTTGTTGACGATTCTCGCCTTTGCAAGTCAACTGCCAACAAGCCAATGGCTGCTGCCCCTGTAGACCCAGACGATGACCCGGCCGGCTCAAGCAGCCACAACAAAGGCAGCAAGGACCCCAAGGACAAGCAGCCTAGAGGTACGGAATCCCGGACTGGCTCTTCTCGCCATCCGGAGGCTGGTCGGGAAAGACATCGGAGCCGCGAGCGAAAGGAGGACCCTCGCAAGGAAAAGGCGGCACCACCCCGTCAGGAGCGACGACGTGAGGGGGAAAACCAACCCCGAAGGGAGGATAATAGAGGGAGATAACCCTTCCAAGTACATACCCCCTCCAAGACGGCAAAGGACTCCAAGCCCTCCGCGCAACCCGAGTCGGGCGAGCCAAAGCCGTCACAGGGAAGAACCAAGATAGGAAAAGTCGGTTCCTAAACCGCCATCACCCAATGATGTTCGAAGCCTAATCGAGGAGAGGAAGTCGGCTAGAGACGCCCAATACCTCGACCCCAAGTGCTTTGGCAGAACAATCAGAGAGCAAATTCTACCNGGACGAATCAACGGCTACTTCGACAATGTACGACCAAAGACAGGAGTGCCCGTGAGGCCCTCCCCACGAACAAGCTTCAGCTCCATCCGGCTTTGGTTCCAACCGGCGCCCACTCCAACCTCGACATCACAACCGCAACGTTCAAGACAGGGGAGAAGATCGAGAAGCCTTCCCAGCGAGCTAACAAGACTCCACGATCTCGGGGGCTAGTGTCGGGGATATGAACCCCGGATATCCCTAAGAGGTCCATTTCTTCAAGAACTACATGGGCCGGCTACGCAAGTGCCGGCTGCGGCGCGCCGCCTGGAACCAGCCGGATGAAGCAAGCTGCCTCGTCTACCCGGAGGCGGACGGCCGGTTAGGCTCAAGCCGGCCGTACCAACCGACAGCTCCGTACAAGTAGGCCAGGATCGTATAACCGTTGTCGGGCATCTCCTGTACCCAATCATGACAACGGACTCCAGCCGGCTCACAGAGTAGTGATGTTCATAGGGGCAATCGTGTAACTTCCTTGTAACCCAGAAACCCTAGATGCTGCCTATATAAAGCATGCAGGGGCCTCCTGCGCGAGGCAGACAAGAGGGAGAGGGACGAGAGGCACAGAGAGAGGAACCCTTTAGCATCATCTTCAACCTCAAGCCGGCTGGAACCTTCAGCCGGCCACCACTCGAAAATAGCTCAAGGAGCGCCATTGTAGCCCGATTTGTGATCAATCAATAAGAACAAGAAGAGCAGGACGTAGGGGTGTTACCTCCACAAGGAGGGCCCCGAACCTGGGTAACTGACGTGTGTTTGCATGTTTGTTGCCCAATCCCGCGCGAGCATCCGATCGTCGCCTGCCCCGCATTCTTTTCCATCTCCGATGGATATGCCGTGCAACCCACCACGACAAAGGAGGATGCCAAAAACCGCCGACGCGAGTCCGGGAAAAAGAAGATTGAAGACCAAGCCGGCCCTTCTCACGAAGTCGCTGCCGCCTTTGGAAAGGGTGGCTCAAGCAATGGCAAGTGGCAGGGCAAGAAGCCGGCAAATAACCAATCGTCCCGGCCGCTAGCGGTGAAGTATGACGACATCAAGCACAACCCCTGTGTCCATCATCTGAGGCCAGATGGAACAAGTTCCCACACACTCCAGCAATGTCACATCAATCGGGACATCGCCAAGGACCCCAAAGCCGGCAAGTCAAGGAACAAGCGCAAGTCCAGGAAGGACGACAAAGAGAAGGAGGAAGTTGCTTCAGAGTCGGATGACGCTGCCTCCAAAGAAAAAGGCAGCAAATTCCCTAAGCATGCCGAAAGTCTCATCGTCAACTTGGCAACAGATTCTTCACGCAAAGAAAAGGCGGCTTGGCGAGAACTCAACGCTACGGTGCCCGCAGTTCCTCAATATCTGGATTGGTCCGACACACCCATCACATGGGATCGCAGCGATCATCCGGATAGAGTTCCTGCAAAGCGCACCTACGCTTTAGTCGTCAGCCCAATAGTCGACAAATACAAGTTGACAAAGGTGCTCATGGATGGCGGCAGCAGTATCAACATACTTATGCCGCAACGTTGAAGAGGATGCGTCTTTCCGAGTCACAACTCACCCACAGTACTGTGAAGTTTCATGGGATTGTGCCGGGACGGCAAGCCTCTTCGATGGGGCAAATTACCCTGAAGGTCACCTTTGGTGAAGCCGATAATTTTCGGACTGAGGACGTCTCTTTTGAGGTGGTTCCCTTCAGAAGTGCATATCATGCAATCTTTGGATGTCCGGCTTTTGCCAAGTTTATGGCTCGGCCCTGCTACATCTATAGCAAGTTGAAAATGCCGGGACCCAATGGGATCATCACAGTCAAAGGAGACTTCAATAAAGCCAAGGAGTGTGAGGCCTCTAATGCCGTCCATGCTGAACAAGAAATCTGCAGGGAAGAGTTGGAGGATCTCAAGAAAACAATTGGTCCCGATGAGATGCCGACAACAGAGAAGCCGTCCTCCAAGGTTGACTCAAGCTTCAAGCTAAAGGATGACACCAAGAAGATCAAGCTCTCGAAGGACGATCCGACAAAGGAGGTCACCATCGGTACCGGCCTCGACGACAAATAGGAAGGCGAGCTCGTCAAGTTTCTCCGTGAGAATCAGGACATTTTTCCTTGGTCACCGTCTGACATGCCAGGTGTCCGGAGGAAACTTGCTGAGCACTCCCTAAAAGTCAAAAAGGACGCAAAGCCAGTCAAGCAAGGCCTCCGCCGGCTCGGAACTGAGAAGCGCAAGGCGGTCGGAAAGGAGATCCTAAGACTCACCGCCGCCAAATTCATCCGTGAAGTTGTCCACACTGATTGGTTGGCAAATCCCGTGCTAGTCCCAAAGAAGAACACCTCTGAGCTACCTATGTGCATTGATTTCACCGGCTTGAACAAAGTCTGTCCTAAATATCCGTTCGCCTTACCGCGTATCGATCAGGTCATTGATTCAACTGCCGGCTCAGAGATGCTATGCTTTCTGGACGCTTATTCGGGTTACCATCAGATTAAGATGAAGGAGTCAGATCAAGTCAAGACGTCCTTCACCACGCCATATGGCAATTACTGCTATGTCACAATGCCTTTCGGCTTAAAGAACGCTGGTGCTACTTACCAAGGTGTATGCAGCGATGTTTGGACAAGCAGATTGGCCGCAATGTTCACGTCTATGTTGACGACATAGCGGTCATGTCGAAGAAGCGCGGCGATCTTATCGCCGATCTGTCGGAAACCTTTGCAAATCTAAGGGAGTACCAGATGAAGCTTAATCCGGCAAAATGCGTCTTCGGAGTACCCGCAGGCAAGCTTCTGGGCTTCATTGTTTCCCAAAGAGGAATTGAAGTTAACCCGGAAAAGATAAAGGCGATCCAGAACATCGAAAGGCCATCTTGTCTAAAGGACATTCAACGGCTTACGGGTTCCGTCGCGGCTGTAAGCCGATTCGTTAGCCGGCTTGGGGACAAAGCATTGCCATTATACAAGCTCCTCAAAAGTCGGACAGTTTTGTTTGGACAGAGGAAGCAGAGGCAGCTTTGGCTCAGCTGAAGTATACGTTAACGCATGCTCCAATCTTAGCAGCTCCAAGGGAAAAAGAGCCACTACTCCTCTACGTGTCGGCCACGAATTTCGTTATAAGTGTCGTCATTGTAGTGGAACGCCTGGAGGAAGGGAAGCAATTGTTGGATCAGTGCCCCGTCTATTTCATTAGTGAAGTGTTCTCAGATTCAAAGCAACGCTACCCTCACTACCAGAAGTTAGCTTAAGGGATTCTTTGCCGCCAGAAAATTACGGCATTACTTTCAAGATCACACAATCATGGTGGTCAGCAAGGCTCCGCTAAGAGAGATCATCAACAATGCCCACGCAATGGGTCGAGTCGCCAAATGGGGCATCGAGTTAGCAGCTTTCGACATCCAGTACAAGCCGAGGACCGCCATCAAATCTCAGGTTCTAGCCGACTTTGTTGCAAATTGGACAGAGGCGACGGAAAGCACACCTTTGCCGGATTCTCAGTAATGGATAATGCACTTCGATGGATCAAAGATGAAGGAAGGCTCGGGGGCTGGAGTAGTTCTAAAATCGCCTAAGGGTGATAAACTCAGTTATGTCCTCCGAATCCACTTCAACGCCACCAATAATGTAGCAGAGCATGAGGCTCTTCTCCATGGTCTTCACATGGCTAAGGAGTTGGGAGTACAACGCATCCTCTGCTATGGCGACTCGGATCTGGTTGCGCAGCAACTTGATGGGTGCTGGGACACAAAAAGTCCCACAATGGCGGAATACAGGAGAACAGTCGATGAATTCGGCCGATGTTTTGCCGGCTTAGAGGTTCGACATATCTCTCGAGATGACAATGAAGCTGCTGATGCCTTGGCCAGAATAGGCTCCAGGAAAAAGGCAGTGCCACCAGACGTATTTCTTCATCACCTTCACAAGCCGTCCATCAAAGGTGGCGACGAAGATTACCCCTTGTCGCGGAATCAGTTCAAGTGTGCTTGGTAACCCTAGATTGGACCACGCCATACATTGATTTCTTGATTAATAAGAAACTACCCAAGGACGACGAGGTGTTGAGCCGTCAAATTGAGCGCCGAGCAAAGGCGTACACGATTATTGACGGACAACTTTACAAACGGAGCACATCCGGCATCTTTCAAAGATGCGTCTCTCCAGAAGAAGGACGGCAAATCCTGGAAGAAATCCACTCCGGCGAATGTGGGCATCACGTGGCGGCAAAGGCATTGGTCGCCAAGGCGTTTTGGCACGGATTCTTCTGGCTAACGGCTAAGGAGGATGCTATCAACATCGTCAAAACTTGTGAAGGATGTCAGCGCTACACAAAGCAGGTTCATTTGCCGGCTCAGGAGCTCCGAACGATCCCTATTACTTGGCCGTTCGCGGTCTGGGGGCTCGACATGGTGGGACCCTTCAAGACGGCAAGAGGAGGCTTAACTCACCTGCTCGTGGCGGTCGACAAATTCACAAAGTGGGTGGAGGCAAAGCCCATCAAGAAACTCGACGGAGCTACAGCTACAAAGTTCATCGTCGAGATCACAACTCGATTCGGCTTACCGCATAGCATTATCACTGACAATGGCACAAACTTTGCCGTCGGTGAGCTATCGAAGTTTTGTAGCCGATCAAAGATCCGACTCGACGTGGCATCGGTGGCACACCCGCAATCCAATGGACAGGTAGAGCGCACTAACGGCATTATTCTGCAAGGTATTAAGCCGAGGCTTGAAACTCCTCTGCATCGAGCAGCCGGCGCTTGGGTTGATGAATTGCCGGCGGTCTTATGGAGTATTCGTACTACCACAAATAGATCAACCGGCTTCACCCCTTTCTTCCTTGTCAATGGTGCAGAAGCGGTGCTCCCATCCGACATGATCCACGATTCGTCTCGAGTCACAGCCTACGTCGAGAAATATGCAAAGAAGCACGTCAAGACGTCTTAGATATCTTCGAAGAAGAAAGAGAGTTAGCTCTCCAAAGATCTGCCATCTATCAACAAGATCTACGTCGCTACCAGAGCCGTAGAGTGCGGAATCGATCCTTTCGAGAAGGCGACTTAGTGCTTCGGCTTGTGCAAAGCCGGCAGCACAAATTATCCCCGCCATGGGAAGGACCTTTCGTTATCAGCAAAGTTCTGAAAAACGGGTCATATTATCTCATCGACTTAAGGGATTCAAAGAAAGATCCCAGGAAGAAAGGTCGCAAGAGGAAAAGGCATGTAGATGACGACTTAGATGAGATGAAACGTCCATGGAATATCGCTCAGCTACGTCCTTTTTACACTTAGCAAATTCTATTGTAACCATGTCAATGTGATCATGAAATAAAAATTGGTTTCTCTCATGTCGAATTCGAGAATCTGTACCATCCTTTATTTCCCTATGATCTTATTGTTATTATCTGTTTACCCGAAATTGCCTGTGTTGCTCTCGTTGGTAAACTCTTTCATGATTGAATCCGCCTTAAGGTGATGAAAAATCAACGTTTTGCCAAATTAATGTTTGTCTGCTAGCTTTTTGCGTCGGGTTGCTTCAAAGCGTTTCGGCACCGAAAGGCGGCACTTGTTCTGAGTCTAAACAGATTGGTCATTGCGTACCCTGTTGCTCAGCGAGTTAGCTTCGCCATAGGTTTGCCGGCGCTTAAAGGCTAAGGTGTCAAGGCCAGAATAAACTGAGGCATAAAAATTGCAAATTTGCAAAAAATATAAAGCAGACTAACATATAACAAAAGGCTTAATTATTTCTAGACATATACATTGTTTGGACGGCTTTACATATTTCCTATTACATTTTCAGGATGGCCGGCTCAGCGAGCAAATTTGGCTCATGACGATTTCTCCGCCGCCTCATTGTCATCATCTGATTGAACAGGAGTTGGCGGACACGGCATTTCCTTGAAGATGGTGGTCAAGGAGACCATGTTGGCAATCTTGCTGGCATAGCCGGAGACGGAGCGAAGGATCTTCTTGCGATCTTGGTCGTCCAGCGGTGTGTTGTCCTCCTTTTCCAGAGGGAAGCCGGATGCCACACGCCAGGCTTCCGCCTCCGGGGTAATGTGCCATCATCAAGCCCAAGTCCGTCTTGGCACCTCCGCGAGCGCTGGACCGAAGTCGCTCATCGAAGAATTGTCGTGGTGGTGCACGGACAGATGCCATATAGGCTTAAGGTGGGGCCGATTGGACGCTGGAGGTACCGGGGAGGGCTTGCACGTGAAGACGTACACACTCGAACACACACACACACGGTTTTACCCAGGTTCGGGGCTCTCGTGAGGAGATAACACCCCTACTCCTGCTTGTCTGATCTATATATGTGGGTTACAACTGAGTTACAAGCTGCTCCTTGAGCTGTGTGGGAAAGAACTAAGAGCTTTGGGCTCTCTACCGAGTCTCGGAGCTCTCTACCGAGTCTCGGAAAGGCTATGTGGCTCTCCTGCTAGCTCTCAAGGAACGACCAAGTGTTTGTCCAGCGTCTGGGTATGCCTCTGAGCGTCCCCGTAAGAGGAGCCCCTGGTACCCCTTATATAGGGAAACCCAGTGTACAGAGTTAGGGCTGACGTTTGTGCTGGCGTAGGCAGCACTGTGGCCACGCCGGGGTCTCTGACTGCTTCCGTCACCCCTGCGTGGCATGTCCAATCCATCAACTCCTGTGCATTGCTCCGCCGTACTACATAGGTCAGCAGCGTGGAGGTCTGACTGCCCATGCTACCACCGAGTCAAGGAGTTGGCAGCACGTCCTGTCCTGCCAGTGGCAGGCCCCCTGCCCCGTGATTGTAGGGACAAGACGTACGCCACGACCAACGCCGAGATAGAGCTTCATTCCTCCCGATCCGGCATAGGCATGCCAGACATTTCCTAACTCGGTTTCTCCTCTACTGCACATAAGAACAACAAAGGAGATCCCGACATATAGTACACATGATCCGACATAGGGCTATGTCGGTAAGCCCTTATCCGGTTGACCCCGAATAAACCCATGTGCATGTCGGTTTATCATTGACTCGGTCAACTCCGAGTCGAAGCTTATTTCACCATAATGACCCATCTCGGGGGCTGCCCCCCGACATTAGTCCCCGAAGCTGGCGCGGTCCTGCAGCCTCGGATGGAGGGCCACGGCAGGTTTACCCGAAAACCAGCATTCTTACTTGATTACCGACATCACATACGTCGGCAAACCATTTATATGTCGGAAAGCAGATTCGCCTCCATCATGATATTTAACTTAATGTCGGATCATTCCGACTCACAGGAAGAACCCTCGGCTCCTCCGAGTTGTTGGTTCCTCTACGTGGCAGAACATCTCTACTTAACGCCTCGGTTCTTGTGCACGGATGGACGTGCCACTGGCACGCACGCCACCTGCATCATGCCGGTCGCCTCGGAGACTGTGCGCACGCAAGCACTCAAGTGCGGTGGACCGCACCGCTCGCGTCGCCTCGGGTCCTGTCCGATCAGGTGTACCGCTCAGAGCCGTTGGCTCCCTGTAACCCATCGTGGGGTGGATCGTGCGGCAGTTAAGCCGCTAAGGAGATCGTGGTGGGTATCGTGGGGCGGTAACTCCCCGTCCGTTACGGGATCGTGCGCAGAAAATCGTGCGCCAACGATCTCCTCAAATCGCCCATAAATAGTATGTGGCAAATTTTGTGGACTCGGCGCTGCAGAACCGTCGACCCGACCCGAGTGAGCACCGTCGAGCTGGACAACGACCAGATTCGGCGGCGCATCAAAGCCATAGCCCGGACTAAGATGCCGGAGGCATGGGAATGGGGCAAAGAACCCCACAGCCGGAGCCACCTTCCACCGAGAGTAAGCACCTCCGCCGACATAACTTTTTTCACCGACATAAACTCTTATGTCGGTACAACTTTGTACTTGGTATTAATCATTTCCTGTCTCCACCATGCAGAGATTCGATCGGCAGCGGACAGAGGACTAAGAGAACCCCTCTGCCAACTGGGGTAAAGACCGGGTCGAAGCCGACTCGGAAGACCCGGACGACGAGGACAACATGCCCATTCCCGACGTCGGCTCAATTCCTTCCACGGGTAAGACTCGTGCTTCCTCCCTCCGAGACTGGTCTGAGGATGAAGACGACGATTGTCGGGTTTTAGAGGTGTATGATCCTCTCCCCGTTGCATACTCATATCCGATGTCCCCGCCCTCAGCTGACTCGGACGAAGTGCTCGAGGTGGCACCCCTCGCCACAGGACCCAAGGGTGTAGCTCAGAAACGCCCAGTGGCCGCATCCGTAGATGCCGGAACCTCCGGCACCTCTGCCCCCGCGCAAAAGAAGCAGCGCGTGAAGACCGTAGTGAAGCACCAACGCCCTGTCTCCAAGGGGTAAGATCCCTTCTTGCCGACATAAACTCTTATACTTACATTTCTCCTCTTGCCAACATACCTTGCTGTTTCGACTTTCAGCATGGCTCCTCTGAAGGTTCCCACCACCGGGTCAACTGCCCGGGTCCCTCCAAGGACACCGCCTCGGCCGGACGACACTCGGGTGCCAAGTCCACCAAGGATGAGTCCGGTTGCAGATACCTCGGCCCCGGGATCCGGAGCCGGTAACACAGATTCGGTCGAGGCCGCAACCTCGGCGCCCGACCAAGTGATGAATCTCGGAGCCACCTCTTCGGCTCCTGAGGTAGAACGGACCGAGGTCCAGCAGGACTCGGATCAGCCGAGAATGCAGCAGCAAGTGCAGCAGACTCGGCCGCAACAACCACCACCGCAGCAACAGATCCAGCCGCAATAGCCACAACAGCAGCAGCAGCAGCAAGTTCAGCCACCACCATCGCAACGGCAGCAGAAGCAGCATCAACCTCCACCAGCGCAGCAACAGCCAAAACACAAGCCGCAGCCATCGCCATCGAAATCAAAATCTACATCAACAGCAAGGCCAGCAGCGCCACCGGCACAGCCGCAGCCACAGCAACAAACACCCAAGGCCCCAGTTCCTGCAACTGGGGTGACAACTGGAAAGGCACCGGTGACAACAGTGTCGGCTAACCCGGAACGGCAGTTAATTGTGCCACCAAGCAAAGGAGCAGCGACATCCGGCAGTATCCAGACCACCAGCTGGGGGTTTGGCCCCTTGCGAACCCTTAGCGGGAAAAGCTTGGGCTCCCTTGAGCACTACAACATGGATTGGAACGCCGCCGATTTGAGCGAAGTAAGCTCGAAGTCACCAGCGGGCCAAATCATTTCTGAACACCCGGCGGGGCCGAGTCTGGTGGCACAAAAGATGTCCGCAGCGAAATCTGCCCTTCTCGCAGCCGACCAAGCAGCTGCGGTAAGTTGTGCCGAGTAAAGATAACTCGCCTTATTTTTCTTTTTAATGTAGATATCATCTATCCCCAGTCCCCGAGATTCGGGTCGAGTAACTGTGGCTCGGCCGAGTAAAGCTGACTCGGTTGAGTGAGGGTAACTCGGCCTGAATCTTCATCAACAATACTAATATTTCTTCTTTTCAGGCTTGCATGACCAAGCGCACACAACTGCACCGCAAGCTGCTGCTGGAGCACAAGGCGCTTTCCGACAAGTTCAAGCTGCTCCGGGCCAAGTTGGACCAAGTAGCTGACTCGGCACTCAAGGCCGAAGGATTGGAGAAGCGGATCTCGGAAATCGAGAGTAAGTCATATTTTGCCTTTCAACTTGCACTTGCATTAGTTTCCTCATTCTGACATCAGCTACCTCGGCACAGCCGCACAGAAGGAGCGCGAGCTTGCGCACCAGGCTGAGCTGAAGAAAGAGCAGGAGGAGGTGTCTCGGCTGAAAGCCGAGCTGAAGAAATCTCGGGGTCAAGCCGCCGAGCTGGAAAAGACTGCCGCCACAGACAAACAGCTCCGAGAAGAGGAGACTCGGAAGGTCCAAGAATCTCTTGAAGAGTCCAAGTCACAGGCAACCTCGGCTGAGAGCGAGCTCCGAGCTCTGAAGGCCAAGATCGCGCAGTGGCTGGTGGACATCTCCAGCATCAACTCCGAGATGGACAGTAAGCCCCCTTCCCCTCTACCTTTATTCAATTTCTCACTTTTATCCTTATGTGACTTACCTCGGCGTTAGCCATTCCCTATTCAGAACGCTTCCCCCACACCAAGGCTGCTGCGGACAAGGGCGCAAAGGGGCACCGGTTCAAGGAAATCCAAGATGGCCCGATCTCGGCCGAGTGGGATATAGATACTCATCTGGTGGCCCTGAAGGCACGCTTGGTACCGATGAGGGCTATCGGGATGAATCTCCTCAGCTCCGCGATCCGGGTCTACAATGTTCTCTGGCCCGGGTGCGAGGCCCCTGCAATTGTCGACGAACTGGCCAAGTGTCTGATGAACTCCGAGGAAAGGCTCGATGACTGGCGATCATCCGCCGCCCGAGTCGGCGCAGATGAGGCCTTAACTTATGTGCTATCTTGGTACGAGGAACTCGACCTCGAGATGCTGAAGACTGTGCGGGACGGGTCCAGGTGGCTCTCTGACCCGGAACTCATCCAGCGCCGCCAAGAGCTGGCTCATGCCCTCATTCAATATGCTCCGGTGCACAGTTTTGTCCCGGGCGAGCGAGTTCCTCAATCGGAAGAATTGGAGGTCGACGGCGAGGACGAAGGCGAAGACGAAGAACAAGTCGATGAAGAAATCCAAGCCGATACTCCTCCCGACACAGCCACAGGCACCGCTCCAGCCGCTGCGACCAAGGATGCCACCGAGATCTCAACCTCGGAACCAGCCAAGACCGACGCCGCTCCCTCTGCTCCAAGTAGCTGATGCTCTGCTACCTAGACTTAGAAAAAACTGAAACCATCAAATCCCCGGAATGCCGGGTGCAAATGTAATATAACTTTTTAGCTTTATGCTTAGTACTTGGTTTTCTCACTTTGCACAATTTTAGCATGGTTTATTTATTATGCCGGATCATTCTGAACCGAGTCCCCGAGTTCATTTTCTTGTTTACCATACTTAGCAACCTCTGCTCTTGTCTACCTTTTTCGGTTTCTTGACAGTCGAGTCACAAGATTACCGAGATACGGCATACAATACTAAGAAACTTTGAGTCAAAGCTCACAATCATCCGACATAAAAGTTAGGAACGAAACAACTTGTGCCGAATCGCACTTGGGCCGAGTCCCCGAGCTTGTTTTCTTGTGTACTACCCTTGCAATCTCTGCCCTTGCCTACCTCTCATGGGTTTTTTGGCATTCGGGTCACAAAATCACAAAAACATAGCATACAATACTCAAAACTTTTAAGACACGGTCTAGAGCCATCCGACAAAAAGCGAAAAGACAACAAAAAGGAAACCGAATCGCTCCTGGACCGAGTCCCCGAGTCTGTTTTCTTGTTTACTATTTCTTGCAATCTCTGCCCTTGCCTACCTCTCATGGGTTTCTTGGCATTCGGGTCACAAAACCACAAAAACATAGCATACAATACTTGCAAACATGGAAACACGATTTTTGGAGCCATCCGACATACAGGAAACAGAGATAAACATGCATACAACACAAGATTCATAGCAAGGCAGTCCCCGAGTTTCACTTCGGGGTGCCGACATTTCATTTCGGAGTTTCGAGATACATACAGTGAGTCCTTACGAATAAAAAGGGCGAAGAAGAGCTACATTCCAAGGTCTTTTGGTCTCCTCTCCGGATCTGTCCATCCTGTTCTTCACCTGTGCCTGAGCATCAATAAGATAATACGCATCGTTGTTCAAAGCCTTGCTCACAATAAATGGCCGTTCCCAGGGAGGAGATAGCTTGTGCATTCCGGCGGTGCGCTGCACAAGCCTAAGGACCAGGTCTCCTTCTCGGAACTTGCGAGGATTTACTTTCCGGCTATGATAGCGTCGGAGATTTTGCTGATATATTGCCGACTTGGACAATGCCAATTCTCGTGCTTTCTCGAGCAGATCAACGTCATTTTCTCGGGCTTCCTTTGCCTCTGACTCGGTATATAATGCGACTCTTGGCGAGTCATACTCTATGTCGGTTGGCAGAACTGCCTCTGCTCCATAGACCAGGAAGAATGGCGTATATCCGGTGGAGCGATTCGGTGTAGTCCTTAGACTCCACAGCACTGCCGGAATCTCATCCAGCCAGCAACCCGGGGCACGCAACAGTGGCTCAATCAACCGAGGTTTGATGCCGGATAAGACTAGGGCGTTTGATCTTTCCACCTGTCCATTGGACTGAGGATGTGCAACCGATGCTAAGTCTAGCCGGATTCTCTTTTCCTGGCAAAACCGAGCAAAGGCTCCCTCGGCGAAATTGGTGCCATTATCCGTGATAATGCTATGCGGGTGTCCATACCTCAGGATAATATCCTTTAGGAATGACACGGCTGTGCGGCCGTCGCACTTTCTAATTGGTTTCACCTCGATCCACTTGGTGAACTTGTCCACCATCACCAGTATGTGAGTCATGTTACCTCGGGCTGGTTTAAATGGTCCCACCATATCCATACACCACACTACAAATGGCCAAGTGATGGGAATAGTTTTGAGAGCTGATGCCGGCATATGAATCTTGTGAGCAAACCTCTGACATCCTTCGCATTTCCGGACAATGTCCTCTGCTTGCTGCAAAGCACTGGGCCAGTAGAACCCATATCGGAATGCTTTAGCCACTATAGCTCGGGAAGAAGCATGATGACCGCATTCTCCCTGATGGATATCCCGAAGGATCCTTTCTCCCTCCTCTGGTTCGACACAGCGCTGAAGCACAGTGGTCACACTTCTCTTGTACAGCTCACGATTGATGATTGTGAAGGATTTGGATCGCCTTTGGATTTGTCTGGCCGAGACCTCATCACTCGGTAAGGTGCCATCCAACATGAACATCATGATGGGTTGAGCCCCGGTACAGGGCGAGTGCCGAGTACAGGCTCGTCGATTTTCATTGCATCAACCGACATCACCACGCCCGACATAGGCTGGTGAGTCCCCGAGTCCTCCCAAGGAGTCCCCGAGTTTCGCCAAGCAGCTTTCCAATTTTCCAGCGTAGTCGCCGAGTCTTGCTCAATGTACTCAACATCCATAGAAGTTCCCGGGTCCTGTGCAGCAGTCCCCGAGTCCTGTTGCTTGCCCCCGACATCCACATCCATCGGGACGACGTCGGGTTCCGAATTACCCGGGATAACTATTGAATCTGACTCGGGTGAAGGCTTGATTGATGGTTTGCGAAGATGCTCCAGTGATACTCCGGGCAGAATGGCTTGCCGATATGACCCAATCTTGAACAATATGTCTGCACTTTCATTTTCTGTCCGCCGAATGTGAGTGAACTCGCACCCATCAAAGAATCCCGAAATCTTTTGGACATGGAACCGGTATGCTGCCATGTTGGCATCCAGGGCATCCCAGTTGCCTGATGTTTGCTGAATCACCAGATCCGAGTCACCATAGCAGATGATCCGGCGAATTCCGATTTCCTTGGCCACCTTGAGTCCATGAATCAGCGCTTCATACTCGGCGACATTGTTAGATGCCGCGAAATGGACTTGCAACACATATTTCAGCTGATCTCGCTTTGGCGAGGTGAGAACTACCCCGGCTCCCAGGCCCTCCTTTACTTTGGACCCGTCGAAATGCATTCTCCAGTAATTGGAGTCCGGTAGGGACGGTTCATACTCCATCTCGGCCCAGTCCACAAGGAACTCGGCCACTGCTTGAGATTTGATGGTATCTCTTCTTGCATACTGCGGCGCGTAAGCCGCAAGCTCGATAGCCCATTTGGCGACTCGGCCACTGGCATCCTTGTTGCCAAGGATTTCCGACACAGGGGCCGCACTTACAACAGTTATGGGATGCTCCTGGAAGTAATGCTTTAGTTTTTTGGCCGCCATGTAGACACCATAAGTCATTTTCTGATAGTGAGGGTAATTTTGTTTCGATGCGGAGAGCACCTCACTCAAATAATACACCGGCCTCTGCACGGTAGCTCCTTCTTCTTCTCGCTCCACCACCACTACGACGCTAACGACTCGGTTAGTGGCCGCAATGTAGAGCAACATGGGCTCTTTCGGTAGTGGCGAAGCCAGTATCGGCGCAGTAGCCAACATCATTTTCATCTCACGAAACGCCGCATCCGCTTGCGGGGTCCAGCTAAACCTGTCCGATTTTTTCATCAGCTGGTATAAGGGCAAGGCCTTTTCTCCCAACCGACCTAGAAAACGACTCAGAGAAGCCAAACACCCGGTGAATTTCTGGACATCTCGGAGGCATCTCGGCAATTTCATATTTTCTATCGCCCGGATCTTAGTCGGGTTTTCCTCGATACCTCGGCTAGACACGAGAAAACCGAGTAACTTTCCTGCAGGTACACCGAATGTACATTTATCCGGATTAAGCTTAAGTCGGAATTTCCGCAGGTTTGTGAATGTCTCTTTGAGATCATCCAGGAGAGTGTGTTTTTCTTTAGTTTTAATGACTATGTCGTCGACATACACCTGCACATTTTTGCCTATCTGGTCATGCAGACATTTTTGCATACAACGTTGATAAGTAGCGCCAGCATTTCTCAAACCAAAACACATAACACGATAGCAATAAGCCCCGTACGGGGTGATAAAGGCAGTCTTTATTTGATCATCAGGGTTCAACGGTATCTGGTGAAAACCAGAATACGCATCTACAAATGATAGTAGTTCACACCCGGCCATGGAGTCGATCACTTGATCGATCCGGGGCAGCGGGAATGGATCTTTAGGACATGCCTTGTTCAAGTGTGTGTAGTCAACACACATGCGCCAGACAGTAGCAGCATTCGGATCATCTTTTTTCTTTTCTACCAGGACCGGGTTAGCCAACCAGTCCGGGTATTTCACTTCTACGACGGCATTTGCTGCGAGTAACTTGGCTAACTCGTCACCCACTGCTTTCCTTCTTCCTTCGGCAAGACGCCGAGTCGGTTGCTTCACAGGCCTAGCATCTGGCCTGACATGTAGAGAGTGCTCAGCCAACTCCCTCGGAACACCCGGCAGATCCTGACTGGACCATGCAAAGATATCCCGATTCTCACGGAGGAAGTGGATGAGCTCGCTTTCCTATTTGCTGTCCAACCCGGCACCGATGATGACGGTGTGATCCGGGTTAGACTCGTCAACTCCAACTTTCTTGGACTCCTTCGCCGCCTGGAAGGTTGCGGTTTGCTGCGGGTTGGCCGGACTCGGAATACCGAGTTGAGCAGACTGGGCCAGAGCCACCACCTCAAGAATTCTCTTCTTCTCCGCAGCAATCACCAAAGACTCGGCAAGACAAGACCCGGCCGAGGCACACTACATTGAACGCTTATAGTCTCCCGAGATGGTGATGACACCATTTGGTCCCGGAAGCTTCATCTTCAGGTAAGCCACATGAGTGGACGCCATGAACTTGGCGAGTGCTGGCCTATCGAGTAATGCATGATACGGGCTTTCGAGGTCCACAACCTCAAACAGCAGACTCTCGGTCCTGCAGTTGCTTTTGTCGCCGAAGGCAACATCAACCCAAACGGTGCCCATAGGCGCATGCGAGACACCCGGTACAATACCATGAAAGGTAGTTCTGCTTGGCTGCATCATATTCTCGGTTATGCCGAGTTTAACCATGGTGTCTCGGTACATAATGTTGATGTTGCTCCCGTTGTCAACAAGAACCCTGGAGATTCTGACATTGATGCTGGGCCCGACAAATGTCGGATCCAACACTAGAGCATAACCCCCGGGATTCGGCATGACCCTGGGATGGTCATTGATGCTCCAAGTGATCTGATCCTCAGACCAGTACATGAACTTGGGCACGGCCGGCATGACCGCGTTCACCTCCATCGCGCGCCGGTGTTGGCTCTGCTTATCAGTTGGCTCGGTCACAAAGACCATATAATTCTGATGCGGTTCTCTGTACTCGTTCCGCCGACTCGGGCCGGCGTTGTTGTTGCAGTTGTAGTTGTTGCTGTTGTTTGCCACTTGGTTGACATTTTCCTGCCTCGGCTGAGTGTTCAGAGGCTCAGTGTTTGCACCAGTGAGAGGTGCAGGTCTGGATGTCGGACCAGCAGTTACTCGCTTGCGCTTGTGCCAATCGCAGTCCCGGGTCGAATGTTGATCCGGTCTGCTGGGGTGCCTGGTGTGATAGCAGCAGGGGCCATCCAACATTTTCTCGTAGGTGAACCTCTCCTGATCATCCCACTGCTTCTTGTTGCCATTCCATGGCTTCTTTTCGCCGTTCCACGGCTTCCTCTCGCCGTTCCACGGCCTCTTTCCTTCCGAGTTCTGTCCCCATGACGGACCATCATTTTTCTGGCGCTGGCTACTGCCGGCATCAACTTGATCTTGGTCGACAGCAGCGACTTGATCCGAACCATACCGATAATCCGGCCTGTCTTATCTTCTCTTGTTTCGGTTGTCCGGGCGATCGTTACGCCGACCTGACCTGTCTCGGTCCTGAGCAGGATACCTCCTGCCCACATCAACCTGAGTCAGCAAAGGCTGTGTCGGATCACCGAGTGCATAGCTGTCTGCTATTGCCATTGTTTCGGCCAAAGTGGCCGGCATCTCCCTCTGGAGTCTCTGCCAAAGCATGGAGCCATGTTGGCATCCTTGCGCAAACCACGCAATGGCTTGTGACTCAATCACTCCTTCACAGGAGTTCCGGATCGTGCTCCACCGGGTAAGATACTCCCGGTCCGTTTCTTCTTCTCTCTGCCGACACATGGACAGCTGCTGAGGTCGATTCGGCCTCTTGTAGGTGCTGGAGAAGTTGCTGACGAAAGCCTCGGAGAAGTCGAGCCAGCAATCAATGCTGTTCTCCTCCAGATTGTTCAGCCAGATTCGGGCTGGTCCCTCTAGCATCTGCGGTACATACCGCACAGCCCATCGGCGACTGCCACCAGCGATATGCATCGCTGTGACATAATCTGTCAGCCAGTCCTCCGGCTTGGTGCTACCGTCATAGGTCTTGGCACCCCGGGGGAGCTGGAAATTCGGCACCGGTGGCTGTTTCATGATCCGGGGTCCAAAACATGCAGGACCCGGTGGGCCTTGCTCCTCCAGCATTTCAGACAGGTAGATTCTGTCAAGTTTGTTGCGGACGTCGTGAGCTGGTAGCTGGCGAGCTCCCAGCCTAGCACCGAGTGCACCCTCGGTCGCCAGATCTCTGAATCTTGTGTACCCGGCCCGCTCCATGGCCGAGTAACCATCGTCATATCGGTCAGCGGCCTGCTCGGCGTACCCGGCACCCGGTTGTTGCCGAGGTGGATTGGGTACCGGATACCGAGGTGGCTGACCCGGATTTGCCGGGTTAACCCGGTTGGCTTCATGTCTGCCCTGAACGGGTCCTGGGGCTCCCTGACCGAGTTGGCCTTGGGCAGCTTTCTGCTTTCCGGCATATACCGGATCATACGCCTGCAGCTGTTTGTTCTTACCAGAGTTTACACTCTGGCCACGGCTTCCGCCGACATGTGGCGAAGAGGCATGTCCCTTGGACATCGCCCCGGCACCACTATTTGAGTAGAGGTACCGGGACCCACCTACATCCGGGTTTGCATTCCGGAATGCCTCATTTTGACGGTTGGCTACAGCTACCAACTCATTCACTCGGCCCTGCTGCCTACTACGAGCTTCACCGGATAAATTAGGTAACTCTGCTATGGCAGCCTCTGCAACTCTAAGGTTCTTGCCCGGGGTACTGTATTTCGGCCGGCCCGCTGACACATGACTAGCAGTTCTACTAGATCTGGCTCTACCATCTCTAGCTATCTCGGCATTGAGGTCTCTACCTCTAGCACGTACCTCATTTATGCGACTAACCGGGTTGGCTACCGGCGTAAAACCATGAGCGATGTTGTACTCACGGAGAGAGATGTCGAAATCCTGTCTGACTCGGGCCACCTCCTGGGCCTCCCGGAGTATCTCCTGGCGCTACTGTTCCAACTCCGCCTGAGTTAGCACAGCATCTGCATTTGGAGCCACTGGGGTTGCCAGCTTCTCAATCACGTCCTGCAGAGGACTTGGTGCTACCGGCACAGCAGATGTACCGGCCTGCTCCTGACGATTCTCCGGCCTCTCCAGTGGCAGGCATCCCGTCCTGGCAGACCTGGTGCTGACCTCGGCCACCCTGGCACTAGCAACCGGGGCGGTCATCATGACCTCTGCACAGCTAGCGGGGCGGGCGATACGTCGGCCGCGAGCTGCGCAAACAGCGGGGGGATCCGCAGCAACCTGCACTCTTTCTGGAAACCAGCGGGGACTCTCGGTGGCGACGTAGACGGTGAGGGAGCCGAACTCGATGAGGCACCCGTTCCGAGGTAGCGGCCTGCTGCCGAAACAGCCGGCGTTGTCGCTGACGACGTTGAGCGAGCCGAACCTGTGGACAAGGCCACAGAGAACGCGCTCACCCGATGCGATGAAGGAACCCGTCCGGATGAACACACCAGCCAGCGCCGCTGCTGGCCCCACGGTGGGCGCCAACTATCGTGGTGGTGCACGGACAGATGCCATATAGGCTTAAGGTGGGGCCGATTGGACGCTGGAGGTACCGGGGAGGGCTTGCACGTGAAGACGTACACACTCGAACACACACACACACACGGTTTTACCCAGGTTCGGGGCTCTCGTGAGGAGATAACACCCCTACTCCTGCTTGTCTGATCTATATATGTGGGTTACAACTGATTTACAAGCTGCTCCTTGAGGTGTGTGGGAAAGAACTAAGAGCTTTGGGCTCTCTACCGAGTCTCGGAAAGGCTAGGTGGCTCTCCTGCTAGCTCTCAAGGAACAACCAAGTGTTTGTCCAGCGTCTGGGTATGCGTCTGGGAATCGTCTGAGCGTCGCCGTAAGAGGAGCTCCTGGTACCCCTTATATAGGGAAACCCAGTGTACAGAGTTAGGGCTGACGTTTGTGCTGGCGTAGGCAGCACTGTGGCCACACCGGGGTCTCTGACTGCTTCCGTCACCCCTGCGTGGCATGTCCAATCCATCAACTCCTGTGCACTGCTCCGCCGTACTACATAGGTCAGCAGCGTGGAGGTCTGACTGCCCATGCTACCACCGAGTCAAGGAGTTGGCAGCACGTCCTGTCCTGCCAGTGGCAGGCCCCCTGCCCCGTGATTATAGGGACAAGACGTACACCACGACCAATGCCGAGATAGAGCTTCATTCCTCCCGATCCGGCATAGGCATGCCAGACATTTGCTAACTCGGTTTCTCCTCTCCTGCACATAAGAACAACAAAGGAGATCCCGACATATAGTACACATGATCCGACATAGGGCTATGTCGGTAAGCCCTTACCCTGTTGACCCCGAATAAACCCATGCGCATGTCGGTTATCATTGACTCGGTCAACTCCGAGTCGAAGCTTATTTCACCATATTGATCCCACTCGGGGGCTGCCCCCCGACAAGAATGAAACTGCTTCGGCCAGCTCAGCCTCTAAGCTGGCAAGGTTCGCCGGGGGCTCGGGGTTGCCGGGAAAGAACTTCTCGGCAAGCTCTTTTCCCGAAGAAATAATCTTTGGGATGAGCTCCCCTACTTCCAGAATCCGGTCAAGCCGGTTTTCCGCCGTTAGCTCATGGCCGTAACCCGCCGGAGCTGCAAAAAGGCGAAGTTCAGTTATATTTGGCTAAGACAGAAAGCGATGAGTTTAAGTTTTTTCGAAGGTTACTCAGAAGTTGACTGTCGATAGCCAGCGATTCATCAAGGCGCTTGTCAAGCCGATCCTGGACCTCATTGAGGGCATCCTTGTGGCTCTGCCTCTCTGATTCCAGAAGTTGCTCGGCTTTGGCAAGGTTTTTCTTGGCCGTCTCCAGCTCCGCCGCCATTGATTGGTTAAGCTTATTAAGCTCAATGTTCTCGTTGCGGAGCCGGTCGACAATGCCGGCGTTTTCGGCAAGCTCCTTAGCTTTGATGATGGCATCTGCAAGACAAAATGTCAGCAGTATAAAAACAAGCCTGGAACTCAAAGTTAAGGATTCGGCATTTGTACCTTGGTATTGAACCCGGTCTGCCTCAAACCCTTCGATGATGGCGTCTTTGTTCGCCAGTTCAGTCTTAATCCGACGCATCTCCTGATTTCGCACACCCAAAGAATTGATGGTTTCAGCACCAATTTTTCAGTGGATCTGCGTAAGGAATTGCTAAAAGCCTAAAGCTATATTTACAAGTTAAGGTGGCTACATGAAGACATTTCATGACTAGGGGGCTAAGTATGCATGCGCATTAACTCGGATCACTATGTCGGCTAGTTTTAATAACTTAACCCGGCATAGTGCTCGGGGGCTACTGGGTAAGATATTTTACCTGGTAGTGCTCACGGAGAAGCGTCATGCCGGCCTCAAAGCTATCAGCAAAGTAGTTCTGCTGATCTTCAAGGATCTCTATGACATCAAAGGTGTCATAGGCCTTGGTGTGATCCGGCTCGTCGTCCCGGACGGTTGTTCCCTTCTTCCGGGGAAGCCGAGGTGCCTTCATGAACCGGCTCATGAATTCTGGCTTGATGCGCCCCTCCTCGTCGAAGGCTTCGGCTTTGATTGGGGGAAAGGTTGGGGCATCATTAGCCAGAGCTTCAGCCCTTGGAGAGGAGGTTTCAGTCACTTTCCCCGTCATCTCCGTCCATTGTGTGGGGGGAATAACCCCGGCTCTCCCAACAGGCGGAGCCGTCACCATGGTGCGTGTGTTCTCCTCTGTTGGGTTCGGCTCTGGAACTGAAGGAGTTGGTGGAGGGATGGCAGGAGAGATTTTCTTCCTCGTGGCGACCATCTTTATTTTCAACGGAGCGCTCTTCTTTATCCTGCAAAGGTAAAAGATGAAATTTAGCAAATCCGGCATTGCTGCAAGGGAAGGAGGAGATGTTGTTAGTCGACTTACTTTTTGCTGGGGATATTGAGCCCAGCGAGTGCACCGTCATCCTCTGACGACTTAGCGCCGCTCGTGGTCGACTGGCCCTTCCTCTTCCGGCTTTCTGTGGTAGCCAAGGAAAAGGAGATGGACCGCGTGGGTACCTTGCTGGACGACGGCTTCCCAGCAGGGTGGACGTCGGTGATTCCAGGAATCTGACATATTACATGTTAGTCCGACAAAAGTAAACCCGAATCTCTCAAAGAATTGAACTTTGGTTAGTCAAAGTAACTTTGGGGGAGGGTTGGTCGCCGTAAACATCGGCAATGATTCTTCATATTGCCGTCCTTCTCCAGGCCGGGCTTTGATGAGCTTGTTGAAGCGAGCCTCAAAGAGGCTCTGCTCCAGGTCTTTCTCGTTGATCCGCATGGGATCAGAATTACCCGTGTACTCGCATAGAAGCCGAGCACGATGTTGGAGGGGCTGGATCCGTCTCTTCATCCAGCAAATGATGGTGTCCTCCCCAGTCAAGGGAGGAGAGCCGGACGTCAATTGCGCAATCCGAGCTTGAATGGCGGCGTGTTCTGCCGGCATTCCACTGGACGGCTTCTTCTTCCAAGAGGGTAGCGGCGTGCCGGCTTCGTCTGTAAAAGGGGCAAGCCCCTGCAGCCGGTTTGGCGACGCCACGTCCTTGCAGTAGAAGAAGGTGGACGCCCATCCCTTTGCCGAATCAACAATTGGCACTTGAGGGTACCAGTCGATGTCTCGGCGGCAGTTGAAGCTGATTGTGCCGGCCACCAGCAGCTCCTTGTTGATAGTTTGCCTCTTAACTAAGAAGCATCGTTCGAAGAAGTCTAACCTAGGTTTTATGCCTAGATAGCCTTCGAACAGTGCTACGAAGCCGGAGATGTACAGCAAACTGTTCGGGGTAATGTTGTGAAGCTGGAGGCCGTAATGGTCCAGGAGATCTGCCAGAAAAGCCGAAGGCGGCAAGGAAAATCCCCTAATGACGTGGGAAGATAGAAGTACCCGTTCGTCATTGATGGGAGTGGGACAAGGATCGCCTAAGGCGGAACGCCAAGTCGGCGCTGACTCTGAGGGTGGAAGGATGGCTCCGTCAGCCTCCATTCCCTTCAGCTCAATCTCGTCGACCACCGAACAACCCCAATTGTGAGTCGGGTTGTTGGCTGCGCTCTTGTTGCTGCCGGCTTCTTCCTCTTCTTCCTCCTCCTCGCCAACGCTTACGTCTTCAATGGCGGCTTCGGCAGTTGTGGCCTCAGGAGCCATCGTGGCAGCGGCTTCGGCTGCGGCTTTTGCCAGAGCCACTGTATCGCGGCCCGAAGCGGCGGAGGGACTCATCGGAGTTGGTGAGGATGCAGGAGCAGCGGCGGATGGCTCGGTGACGGTGGCGGCGGCCGTGGATGTAGCTCCTCCCATCGGCGGAGTCGGACCGACCGCGGCTGCGTCGATCACTGGAGAGCTTGGAGTGCTTGAAGCCATGAAGATCGAAGAAGAGATGGAGGAGTTGGAGCTCGGGAGAGGAGATGAGATCTGGAGGAGATTTTCGGGAGCTAGGGCTGCGAGTGGCGTGGGGATCGCAGTGGAGACGATGCGGTCGCCATTTATAGCGCTGCGCCAAGATATGTGCAACGGTCAGGAGCCGGGTTTCTCGCCACGCGTCACGGGATCAAGCCGTTGGAGACGTTTCCTTCCCTCCGACGCCTCGGTTCCAGCGCGGGAAAAACAGAAACTAGCCCCTGCATTCAAAAGATGCTCCTCCACTCACACTGTCGGGTCTGACATAACCGTCAAATCGGCGGACGCGTGTCGTTACACGCTCAAGTGCTTTTCGGCATATAAAGCCGGCACAATTAAAATCGACAAAGCTGTTCGACATGATTTCAGGTTTCTGGGAATGCTCCAAGACTGAAGACGGATGATGAATTTCCCGGACAACACATTGCCGGAAGATTGAAGCCAGCCGCTGAAGTTCTTGAAGCTTTCCGGGGGCTACTGTTGGGGTTATGCCGAACAGGTGTCCTCACAGAGAAGACTAAAAGCCAGCATACCAGGGTGGCCCATAGTGGTGGTAAGCCGAATCCGGCTTAACCGGGCGGCCCAGTGTGCTGAAGCGCAGGAGGCCCATCCGGCTAAGGGAAGGTTCCAGAAGCCGGCCTGCATTGCGGAAGACTTAGCCCACAAGGCAGGGCCCAAGCCGGATTAGAGTAGGACTCTATACTTAGTCGGTTAGGTTTCCTCCTGTAAGCCCTAGGTCCGGACGCCTTTATAAGCCGGCCTACGGGACGCCTTAGGGCACGCTCTCAACCTCAATCCACTGTAACTCGGCGATTTAGCCTTATAGTGGATTATAGCAGCACGTAGGGTTTCGCCATCGTTGCGAGATCCGAAGCTGGGTAAACCCTTTGTCACCTCGTTGCCGGAACACCCCACGTCTCCAAAACCCCTCTCTCTACCTAGCTCGATGGCACCCCTGCCGCGGCTAGATTCGACAATACCACGACACTGATCACCTTTTTTATCATCTTTGCAACTTCATCACGATCCTTTCTTTGGTATTTCTGAATTCTCACGAGTTAAGCATGTCACAAAGCCTGTAGATTACAGATGCTGGATCATCAGGGAAACGTTGTGAAGCAAACACTGTTCCTAGTTTTCAAAATTGTCTAGCATGCATACAACAACTCCACCGCCCAGCACCAGTTGTGATGCTTGACCCAATATCCAGCCAAATCAGTGGCACTATCAGGTGTCCAAAAGCACATAGAACCACTTGCCACACCAATTTGGCCAGAACACAAGTAAACATTAGGAGATTAACCAATTCTTTCGACCCACAGAAGTGGCATTGATCAATATTAGTCCATACTCTTTTAAGAATGTTGTCGTTGGTTAGGATGTTATTTCTAAGCATCAACAAAACAACAACTTCAACCTTGGGAGGAATATTAATTTTCAACATATGTTTTCCCATTTAAACATTTCTGAAAGATTAATATATCTCATGTTGAACTATCCCGAGGTACCACAATACTCCACCCAACCTGTCAGGCTTATCATTCAAGGTAAATGCATCGACCAGGGTCTTCAAAATTTCCCACTGCGTTATTGTTTCTCACCCACAAGGTTCTTCGAAATCTAATGCATCCCCAACCATCTTCCTTAACTCTACTTAAGGTAATATGTGTTGAGAAAATTATGCTATAGAATCATGGAAATTGGGTGGCTAAAGGTGTAATATCTATTCACCCAATGATCTTCCCAGACTGAAGCCTTTTCCACATTATATGTAATCTTTGTGGCGATCGTTCGAAGATGTGGTTACCCCCCATCAAGGTTTTGGTCCCCGGTAGGAAAAAAATTCCCGAGGAGGATCGGGATTCCGGTTACTGCGGTTACCAGGAAATCTCGACCGGTTACCGGATGAATTTCAAAACTGAAATTCGGAAATTCAAAAAACGTGGTTCCTAGTTTGACCATTTACCGAGATTTTTCATTAAAATTCAAAAATGTTGGGATTTTTCGCCCGGTATGACCATTTTCTCGGGGTGCCCGGGATATCCCGGTTACCAACGGGTAACCAAAACCCTGCTCCCCATCAAACTCTGCCAAAAGTGAGAGCAACCAGGTGCAACCATAATCTTCAGATCCAAAACTCCAAGGCCTCCATAATCCTTAGGCAAACAGACCGACAACCAATTAACTAAATGGTATCTTTTCTTCTCACCCAACTCATGCCAAATTTAGTCTTTTCCTAGATATGTACCAACTTCTAATACTCCAATGCCCTTACCTTAATTAGATGATGTAAGCGCTCTTGAATAGTTATTTGCACTGAAAGCTGCAGCTCTTATGAAAGAGCTTCATTTTTTTCTTCCTTAAGCGTCTTTCTAAGCGTTTATCGATCCATTGGAGATCTTTATCAGAAACAATCCATCGGAAATGGCCTGTATGGGAATGCCCAATTTGATTGCTGGAACAACTGGTCACTGATTAGAAGACCCCGAGAAGTGTAATAACTGAAATGCAGAAATAATGTCCCTCAATTCGAATATAATCTCCGGAACGATTCTTACAACTTGACCCCAAACAAATTAACGGTCTATCTCACTCCAAAACTTGTACAGAACAAACAAGTCATCAAATATGAAATTTCCCAAAAGTGCAAGTCATTTGACAACTCAGCTCAGCATTGTACTCCACATGGCTTAAGGACGGGTCCCTTGGACTTGGCGATGAAGGGGTCGATCCTGACCCAGACGAGGGAGAAGATGGAGGCGAGCAGGACGGACCAGAGCACGACGATGGTGGGCGTGCGGTTCTGCCTCCCCATGAGACCCTTGAGGAACGGGTAGAGGTGCACGATGACCCAGAAGGAGAAGAAGAGCTTCCCGAAGAGGGGACCCCAGGACCCGTACCCGTTGTTGACGGCGTCGGAGACGCCAGCGACGATGCCGACCATGTTGATGATGATGAGCGTGGTGGGCGGGATCAGCAGGGTGGTCCACTTGAAGAGGTAGAGGTCGCCGAAGGCGTCGGCCTCGTCGGCGCCCGCCTTTGAGGTGACGGTGAAGTTGGTGTCCACGCCGCCCAGCACCTTGAGGAAGCCCTGGAAGACGGCGAACAGGTGCGCCGAGACGCCGCCGATCACCCAGAACTGCTCGTTGCGCCACCAGTCCTCGATGCTCACCCCGCTCCACCGCAGCTCCAGCACCCCCGTCGCGATGATGGACATGAACAAGGCGATGAACCAGATGCTCGCCAAGTTGTTCAGCTGCGCATTCGGTCATATCCAGGGTTAATTACTACTCGCTCTGCTCAGTTCAGTTTTCAGCTGTGTGTGCTCCGGCCATGTTGGGAAATTAGGGACTTACCGTGGGGATGATGAACTTGCCGGTGAGGAGGCAGACGGCGGGGATGGTGCAGTAGGCGATGAGGGGAATGGAGGTGAAGGGGTAGACGATGGTGTTGGTGTAGGCGAAGCGCTCGAGCCACTTGAGGCGGCCGCCGTAGGCGTACCAGAGCGGGCAGTGGCGACTCATGAAGATCTCGACGGAGCCGAGCGCCCACCGGAGCACCTGGTGAAGCCTATCGGACAAGTTGATGGGGGCCGATCCCTTGAACGCTGGGCGCGTCGGCGTGCAGTACACGGACTTCCACCCGCGGCAGTGCATCTTGAACCCCGTCAGGATGTCCTCCGTCACTGAACCATAGATCCATCCAATCTGCGTATCGTTTGTGAATAAATAAATATGAAAATTTACTGAAACAACAAGCACCAGTGGTCTAGTGGTAGAATAGTACCCTGCCACGGTACAGACCCTGGTTCGATTCCCGGCTGGTGCAGTTTTTATTTTGCAAGAAAAATATATGCATCGGTAAGAATTACCTCCTTTCCCCACTCTGTCTTCTCCTCGTAGCCGCAGCTGATGACGTGGATGGCCTCCTTGATGAGGCCGGCGGGGTCGGCGGCGGCGCCCTGCGGCAGGCCGCCGTCCTCGACTAGCGTGGAGGCGATGAACACGGGCGACTGGCCGAACCGCTTCTGGAAGCTCTTCTGCGACATGAGCGACGAGCGTTCCAGCTCGTCGTACCCCTCGATGCCCTCCTCGATCTCCTCCAGCTCGTACCCGCGCTGCTGCTTCCGGAACGACCCCTTCTTCCCGAGCTTGTCCTTCTTGCTCCTCTTCCTGTAGAACCCGAGCAGCCCACGCCGCGGCTCGTCCTCGCCGTCGCCGCCCTTCTTGTCCTTGGACTTGCGGTGCTTCCCTCCCCCAAAGCAGCAGCAACAGCAGCACCACGACGGCCAGCAGTCGCACGTCATCTTGGGGCCTCTTCTCCGCCCGCGGCGGGTCGTACCCGTACAGCGCCTGCCTGTTGAACACGCACCCCGTCCCCACGTACACCGGCCCCTGGATCCCGTCCAGCCCCTTCATGTTGATCTGCAAGTGCAACGCAATAAGTATGAGAGCTCAGTTCAGGGCTCAGGTGGCCGCCATTGATGCGCCTCAGAACAGAACAGAACAGAACAGGACGTGTCTTGGAGCTTACGTCGAAGAAGACGACGTTGCGGTTGGCGTAACGGTCGTGGAGGTCGATGCCGTCGAAGCGCTGCGGGAACTGGACGTAGCAGAGCTTCTTCCCCAGCTGCGGGTCCATGAGGAAGCACATGGCCTCGCGCACGGCCTTGCTGTTGTTCACGTAGTGGTCGCAGTCGAGGTTGAGGATGAAGGGCGCGTTGGTGAGCACGGCCGACACGCGCACCAGCGCGTTCATGGCGCCGGCCTTCTTGTGGTGGTTGTGCCCGGGCCGCTTCTCACGGGACACGTACACCAGCCGCGGCAGCTCGTGCCCCTCCACGTCCAGCGCGCCCTGGCTGCCCAGGTACACCTGGATCATCCCGGGGTGGTCCCTGGTGTTGTTCCCGGGCCACGGCGTCCCGTCCTGCATCACCCACCCTTCCTCCGGCTTCTTCTCCGCCTTGGCCACCAGCCCGTTGATCCGGATCTTGAACTCCTCGTACTCGCGCTTCATGGCGCGCCGCTCCTTGACGAACGTCGGCTGCACCTTGTCCTTGAGGTAGTCGATCTTCTGCGAGAAGTAGAACTCCGGGGCGCGCGGCTCGATGGCGAACTTCTTGCAGAAGGGCACCCACCGCCGCGCGAACTCCGCCGTCTCGGAGAGGGTGTCGAAGCAGAGCATGGACGCCCCGTCGTCGGAGACGTAGCAGCTGTTGCGGTCCACCGGGTAGTCCACGGCGAGGATGGACAGCACGGTGTTGGCCGTGATGATGGGGGGCTCCTTCAGCGGGTCCACCGTGCTGACGAAGAAGTCGATCGGGGACAGCCGCGACGGCTCCCCCTCGCGGTCGTACCGGAGCGCGAGCCGGTCCAGGTACGTCTCCCGGGTCACCGGCGACCACTTGGGCAGCTGGTCCAGGATCCAGGAGAGCGCGAACCAGAGCTCGCAGATGACGGACACCAGCCAGAGCGGGATGGCGTCGTTCGCCGGGGTCATGATCCGGAACCGGAGGAAGAAGCAGAGCACCACCAGGCGGACCACGATCACGATGCGGTACGGGTTGATCATGCTCGACGGCACCGGCAGCTTGCGCCACAGCGGCTGCCGCGCCTCCGCCAGACTGCGCCAGGATCAAACGATTTAATTTGGTGCGCCGTTCGTCAGTCACTAAATCGATTCAAAATTGTCGTAAGAACTACTGTATGTAAAACTGAACTTACAGCATATACTCGTCGTCGTTCTTGGCATCGTCGTCGTCGTCGTCGCTGTGGTCGCGGTTGAGCTTCCCCCTCTTCTCCTGCTTTGTCTTCCACTTGTCGATCCTTTCCTTCCACTCCATGCTCCCCTCCATCTCCCGCTCCGCCTCAAGCTCCTTGCCAGCCACTGCAAAATGATCCAAACGGCACACGAAGAACTCTTCAGTTCAGATCACTCTCTCGACTCTCGCTGTCTAAGAAAAGGAAGAAAGTTCTGTTTTGCTCTGCTCTGTTTTTTTTTTTTCTGCACTAACCGCTTCCGCCGAAGGAGGACATCGCCGGACCACCTGGCCGCCACTTCTGCGGTGGCTGCTCGCCATTCTCCTGCAAGTCAAGCTTCGTGTTACACACTGCACATGTTTTACTGAGAAAAATAAGCAGCATTGCCTGCACATCGATCGATCTCACTCACCGAGTACACGTCGAATGGAACAGGCTCGTGAGGCTTCTTGGGGCTCTTCGCCTGGAACTCCTCTTCGTAGTCGTCCATCTCGCCGTCCTCTTCGTCCCCTTCCGCCCTCGGGCACCCTTTGTGGCGCTTGTAGCGGGTGTTGCACTGTGGGCAGCACTGGGAGCCGTCGCTGCGCTCGTACTCGTAGCACGGCCGGCACACCGGGAACCCACACTCGGCGCACGCCACGAACGGGCTGCCGTCCTCCCGCGTCCCGACGTCATCGCCGCACGCACGGCACGCCTTGGCAGCCTTGGCCTTCGGCTCGCCGCCGGTGTCCATGGCACGCGACACTGCGACCGCGGGCGTCGCGCGGTGGTGGTGGAGGGGTGAGGTATCGTTGAAGGGACATGGACGAGGAGGCGAACAGGTGATATAGCTTGAGGACAGTGAGCGAGATCGCGCGGTCAGGTGGCGGGGCGGCGTCTGTCACCAACCGTGGGGTGGAGAGTCCGGCTTGATTAGAGCACAAGCCACGGCAAGGCAGACGCATGACAAGCACAGCGTGGATCGCTTGCAAAGCAAGACGTGCGTTCGCTGCTCGATCTTAGGTGCGATGGGAAATGGCGCAGTGTTCTTGAAGCAAAAGCTCTTAGAAAAAGAATGCAAGAAAGGAAAATATTGGACAGAAACGGGCGAGATTGAGCTGCGAGAAAGAAGGCCATGGGTGAAGCAAGCGGTGAAATGAGACGTCGACGTAGGGGTGGTTCACGGTGAGCGACGCGTCGGTGTTTCTGGTGGCAGAGTGTGAGTGAGCGTGAAGCCAGTGCGTGTATAAATGGCAGGTGGTAGGTCTGAGGTGAAATTCGATCTTGTGTGGTACCCGGAGTAGCCCAAGAACAGACATCTTGTTGCTTGGGGGACAAAGTGTAGGAGAAAAACCGAGGCAAGATCTTGTTTCATTTGCTAACAGTTTCGACGTGGGCCATACAAGTAGATACAAACATGTTCTATCTTAAGCAGGCATATTGGTAGGAATGCGAAGAGCAAGGGAAGATTTTCGTACAAACAATTAATATAATGTATCTTCACTCCGTATGTTAAACATTCATGGAAAATAACCACGCATCAAAATCAAACGTGGTCTACGCGTTGCAGAAATGGCAAATGTGTGTTTTACAGACAAATAATTGTGTGTGGATTAGGCGTCGCAGAAATTGCAAATTTATGTTTTAAGCAGAGGCAGCAAAAAACTGTGCATGCATCCCACGCCCAAACGTGATTGCTCCTCTGCGTTGTTAAAATCAAGGGATACTGAGAGGAGAAATGAGTGCATACAATAACTTTGTATCTCTTATCACAAGCTATCACAGAGCAAAACAACATAATATATCGGAAAATTGCCTCAAATAACATTAGCTGAGGCTGTTCGAATCTCGGTAAAACACTAGGCTGCCACTTTTCAGAGCTGCGTCATGCAGTGCAGCCTTACACGGTGTATCGTCCACCTCTGCTTGGTTTCTGACTTCTGGAGTCATCCTGCATTTGCGCGAAACAAAAATAGAGTGAGCTGTGGACATATAATATTCTACAAGTGCCTAGGAGAGAATAAGCTACTTGAGACAATAAGAACAGAGGCGTACATGGAAGCTGTAGACCATCTTATCATTGTAGTCAATAACTTCCTTCCATTTCTTGCCAATGTCTACCTGTATGATAAAAATGAACTCAATATAGTGAGTTAATATCATGTTAAGATGATTAAACAACAACAGTTCAAAAGTTGTGGCCTGGTGCTATCTGTTTTCAGGGCGAATAGCTCAAACTATATTAATGGAAAGGGGACCCATTATTATTTATATGTGCCTGCATTGGAAAGAAACAGAATCCTTAAGGCTTGCCCACACAATAGACTGGTACTATCCCTGACAGCTAAATAGCATTCAATGAACTCAAATGGAATGAAATAGGCTGGTTCCTTTTGTTCTTTCAAGCTAAAAGGTTTTAACTTCATGAGATATGAAGCTGTGCAGCCTTTTGTCTTATTAACCTTTTGATCTTAATTGAAAGCTTGTGATCTGTGGAGCGCTAAGGTTGTTTTAAAACAACCTTAAAGACTAAGAAATGGCACATGAATAAAATTATTTGTGTGTTGATTGATGACCATAGACGAGGTGACGAAACACTGGAGTACAGATTATGAATGTCCCCAACAACATTTGAACCAAAACACTAAAATGCACAAAAAATATAACCATCAGCGAGGCTAATTTGCAGAATGGATTTTTTCAAACCTGAACAGCTTCATTGCTGGCAGTCTTAGTCCATAATGAAAGCTTATCCTGTCTCTGGCGGACACTAGCGACAACTCCACAAATTTCCTGGCTTTCATCGAACTGCTCTCCAATCAGAGCCATACACTGCATGTTACGAAGTTGGTCAAACGAATTGCGCCAATGGGAAGTTAGATCTCTAAAGCAACTCGGATAAGTAAATCTTAAAATGACAGAAACATACCGTTTCAAGCCACATGGTATCAAGGTTGGGCTTTCTGCTGCATATCACAGTCCATTTGCCCCCATTTGCGCACTCTGGGTCTTCCCACTTTGGTTCTACCCCAGCCTTGAATAAATGAAAGTCAGCACTTCCTACCAACTTACTTGGACGGAAAATCTGATCATACAAGCTGCAGAAGAAACAAAGCTTAAGTTAAAGAAGGAATTGTAGTATACATAAACATATAGGATAATCAAACTGAACAACATCCTAGAGAAAGATACTAGAGATACTGCAGTAGAAGTTGAGCATAATAGAAAACAGAATTTTAATTTCAAGTTCCTACACTACATAGAAGAAAGTCCATCTTTGGCCCTCAAACTTTTTAGTAAGTTCACTTTTCATCCTAAATGTTTCTTTTGGTCTAAAACAAACCCCCAATTCTGTAAACCGACCACTAACATGCTTTCTCTTGAAGTGAACAAAACCAGGTTAAAAAAACACAATCCAACTAAGCTGAACCGGACAAAAAAACCACGACCCGACTAACAGGATCAAAACCATCTAAAATCCCCACCCACGCTCTTCAGGTCAAACTGAACTAGCCATGGTCAAAATAACCCGGTTCAGTTCAGAACAAAACGCTCTTCGGTTTGCGTCCACGTCACAACAAAACGGAGAAACCATGTTAGTGGTTGGTTTACAGAGTTGGGGGTTTGTTTTAGACTAAACGAAACATTTAGGACGAAAAGTGAACTTCCTGCAAAGTTCAAGGACCAAAAATGGACTTTCTTCCACTACATAATCCCATGTATGTATACCGCTACTCCTCATATATGATTATTCATTAGGGGCCTTAGGGTCACACTTTTACCCACAAAGTATGTCCAAAACCGACTCCAAATCATATTGTACTGTACAATTGTTTTCATAAAGGAAGCTTCTCACCAACGAGTAGAGTGGATTTTAGAAGATAAAAGGAAAGAAAGAGAACCAAACGACAAGAATAGGGACTGAGCCCAAACATCCGGTCCAACCATCAGAACAATCTAGGAATCTTTATCCAGGTTCAAGTAAAAAACATAAAAAATTCTGGTCATAGCAATAAAAATAATGACCAACTGAAACATGTGTTGAGATTTTTAGTTCATCTCCCAAATAGAAAACATAAATTGTTTTTACTGATTAGAAGATTTTACTTTCAAAAAAATCCTTAGGAGGAAGTTACAAAAGAAACTATATATGCAACTTGACATGCTCAACTGGGATAATATACATATATAAAGTAACAACTAAGTAGAGGAAGTTTAACATATTTATAAGAATCCAGGGGGCTGTTTGATAAAGAAAATAATCCTCTATTAGATGCAACGACGAGTAGTAACATATACTTCATTCCAACATTAACATCAGAGTTCTAACCAATGGTACCTAGATATCAGAGGGCATACAACCAAAATAATATTTTCCAAAAGGAAATCACATGTCTACTCATAATACTAAAATCAAATCTGATATTCGTAGCAGCCAGTCATACAATCGAGGAATATCTTCGAAATAACCTAGCAAAATCATGATGTCCTTATAGGATTTGTTGGCTTAACCGCGTAAGGTGGGATGGAACTTGATATTCTCCACCAAAAATCCCCATCATATAAGCACCGAGTATATGAACCAACAGAGTATCTCGATGACTGGATCAGATCTGATCGGACTGGCTAAGGAGAGGAGGAGCGCAGGCACATACCACCAGAACTCTTCGACGGTGTCGAAGGTGTAGCCCTTCTTGAGCGAGGTGCCCCAGGCGGCGCCGGGCTTGGGCTTGGTCTGGATGTCGTACCAGAAGGTCCACTGCCGCTGCAGCTTGTGCGGTGCCTTCGCCTCCGCCGCCGCACCCGCGTCGCTCTCCGCCGCAACCTCCGGGGTTTCCGCCACTGCCACTGCTACCGGAGCCGCAGCTTCGATCTCCGCCATGTCGCACCGCCGCCTTTGCTTTCCGAGGGTTTTGTGGATTGAAGGATGGGTCGCGAGAGCCGTAACGAGAGAGAGAGGAGCAGCCGCCGAAGGGAAAGGAAGGGGAAGAATGTTTCGGCCTCCGGAGATTTGGACACAGGTGTGTGTATGACCTGGGTTTACCTGGGCCTGGGCTACGACCCAGTTTCTGTCGGACCCTCTATGGGCCGAAGCATAATGAAACTACTAATCTGTGGCTGCACGTGCAAACGGGTAATCAGACCATCTTTTTGAGAGAGAGAGTACAACATAGATGCTCTACATACACTCACTCCTATGAACGCTACCTTATCAGTATTCCTGAGAGACTGAGTAGGCAGATCAAGTCTTGAGATTAACGAAATAACCACACGCGCCTCGCTATCGATGGGAACGTCATCTCCCACTGAATAAATATTTTGTTTTTATGCGACACACAAATATCAAATCTAGGATTTGAACTCTGATGGGTGGGGGTACAACCACCCTCATAACCATCTAACCATAGGTTGGTTTGCCAATCACGACCATCTTAAGGCCTTGTTTATTATTGTGTACTAGCAAAAATATATGTGTGTTCCTCGGGTGGTCGTACGTTGTAATAATTTTAAAATACATTCAAATAATTGTGCTTTTGAATCTGAGAAACCATTTATTATACTCACTTTTTAGTCGGGTCGGATTTATAGGTCAGTGCGCATCTCTAGTTGGTTAATTTTTATCAATATAATATAATTATATAACAAAAAATCTATATAATTAGAAAATATAACATATGGAGTTTCTAATGATATATATTTTATTTATATACGTATTACGTTGATCAAATTGACGTTCTAGAGATACAAACATATGACCTATAAAACTGACCGGAGGGAGTAGCTTACCACTCAGATATCTTTATTTGAACTTGATTTCAATTGCATGTGTGTTGGGTTTCGCCCCAATTTTATATGAATTCTCCATAAATTTTTCTAATGCTTTTAGTATGCTTTAAGGAAAGTGGCACATCTCGTAACTCTGTCACAAGATATAAATCCGACTATTCTATGTCGTTAAGCATGACAGAAGAAACACATTTACATATATTTACTTTGTTATCAATGCTTGTCTTTCTAATGTCAAGAAGTAAGAAGAGGTAAAACTCCTAAAAAAACAGCTTGATCTATGTTGAATGTTTATGTCAACAAGCAAAGAGATTGCCTAGGGCGTTTCAATATCAAATTTATATGTACACTAAAATCATACATAAAGTAATATTTTGTCGAACAAAGTGTAATTATTGATCTATTAACTGTAGCTTTGCAAACTAAATTTTGTTTATACATTATATACATTTCTTTGCTATACATAATCTTTAGAAACAACATTTACAAGGACTTGGATCATCAAAAAGAAGGCCACATGTTTTAGGAGCACAAACTGTTCATTTCCCCGTTCTGTCACACATTCTCTCTCCTCGCCCCTCCCATTGAGAGTCTCCCGTGCTTCCCGGCTCTCTTCTCCGGCAACCTCCGCTGGAGTGGGGGCGAGGGGAGGGGTCGGGCCTCTCCTGATCAGTTTAGGTCTAGGGTTGCTTGTCTAGGTGTAGCTGGAGGCCAGTGTTGTCCCATGTGGCGTCAGGTGAGATGTTGTCCTGGAGCTTATCCTCGGCACCGGCAAGCGGTGCTGTGATTCGGTGGTGCTGGGACGGTCCATGGTGACCGGAGAGGGAGGTCAAGTGAAAGGACACGGATGTCGTCTAGAGAGGGGTGAATAGGCTAGTAAAATAATTATGGTTTTAGGCTTGAATAAATGCGGAATAAAACTAACGTTTAATTTATCAAGTACAAAACCTAAACAAGCTAGGTTCACCTATATGCACCAACAACTTATGCTAAGCAATATGAACAAATATATGATAACAAGATATATGACTTCAAACATGTGGCTATCACAATGTAAGTGTATAAATAAAGAGCTCGGGTATAAAATAACCGAGCGTTGAAGCGGTGCACAGTTAGAAAGTAATCCCCGAATAGCCGTCAAATGGCACACCATATCTCCTTCGTGCCCTCACCAATGTGGAGTGTCACGAGCCACTATGGGACACTTGAGGGTGGTCACCCAACCCATACAAGGTTGGGGCAATCTCCACAGCTTGATTGGAGACTCCCAACAAATCCTGAGAGACACCAAAAACTCTGAGATGAACAAGGTCGAGTCACACTCCACAACTTAATTGGAGACTCCCAACAAATCTCGCGAGCTACCAAAACTCTGAGATAAACAACGGTCGTCTAGTACACTTCAAGTACCCAAGACGAACAAGATCTAGGGCACCCAAGCACCCAAGAGTAACAAGCTTCTCAACTTTCACTTCCACGAATCACCGTGGAGAAGTCAAACCGATGCAATGGCAAGAACACAAAAAGTGCTAAAATCCTTCACTCTCCAATCCCACCAAAGCAACTAATGCTTTGGAGGGCTAACTGGATAAGAGAGGAAGAACAAGGAATAACTCAACAAATGAATCCCCAAGATCTAAATCCAAATAACTTTCCCTCACCTACAAGAGAGACTGATTGGTGGAAATGTGGATCTAGATCTCCTCTCTCTTTTTTCTCAAGAAGGTGCAAGATCATTGGAGGGATTGAGAGATAGGCAAGGTTTAGAGGGTAAATAATGGAGGTCAAAACCGTGCTCAAGAGTTAGGGAACTTCGGGGAGGAAGCCCCCTTTTTCGGTCAAACGGAAATCTTTCTGTTATACAGTTTCCGTGCCTGTTCGGAATAGATCCGAAATTTTCCGAGTGAATTCCGAACAAAAATTGACCCTTCTGTTACCATTTTGGAATCAGCTCAAAACCGGCTCGGAAAATCCTGACCGTTCGGAATTTGTCCGGAATATTCCGAGTCACTCGGAATTCCTCAAACACACGCACGAGAAATGCGATATCTTTTACAGACGAACTTCGTTTTCGATGATCTTGGACTCGTTAGAATCACCACAACGAGCATTACAAGATTACGCAGAGAAACATCATAGTCCAACAATGGAGGATAAAACCACATGGGGAAAGGTTAGACCTCTCTGTAAATGAATAACCGGAAAACCTCCAGTATAAAAAACGTAATAAGTTTTTCTTACGAAATCCGTTTTTGATGAAATTGATATTGAAGATCATGACAAGCTCTAAAACCACACCTAGAGAAAATCCAAATAATAATCAAGGAAGATGATTCCAAGGATGCAAAGGTTTGAGCTCTCTACGAACGATATGCTAAAAGATCACTCGTGAGGCCCTCTTGATAGTATGGTTATCTGTCCTATAATCTGGTATCTCAATTAGTACCATGAGTCCGGTAAAATATAAACCCTATCAAGATCATATCTTTGCCTTACGCATTCCACTTGAGATAGATGATGATGATCTTGATCTTCTTGAGATGAAACAGTTTTCTTGATTGCGCTCCGCTCGGTGAAGATTCACATATTGCTCCCCCATACTACACTATGGGAGAGCCTCTCTTAGGCACATCTTCACTTGACCATTATCTTCAAGAAGGTGGCAAGTGATGACGTGGATCACACGTTCGCTGGGGAACCCCAAGACGAAGGTATGATGCAGCAAAGCAGCAGTTTCCCTTGATTACAAAACCAAGGTTGTCAGATCCAGTAAGACTTGGAGAAGGCTTAGCGAGGTGTCAATCTACTCTGACGCTTGTAGATTAACGCGGACCTGCACACAATCACAAACAAGTACTTTGCCCCAACGAAACAGAGAGGTTGTCAATCTCTCCGGCTTGCCGAACACAAAGGATTAATTGTGCAGATGTAAAATATGATGAGAGTGAAATATGACCAGCGAGCAAATGATGATGAAAAGCTATTAGAACGGTTGTAAACAATGTAGGAAAATAGGACCGGGGTCCACAGTTCACTAGCGGTGTCTCTCCAAAAGATATACATGATGGGTAAACAAATTACAACATGGCAATTGACAGAACTGTGGGCGCACAACAATGCTATCATAAAACAATACAGTTCACCGTTTCATCTAATATGGTCATTGCGTCAAAATACATAGACCATTATCCAACCGCGTCTATGACTAATAATCCACCCCGGGATCGCTATCCAGCATGTCACCCAGAAGTATTAAGTTGCAAGCAACAGATCATTACAATAAGAAAAGTGCATACTGTAAGCAATGTAAATAACACAAGGAAATCACACAGTTGTTTTCTCCCTAGTGGCAACAGCACATCTTTAGTCTTGATCGTTTCTGTCAACCCGAGCTCAGACAAAAAGAGGCATGCACCCACTATCTAGCATAAATACTCTCTCTAAAGACACTAACAATTACTTGGCCAAAGCATCCACTAGCATCGGAGAGCATGCAAGATCATAGGTAAAACACAACACATAGATGAACAAAAGTAATGATTTCCACAATCCATCGGATCTATGTAAACACAATCATGTAGCAATTACAGATAATATGATCTTGATCATGATAGGCAGTTCACAAGATCTAAGCAATGGAGTACAAGGAGTAGAGGCAACCATCTAGCTACTGCTATGGACCCGTAGTCCCGTGGTGGACTACTCACGCATCACTCCGGAGGCAGACATGGTGGTGTAGATGCCTCCGGTGATGATTCCCCTCTCCGGCAGGGTGCCGGGAAGAGCTGCAGAACCCTCCCGAACTAGGGTTGGCGATGGTGGCGGCGTCGGACGTCTTCTGGAAAATATGGTCAGGTATTTAGGGTTTTCGGGTCGAAAACGAATTTATAGGCGAAGGGGCAACTCGAGATGGCGCCGAAGGGCACCAGGTGGGCCCCAGGCGCGGCCAAGGTGTGGGCCGTGCCTGGGGGCGTCTGGGGGGTTGGGAGCCCCCCTCAGGCGTCCTCCTGGCTCTGGACTTCTTCCTTTGTGAAAATAATTCACATAAATTTCCAACTGATTCCGAGAAACTTCCCCGAACAACTTTTCTGAAATAAAAAGACAGCAGAAAACAGCAACTGGCACTGGGCATCTTGTTAATAGGTTAGTTCCATAAATCATGCCAAAATGATATAAAAATATTATAAAAACATGTGGCACTGATATATAATCAAGCATGGAACATCAAAAATTATAGATACGTCGGAGACGTATAAGCAAGCTTCAAGCATAGGATCTCTTCGAGATGCTTCTCTTGAACTTGCACTTCTCAGACTTGATGACGACCACCACTTGACGGCATCCTCTATGTGCTATATGAAATATCCTTTTAATGCAAGTCCATGAAAATATATCTAACCCCACATAGAAAGGCCACACACACACATATATGGCTCAGTTCACAAAGCTATATGTACAATTGCTTACAATACCGTGAGATCACATGATCCCATTAGGTGCATATTCTAGCTTTGTGTGTTGATCAAGTTGAATTCATATTTGCACTTTATCTTGATCAACCTTTTATCTTTCTCTTCTCTCTTCATTATGATGATGTCTTGAAGATAAACATGAATGTTCACACTATCGTATTCTTCAAGACATACTTGCAATATGCTCAACACCATCATGACAATTTTCGGATAATACCTTGAACATCTTGGTCATCACTTAATCTTCAGCACTACAAGTATAACTCAATGGAACTATTAGTTCATAGAGATTGTCATTAATTACCAAAACTACACATGGGGGCACCATGCTCGTTCATCAAGCCGCGTCGGAGCTCCTCTCTCAATAAGCTCGTTGTCTTAAGGCCGACAGATCCCCTCATATTTTGTGCTCTTCCTCTCTTGTCTTGCCATCATGGAGGTGGAGGAGGAGAGTGGCGGAGTTCTGCTTGGGTTCGATCTAGGCGGTGGGGAAGTTCGGTTGCATTTCTTTCATGGAGCGCATCCTCGACAACGATGTTTAGGCCAACAGACGCGATGATGTCGACTCTTATGACCGGTTGGCGGCTGCTCCGAGCTCTGACGTGAGCGGCTGATCTTCGGATATTTTTCTGACATCAACTCATATTCTACCTCCTGGTCGGCATGCCAAAAGGGAGGCTTTTTTGCACCGGAAGCACAACGTTCTTCGGTTGCTCCGCCCCAAGTGACGTAGTCCCCAATGACGGAGTTGCTGGCCGTGACTGGTGGCGACGATGCGAGAGTGGTGGCTCAAAGGTTGGAGATGGCGAGCGGTGACACTACCTCAGCGACCCGTTCTTCCTCTTATAAGCTCGAAGGTCGGCTTCTGATTCTAGAAGTCAACGTTGGCTGTCTTGCTGTGGATGTGGAGCTGGCGGCGTTTCTTTCTCCAATCAGCCATGGTGGTAAGGGGTGGAAGAGATGCGGTTAGCCTTCTTCATCTTCTGCGGGACAGTGGCTCTACTGCTCGATGCGTTCTTGTGCAACACACGTTGAAGCTAGTTTGGCCTCGGTGATCTTCGGCGATATGGCGGCTCTTCTTGCTCCTCCCCTACGGAGGTCAACCGAATCCTGCGCCGGAGCTCGGCGTCTCGAGGTAACCAAGTGGTTCGTCCCCGGTTGCTTCGAGTTTGCCGGTGGCAGCGGTTCATTGTCAGACGAGAGCTTCTGAGCGTCCCCCTCTGTGATCTCGGTGCTTCAGGTGCCTCGAGGTCATCGGCGAATGGTGGCGGAGAAGACCAAGGACTTGATTGCACTTCTAATTTTAGTCCAAGGCCCATTTCCATGACTTGATCCCAGCGAGGTCCAAGATAATCTGTTTTTTTAGAGATAGATAATCTGCTAGTAAGTGCTAAGAGCAACCCCAGCCGTTGGTGCCCCCCAGGGCGATTTGCCGGCGTGCTTGGGGGGGGCGCCGGCGGAGATTTTTTCTCTGGGGTTGGGATGATTCCCAGTCATACCCCAACCCAGGAAGTAGCAGAGGACGCGTGGCAGCGCGGGCAAGCAGGCGTGGCGTGGCCGCTGCACGGTAGGTGGAAGAGGAGAGAGGATAAAGGAGAGAGAGGAGAAAGAAGAAAAGGAGGAGATAGAGGACGGGTGGGTGGCTGACTGTGGGGCTGCTGCATGCAAAAAGGACTTGCCGGCGCCCCCAGGCCGAACCCAGCGTGCTGGGTTCGGCCTTGGACGCCGGGGGAATCTTTTGCCCATATCCGGCGAAAAACAACGTCCTGGGGGCGCGACTGGGACGATTTTCATCCGCCGGCGACCAAAAGGTGCTCCTAGGGGGGCTCCTGGGGGGCTGGCTGGAGTTGCTCTAACCATCCCCTACGTTGCTTTAAAAACAAAGGCCCAAGGCCCATTTTGCTGAAGTAAAAGTCTGCACAGAAAATAAAGGCCCATATCTTGTTATGTCCAACGATGCGCTTTCTTCCTCCGAGAGACACGGACAAACTTGCTCTAATGGCGTCTTCGACTGAGAAAATGTCCTCGGCTGTTCTCACATACCTAGGCTGGGGGCCCCTTGATTTTGGGGACCTGGCGTGGCCGCCCCTCCCCCCTCAGGGCCGCCCCAATGAGCAGCCGTGTCGTTGGCGGAGAGAGCGTGGAGGGGCTAGCTAGACCGACATCCAACTTGTGGATATCTCTGGAATGATACATAGAAAGGTGGATGCTACTGTAGCTGCAAATCCCAGCGTTGTAGACCGTCGGATGCAGTCAAATCAACGGTAGAAGATGTATTATTGTGATTGGACTCAAACTTTCAAAATTGGTACACTATATAGGAGTATAGAATTAAGCATCGGGGTCCTTGTGGCCCCAAACCTTGTTAAAAAAATACTCCATTTATAGCATTTAGCACGTGAATGCAGCATAAAGCTGTCCTTTCAGGAAGGAACAAACAAATTTTCTTGCTGGAATAAAGCGCATCACATTATGTCAAGATACTCCTACATACGGTCATACAGTAGCAGTATGTTTCCGTACCGTNTGCATTAATTGGTGTGGTTCTAATTCTTTTGCTCTTTACCATGCAGGCGACAATGGTCCGCATGATGAGCGAAGCCATCGTGGCCAGATGGATGAAATATGCGACGGCCGACATGATACAAAATGACTTGACGGAGATAAGTTGTCCGTGTCGAAGATGCAGACTGACGACCTTGATCAGCCCTTATTCCGGGTTATTGCAGTCGCACCTGCTCGTTAGTGGTTTCATGGATGGCTACACTTGGTGGATAAGTGATGATGAAGATGTTGAGGAAGGGCAATGGGAGAATAACGGCGAGGGCGGGCGAGAAGACGAAGATCGGTCTCCCGGACATGATGAAGGATATGCCGGAAATGATCATGAAGATGATCAAGAAGATCATGAAGATCAAGATGCCAGAACAGATGGAACATCGTCAGGCTGGGTGTGTGACCCTCATCTTCAAGAACTGCTTCTCAAGGAGACGAGTAACGACATAACTGTCGCTAGAGAGAAATCCAAGCTGGCGCAACTAGAGATAGACGCGGTTACTCCATTGTAGGAATGATGCGGGCTAGAGCATACCCGTTTGAAAGTAACACTCAAGGCTCTGCAGATGAAGACAAAACACAGATGGACCAACGTAAGCTTCGACAAAAATTTGACATTCGTGCATGAACTTCTTCATGAGGGGAACAAGGGTCCAACTAGTATTGAGGAGGCTAAGAAAATCGTGTGTCCTCTCGATTTACCGCACACCAAGTACTATGTCTGCCCGAATGATTGCATCATTTATCGGGGTGATCACGCGATGAAAATCATATGTCCGGTGTGCAGCGTTACTCGATACAAGAAAGGAAATAAAGCTCCTCGAAAAGTAGTATGGTACTTTCTGGTCACTCCTCGTCTACAGCGGTATTTCGTAGACTCTAAGGAGGCAAAGCTCATGCGCTGGCACGCGGAAAGGAAGAAGCCAGAAGGCGATGAAAAGACACGATGCTGAGACACCCTTCAGATGCTTGCCAGTGGAATGCATAGGACCTCGAATACCCAACATTTGGGAACGATCCAAGGAACATCAGGCTAGGATTGAGCACCGATGGACTCAATCCGTTTGGCAGCCAGAGCAGCACACATAGCACCTGGCCCGTGTTTGTATGGATGTACAACCTCCCCCTGGTTGTGCATGAAGAGGAAGTACATACAAATGAGTATGCTAATTCAAGGGCAATGACATCAATTTGTATCTCCGGCTTTTGAAAGAGGAGCTACCAAAGTTATGGGACAAGACAGTCAATACGTGGGATGCCGTCGCAAAACAATATTTCCCTATGAGAGCCGCGTTGATCACGACGGTGCAGGACTATCTCGGTTGCGGATATGTCTCGGGGCAGGTGGTCCACAGACACTGTGGATGCATTAGGTGCATGGATGACACAACGTATCGCCAGCTAGAGAAAGACCCCGGGTCTTCGAAAACCGTGTTCATGGGGCATCGAAGGTGGCTTCGCAAGGATGGCCAGTGGAGAAAACGTAAAGATCTGTTCGATGGTGAAAACGAAACCCGAAGCGCCCCACGGACGAGGAGCGGCGAGGAAATCGATGAGTTATTAAAAAATTGGGAAGAGTGCCCTGCATCGGGAAAGAAGCGAAAGGTGCTAGAGCCGCTGCTGAAGGTTTGGAAAACAAGATCTGTTTTCTGGGAGTTGTCGTACTGGAAGATCCTCTGCATGCCTCACAGCCTTGATCGCATGCATATCACGAATAACGTGTGCGAGAGTCTTCTTGGCACCCTGCTCAACATGACGGAGAGGACCAAAGATGGGCCGAAAGCAAGGAGCGACCTGATACACATGAATATCAGGGAAGAGCTTCACGTAGGGCGCCCTAATGATGATGATCAGTCGGAAAGTCGTCACAAGGGCAAAAATATCAATAAGAATGAAATTTACTATCCCCCTTCATGCTTCACACTGAGTCAGAAAGAGATCGAGCAGTTCTTCAAGTGCCTCCTAGGAGTCAAAGTTCCTTCCGGTTACTCGGGGAAGATAAGCAGATAACTAGACGAAGCGAAGCACAAGTTCAGCGGGATGAAGTCTCACGACTGTCACGTGCTGATGACGCAGATACTTCCGGTTGTAATCCGAGGGTAATGGACGAGCACGTCCGTGAAATGTTGTTTGGCCTCTGCAACTTTTTCGACGTCATCTCTCGAAAGTCGATTGGCGCGAAGCAACTCGCAAGGCTACAGGAAGAGATCATGGTGATACTATGCGATCTTGAGATGTACTTCCCGCCCGCATTCTTCGACATTATGGTGCATCTTCTGGTCCATATCGTGGAGGATATCAGGCAACTCAGGCCGAAGTTCCTGCAAAGCATGATGCCGTTCGAAAGGATGAATGGTGTCATCAAAGGATACGTTCGCAACAGGGCCCGTCCAGATGGAAGCATAGCCAAGGGTTTTCTGACCGAAGAGTGCATATCTTTCTGCACGAATTATGTGAACATCGAGAACCCTGTTGGTCTGCCCGTCAACAGGCACCTTGGCAAGCTCGCTGGATGGGGTCACTACGAGGGTCAATGCGAAATGCATGTCGAATTCAACGATCGATGCATCGACTTCCATAGAGCAAACCTAGTCGCGCTACAGCACATTGAACTGGTCGATCCTTAGTTGGAAGAGCACAAAAACTTTATTGCGAAGAAGTACAGTGACCGGGGCCAGCATAAGACGGACGGAGAAATAATCAGAGAGCACAATTCCGGTTTCACCCATTGGTTCAAAGAAAAGCTCTTGGCTAATCCCCCACAAATGACTGCAGAAGGAAGAATCCTATTCTTCTTGTCACGAGGCCCTTAGCACACCTTGTGATATGCACAAATAAACATCTTGTGCATCCTCTACTTGGTCCGCTTGCCTCGTCCCTGATCAATGTGTGTCCAATCTAAATATGAGGTACAAATCCGAATCATTTTTGTTTATTCTCTCTTTTTCCGAATGCCGATAATTAAAATGATGTGGCACCGTCGGTTATTCGTATGTCATTATTTGCGAACAACATGTGAACTCTTGCTTCTTGTTGCCTAATATTTTTATCTGTCTTGTTTACAGAGATGAAGAAGTGGTATGTGGTGTATGAAGGTAGGGTTCGATGAGTCTACGACGAGTGGGAATACTGTCTGAAGCAAGTGAACAAGTTCAAGGGTAAAAACTACAAAGGGTACAAGAGTAAAAAGGAGGTGGAAGCTAGGTACCTGAAGCACCTGCTAGCGGAAGAGAAGAGGAGGAACCGGATGAAGACCAGATTCATCGTGATCCTCGTCTTGCTCACCATGATTGCGGTTCTCCTATATTTGATTGTAGTTTAGGGTGACCACTTACTTTGTAATGTGATGATGAACTTGGCGGTATACTCGATCTCGAGACCTCGACTTGTCTAATATTTTGACACTCTTCTATGTCGGATTCTAATTAATATAATAATGTGTGTTGGTCTTATCAACTTTGTCTATTACACTGTTTTGCAACTGTGTATAATGTACTGTATTCAAACTGTATAATCGTATAAATACGCATACAACGTATTAAAAAAATATTTTTTCGAAATTACCAAAAAACACTACCAGTGGCGCACCCATACCAGTGGCGCACCTGTATCCATGCGCCACTGGTAACTATATACCCGTGGCGCATCTAGCTAGGTGCGCCACTGGTAACTGTATACCCGTGCCGCATCCAACAGGTGCGCCACTGGTAATAATTACCAGTCGCGCGGTAGCCGGGCGCACCTTGATGCACCACTGGTAGTGAAATCTAGTGCGCCACTGGTAGGGTTTTTCCTACTAGTGAGGACAGCGGCAAAGTAGGGGCAAGCTTACAGGAAAGGGCACGAGAGCCGGGAGGCTACAGTACGGCTTCCGGTTGGTACCGCACGATAATGTGTGTGTGGGGAGGGGGGGGGGGGGGGTCGGAGACTGGATCAATGGCCAAATGGCGCAGCGACGGAGGGGCAGAGGAGGGAGCGTGGCCAAAATTGGGAACATCTTATAAAAATACATACTCGAATTCTCGAATGTGGTACGCATCGTCTAGTGATCAAATAGTGGGGCCTGCCAAACGGTAAAATGAAGAGAAAATTCCCTATATGACACTCTCTTAAAATTTTGTTCCTTATTTGACATCGGTGAAAATTTTCTTCCCTATATGACCTCTTGTCAAATTTTCTTTCCCTATATGGCACTTCCGTTTGATTCTGTTATATTTTCCGTCAAAGTTTCACGGGCGGACAAAATACCCTCGTCACTCAGCATCAACGAAAAAAAATAGCACGCTATTTCCCGGTTAATACCACGATATAGCGTATTTGGAGAGGCTACGCTATATTTAGCCTAAAGTTGACGCTACGGCGCTATTTGCGTTTTATACGCGCCAAACCACACTAAATGTGGTAATGTTATAGCTACACTAACAAAAATCCTACAAATTACGTTAGGTGATGATGATGGCGGGCAATCTGTTGGTTCTTCTAGTTATTCTGAAGAGGATGTTAATGATTCTGATTAAAGTTTAAAACTGTTTATCTTTTAGTTGATTAATTTTCATGGTTTAAGCCTCATATTTGTATTTGTGCCATTGATTTGGCCTTGGCATTTGAATATGGTTACCTGGTTAAGCATGTATTGCTTCTGGACAAATTTTTAGTGCTGAAATCCTTAATATTTGGGTTATTCTTGCATTTTTTTCATCACGCTATTTTACATATAACTTCGCTATATCACGCTATATCTTGTATAGCTTCTGGAGGAGGGCCACGCTATTTTTGATAGCACGCTATTTTTTTCCTTGCTCAGCATGCAAAGAATTGATCGAACCCCAAAAAAAAGACCATACGGTCTCGTCGGGAGTGGCCCGTTGCGGCGGCGGCGGCGTGAGCTGAAGGTCCATGGAGGGTGGAGCATGCACGGCTGCTGGGATTGGAGCAAGCGCAACGCCATACGGCGACCTAGGCCCGACGGAGGACAGCCGAGGCGGGGCTAGGAATGGCTGCCAAGGCACGGCGACCGGAGGTGACGGCGCTGTTGAGTGCTCGTTAGCGAGCTCAGCTGCAGCCACATGCCATGGCTCAGCTGTGGGATCGGCTGCGGGCTCGTCTGCAAGGCTTCCAGAATGACCCCGTTCTGTGCGCAGCGATCTGGTTTTGTTTTGTGCCCAGATCTGCCCGTCCTCCAATTTGTGTATCCAGTTCTTATCTATTTTTTCCCCATCGTCGTACATTTCTTTGATTTTTGGGCTATTCCTTCAGAGTCCAGGTTGGATGATCTGAATTGAAAAGGGGAATTACGTTCTCTTTCTTGAGTTCAGACTACATGAGCTTCTGTGCATGTTGCTTCATAGTTGAGGTGCAATGAGCTACCGTATAATTGATTCGCTTCCGTAGATATATCATGAACAATTGATAAATGCTGTTTGAAAAAGAAAAGTCATAAATAAGTGTATCAGTTATATCCAAGTACTAGTTTTTGATATCATACCTGACAATACCTACAAGCGTCTGGAACTGAACATAAAATAGTATTGTACAGTTGTTTTGGTCACATTATGTACTAGGGGTAAAAAGGTCTTTTCATGCCTCTCTTTAACACCGTTGATGAATAAAATGCACTAGAGTGTCGTATAGGGAAAGAAAATTTGACGAGAGGCCATATAGGGAAGAAAATTTTCACCGGTGTCAAATAAGGAACAAAATTTTAAGAGAGTGTCATGTAAGGAATTTTCTCAGCTTGTGTACACGGTGGGGCCCACATGACATAAAAAGATACAAACATATATGACAAATTTCCCAGACCTGGCAGGAGTCGAAGTCAATTGCGTCGAGTGGTGTAGAATTAAGTAACGAAGTTGCTCGAGAGTAAGTGACCTTTTACCAATTGAAGAAAAACTAGTGACACTGTATGAATTTCGGACAAAACGATTGACACGTAAGGAGCCCGTTCCCCTCGACCTTATCCTATCGATCCCGTTCTCCCCTGCTTGGCCGCCCCGTGTAGATCGGCCCGTTCACGAGCCTGTCCGGCCGGAATAGCCGGTCGGAGGTGGCGGAGGAGCGGCGCCGGAGTAGTTGTAGGCTCTAGTTTTTGTAGGTTTCTTTGGGTTCGGATTTATTCCAGTGTTCGGCGCTATGCCGAAAGGTGGCTGCAGGGTCTCTTGCCCGTGACCGGCGGCCGGTGGCAGCCTTTCTTCCTCGACGCAGCGCTCCAGCTGTTGGAGCCATGGACGCTGAGGACGACGGATGCTTCCTCCACAAATAAAGGGGTTTGTCCCATCAGCGCCACCCTATTGCTCCTTCTCCTGCCGGCCCGCCGTGTAGGGGAGGGGAAGGGAAGGAGCGGTGGGTGTGCTGGTGGTGCTTCTACTCTTCCGCTGCATCTGCTGGAGCTGTCCCCAAGCGGCGGTTCTTGCATGGAGATGCTCGCTTCGCTTGCATGGCCGTGGTGGCTCGAGCAGCAGGTGAGTGGATCCGGTGATGTGTGCTTGAATAAGCTTGAAGATTGATCTCTGCTGTTGGAGGCTGATGGTTACGCTCGCTGCCTTGTGGTGGATGTCGAGCGGGTGCTCCTTCTTTCTCCGACCGACCGTGGAAGTGAGGGGTGGAAGAGGTGTTGATGTTCTTCGTTTTCTGCAGGGTGGTGGTTATCGCTGCAGCTTCGTGCGACATACCCGGAGGCCTTGTTCGCCTCCGTTATCCTTGGCCGGCATGGCGGCCCTTATTGCTCCTCCCTGATGGAGGTCTTCCGAGCCCTGCGCCGGAGCTCGGTGTCTCGCGAGTGCCAAGTGGTTCGTCCCCAGCAAGCTCGAGAAGGCCAGCGTCAGAGGTTCTTCGCTGGAGAAAAGATTCCGAGTATCTTCCTCTTTGATCTCGGCGCTGCCTGCGTCTGGAGATCGTCGGCGACTGGTGGTGGAGGTGCCCTAGGACTTGATTGCTTTCATCTTTTAGTTCTAGGGTGTTTTTTTGTAAGAGCAGCGGCCTTATCTTCAAATATTAGGTTTGTTAGGGCAAGCATTGTAAAAGGGCCTCTGTGTAAAATATACCCGCCAGGTGTGATGATATAAAACAGCTCTACTCTTGTTCAAAAAAAATTTTTTTTTGACGCGGTCGTAAATTGCCCTAGAATAGGGGGATGCCTTCAGAATATGTGTATGATCATTCAGTCCGCACTCTCGTCTCCAGGTCTTGTCAGCAGAAGCCTTCTCCGACTGAATGAATACATGTTCAATATTGCCAGCAGAGTAGTACAAAACTTATCGAGACCTTAAAACAGCTTGCCAAAACAATGTGCATCAGTGAGATATGCACTATTATATGAGGAAATAAACGAAAACCAAGATATGTGAACCCCACAATCTTGGGCAACTTGTGTGTACGACGATTTCTTATGCATCCAAGTTCAGAGAATGGCGTGAGAGAGAGGAGTTGGAGTCAAAGGGAGTAAGAATGAAGTACTCCCCGGAACCCAGAAAAATTAATCCGATGATAAGGTTGGGGTTCGAAGCTACAGAGCTCTCCTTTTCACAGAGATTATGAGATCTCTATGTGCACGCACACACCCCCACCCGTGGCGCCATGGCCGAAGGAGCTGAGCTCTCTTTGTACGGACTAAATGAACGTACATTTCCATCACTTGAGCGCTAATCATGTATGAATTGCATGCGACATGTCACTCTCATTGGATCACTCGATAATTAGCCATCTGATACAAACAAAAACTTGCTATGAACTGCTCAAACGGGAAACCCTGCAAGTCGTAAAAATTACATGAGGTCTTATGTGACACCATAGATAATACGGAAATATGCCCGTGCCCCCCCCTCGAAAAAATACTCGTAAATAATTCACAATTAACAAGAGTGTCTGCAAAGTATATGTCTCATTCACTGTTATGGACAGTCATAGGCATCCTAGGAACGCGGAACAGAGGCAGTGTGTGCAGTTGGGACCATCAGATGGCAGTCAAACTTTTTGCGACGGCCATTTCATCGCTCGATCCGGGAAAAGAGCATCGCATCGCTCGTTCTCTCTCCTTCCCCTCGCATCTAGGAACAAGGCCACGACGTAGGCATCCGTGCACCCTTTGCCATCGGCGGTGCGGATCGGCAGGAGCCCCGTCCAGCCGGCCGACGTCCATGTGCATGGCTACCCCTCTTGCCCACTTACCTCATGGCCTAGAGAAGATCAAGCCACTTTACCTCGACGGAGATGACGAAACAGTCGTCGTCGATGAGCGACTCGCCGTCCCGGCGAAGAACACCATGTCTTCGTTCCACGCCGACGTGCAAGAGCTTCACGCCTCCACATGGGCCTGCTGGCTGCTGCTTCCCGTGGTGCCTGGCAGCTGGCTGCCTTCCATCGGGTGGGTGGAGAGATGAATTCACCGTGGCCTTGTTTCTCGATCAAGGGTACACAACAAACAACATACCCACTTGCAACAGGTCGAAACACCAATTGATACAGAGTCGTGGGGGTTATCCTCCTTTTCGGAAAAAAAAACTACTATTATTTCAACTGTTTAAGGCGACATGGCCGCATCAATAGGAAGATAATCCTCCTTTCCCACCATCCGATCTATTTAAAACTGTGGATCTGGGTCCACCATATCATTTCAAAATAAAACTATCACTTGCAACACTTCTTTCCGCCCAATAAAAAATCATCCAAATTCGTCGCAACATTGAAAAATGCCCAAGCAGTAGAAAATTATGTTATGCGACAAATCCCCATTGGTTGCAGTAAGACGCTCAAAATTGTGCCGCAACACATGCAACATGAAACCCTAACGAATGCAACATATGTGACGAACAAAACAACAATGCAAAAATACATTTGCAACATGTGAAAATCCCCTTGAAGCATACACCTAGAAATCTTTGCAACATGTTTCTCATCGGTACACAACAAACACCTTACCCTTTTGCAGCGTGTCGAAACACCCTTCACTCCATCACGGGGGAGAAGGGCAAAGCAGCCCACCACAACACGACTATGTAAGAAAATCGTTTATTTTTTCACCTACATCGAGCGGCTGAGTTTTTCCTTGCCATGAGCCGGGGAAATCTAATCATTTGTGGAAATTAAATAGCAGTGCTATTTTTAGAGGAATTAATATATTGCTATTTTTGCTGGAACTAATTAATATACTACTATATTTCGAGGAATTAATATGCTACTCTTATTTGCTTATTTTTAGAGGATTTTATAATACTATTTTTAGAGGAATTAAAATATACTATTTTTAGAGGAATTGATAAACTACTCCTTATCTTCTTTGTCAGCACAATAATAAACTTCCACTTGTACCTCCCCTATATATAAAGCCAGTGTCACCCAGGGGCGAGACTTGCAGCCAGGGAGAGAGTTTTTCCATTGCTTCTTAAGCAACGGTTCGCCGGTCGGCAGAAGAAGCTAGCATGGGCAACAGCCTGCGGTGCTGCCTGTCGTGCGTCCTCCCCTGCGGCTCCTTCGACGTGATCCGCATCGTCGACCTGAACGGCCACATCGAGGAGTACTCCCGCCCGGTGACCGCCGGCGAGGTCATGGCCGCGCACCCCAGCCACGTCGTGAGCAAGCCGTGCTCCCAGGGCGGCGTGCGCCGGATCCTCATCATCGACCCTGACTCGGAGCTTGAGCGCGGGTGCTTCTACTTCCTGGTGCCGGCCTCGTCGGTGCCGGAGAAGAAGAGGAGGCCGGCGTCATCGCAGTCGCAGGAGCAGAAGAAGAAGCGGCCCTCGTCGTCGACGCTGAAGCCGACGGGCGCCGGTGCTAAAAAGGCCGCGAAAGACGACGGCGCCGGCGACTGTTACCTGGCGGAGGTGCTGTCGGAGGGCAAGGCCAGGTGTAGGCGCAGCCGGAGCGCCCGCGCGGCGGTGTGGCGGCCGCATCTTCAGATCATTCCGGAAGAATCTCTCGAGTGAAACCTGTACTGTTTCTCTGTTTGTACATAGGGACGGGTCTGGTCGAGCATGGTCTATCGTGCGCGCGCAAGGACGATCGAACGGGGCCGAGCAGCCGTGCGTGGCATAGGCCGTTCGACCCTCCAGTTTTAGGTGATAGGCCGGCGGCGTGCCTCTCCCTTGTAATTTTTCTCTCTCTCGGTGGTTTTTCCGCTCTCGTCACTGCAAGGCAGTGAGAGTTGTTGGGTTTGGGTGCCATTGATGGCAGAGAGAACATGAGAAATAGAAAACAAGACTGCAAAAGTTTTTTTCATGCATGTATTGTAATGGCAAGGGCCACATATGCATGTAACTTGAAATCTCTACAGTTGAGCTGAGACATCAGAGCTCCTGTCCGTCTTAAGAGTTCATCAGATCCATCATCAAAGTCACTATAGTCTAGCAGAGCTATATTAGGTCTCAGAAAGTTTCCTGATCTTCCACGGTAATCAGGAGTTCAGGACCATACCCGGTTAATTCTCTGAAGTTTCCGTTGGTTTTCCGGTTGGCCGGGCATGAGGATGATCGACAGCAAGGGTTTTATGGTAATGGGCGTTTCAATCCTAACTATCAGAACCAGTTCTTCAATGGGAGAAATTATGGTCCACCGCAGTTTGGCGAGTTCAACGTCGGGTCGTATGATCACAGACAGAATGGGTTCAGAGGCGGTGGTAACCAAGTTGGAAGATACAATGGCAACCGGGGAGGTGGTGGTCGTGGGTTTCGTGGTCGGTTTGGTGGAGGCCGAGGCATTGCTCCGATCATCTCTTCCGGTGGTGGAGGCAGGGGTGATGGTCTGTCTGGTGATGTTGGTGGAGGTGCCCTAGCTGCTAATGGCGGGAGGACGGGGAATGCCCAATCTCAGGGGCAGGGGACGAATGCGGCTCAGGTGACAGCTGCTGCTTCTGCTCTCATGCCTGTTGCCCAACAGTTGATTAGGGCAACAGGTCAAGACAGTTCGGCTGCATCAGATGGGGAGGCTGGTGATGATGTTGCTGCGTTAGGGAAAAAAGGAAAGAAGACAGACAAAGTGAAGTGTTTTCGGTGCGGTTGCACAGGACATGTTCTAGCAGATTGTGAGGTTCCTTTGTGTGACTATTGTGAGAAGTTGGATCATGAATCTGAGGTATGTCCTCTGTTGGCTGCTGCTAAGCCGCAAGTGATGGTCCACGGGTTGGCAAGTGACGCCCTTATGTTTTATGAGATGATTCTCACTGAGACATACAGGCCAAAAAATGAAAATACTAGACTAGCGATGATCACAGTACACGGAGGTGAGTTGAGTATCCCGGAAATTGCAAGGCAACTACAGAGGGTAGTACCTGTGGTGGATTACCAGTGGGAGGTGCTTCGAGTGGGACAGAATGTTTACAAGGTGCAATTTCCATCTAAGGCGGAGTTGGATAGGCTGAAAGTCTTTGGTAGCTTTAAGGTGCCCAACACCTCTATGGAGGTGTCTGTTGCTGACTGGTTAGCAGCTTCAGAACCAATGGATGGGCTCCCTCAAGTTTGGGTGAGGGTTAAAGGCATACCCTCTAAGCACAAAGGTGATTTTCTTGCCCTTTGGGGTCTTGGTTCTCTCTTGGGGAAAACAATCAAAGTTGATATGCCCTACACTCGGACTCATGGAGTGTTGCGGATTCTGATTGGATGTGTCAATCAAGCAAAAATTCCTAAGGAGCTGCCGGTTTTTATTAAGGACGGTTTTTATGATCTCTCCTTTGAGGTGGAGGAGCACGTTTGGGATGATGTGGACATGGAGAATGGAGGTAATGATGATGATCTACACGACGGTCATGATAATGATGTGAATGGTGCGTCAAAGGATAAGGGAAGTGGTGGAAACCTGAATGGTGGTGTAGCTGGTTCACTCGGTAACCAAATTCTCAGTAAAGGGGCCAGTGGTGATCCTGCTCCTTCTTCGAAGCAAAAGGTGGTCCCAGGGGTTTTTTTCTCTCCTAGGGTGATGAAAAATCTGGAGCTTATTAGAGATGGACATTGGGAGGATCCTTTGTTTGCCATGCCGTCTGGAGATAGCGCTGTGGTTCAGCAGATCCGTGAGGCTGAACGGGAGATTTTTGATAGTTGGCGTGCTACGGTGGCGGTTGTTGAACCAAAATCGGGTACCAAGGAGTCACATAATGATAAGGAGGGAGAATTGTTTCTCAATGAGGTATTGACACCACGAACTAAGTTTTCTTATGGTTGTTCTGATTACAATTATGATTTCGGGGAAATAAATCCGTTTGCTACTTATGATGACAACCAGGTTTCCTCACCACTTAAGGACAATGGTCCGACGGTTTTTGTTCGTGACGAGGTTCAGGGTGGATCGGCAACCATTGTGGTGACACCCCCTGCCGTGGCTGAGGTGGAGGGGTCTCTCACTCCAAGGTCAGGCTCCCCTGTTGTTGCTTCAGGAGTGGTGGCACTTGATCCTGGGAGCTCGGTGGTGGCTTCGGCGATGGCGGTTGACGCGGCGGGGGAATTGCATGTTTTCTCTGCCGCGACAGAGGCTGCTGCTGCCGCGACAGAGAATTGTGTGCTTTTCTCTGCCGCGGCAGAAGGGCCTGTTGGGCAGCCTAGCTTGCGTTCTCCGCTGCGGGAAGCCTCTTTTGATTCTACTCCAACTGTGGAGTCTCAAGTTGAGGCGACCCACAAAAGCTTATCCAAGGAAGAGATAGTGCGATATGGAGGGATTGAAGAACCAGTTTCCAAGGGAATTCGCTCAAGTGCAAGGCTGAGTGCTAGACCGGACGGGGATACCAATTCGCTGGAGCGTGCCATGTTGATGGCGCAGCGGAGGAATGATCTGCAGACCTCAGGTAAATCTGTCAATCGCAAACTCTCTTTCTTAGAGTTACCTGATGATGAAATAGTTCGTAGAGCGTCTAAGCTCGGGGTTTCTTTGGGTAAGTCTCCAGACGAGGTGTCAAATGCTGTTTTTGGGATCAAGCAAGTAGAAGAATCGCGGGCTTTAACGATCTTAAAAAACTCGCTAAATAATTTAGAAGAGAATAGTGAACAAAGTTTGGTGATGAGAAATGCTTTTAACCTGTCGGAAGACCTCGGGGAAGAGGATGATGAGCCTCTGTTAGACCAAATGGGTCTAATAACCGAGAAAGTGAGTGCACCATGTCGTCGAGGGAAGAACAAAGGCACTGGCCTAGTCGTTCAGAGACGTAGCGCTAGGATTGAAAAAATTAGAAAATCTAAACAATGAAAGGTTTAATTTGGAATTCTGATGGTTTTGGGGATACGGCTAAGCATTTTGCCCTACAAGAAGCTATTAGAGAAAATAAATTAGCCTTTGCCGCTGTGTTGGAAACAGGGAGATCAAATTTTTCTACTCCTTTTTTAAAGCAAATCTCGGGTGGTGCTGATTATGCTTGGTACTCTTTACCACCGCATGGGCGCTCGGGTGGTATCCTGGCTGGTTTTGATATGAGCGAGATTTCTGTTCAGAATATTGTGAGCGGTGAGTTTTGTGTTAAGTTTCAAGTTAAGAATAAGTTGGATGGTTTTCTATGGGTTTTGGTAGTTGTGTATGGGGCTGCTCAACCTGATCGAAAACCTGAGTTCTTAGCAGAGCTAGTTCGCATTTGTGAGAAGGAGGAACTCCCGATGTTGGTTGGGGGTGACTTCAACATAATCAGACGTCAAGAAGAAAAGAACAATTCTAACTTTGATGGTCGTTGGCCGTTTATGTTTAATGCGATAATTGAAAGTTTGGACCTCAAAGAAATTGAGCTCTCAGGCCGACAGTATACATGGGCTAATAGGCGGGAAACTCCAACTTTTGAAAAATTGGATCGTTTCCTTGCAAATGTAGAGTGGGAGCAAAAATTTCCGTTAGTCACAGTCCAGGCGTTAACACGTACTGGATCTGATCATACCCCTCTTTTGATTGACTTTGGCAAGCAAGCCCACTTGGGGAATAAATCTCGCTTTTCTTTTGAACTCTCTTGGCTACGGCGGAATGATTTCTATGAGATAGTTGTACATGAGTGGACGTCCTGTAATGCTGTTGGGACTCCAATTGAAATTTGGCAAGCAAAAATTAGACATTTAAGACAATTTTTAAGGGGTTGGGCCAAAAACCTAAGTGGCGAATACAAAGTACTAAAAGAAAAATTGCTCAAACTAATTGATGAATTAGATTTAAAAGCTGAAACCACTCCGCTAACTGTAGCGGAAAGGGCAGCTAAGAAAGAGGCCGATGAATACATTGCTCGCTTGCGGCGTGACGAAGAGGCCAAATGGGCCCAAAGAGCAAAGGTGCGGCACATTCAAGAAGGGGGTGGTAATACTAGATACTTTCATTTAATTGCAAATGGAAAACATAGAAAGAAACGTATCTTCCAATTAGAGCAAGACGAAGGAACCATAGTGGGCCAACAGAATTTGAAAACTTTTATTACCGAGTACTACAAGAAGCTTTTTGGGGCTCCGTCGGTTAGTACCATTTCTCTTGATGAGTCGGTTTTTCATGATATGCCTCAAATTTCGGCTGCTGAAAATCAAATTTTAACATCAGAGTTTACTGAAAAAGAAGTTTTAGATGCTATATCACAAATGGAACACAACAAAGCTCCTGGACCAGATGGGTTCCCTGCGGAGTTTTACCAAAAATTCTGGCCGGTTATCAAGAATGATTTAATGGGAATGTTCTCCCAATTGTATGGTGGGGACTTCCCTTTGTATAAGCTGAATTTCGGTACCATCACTTTGTTGCCGAAAAAAGAGGATGCTAGTAGAATTGAGCAGTACAGGCCTATTTGTTTATTGAATGTGAGTTTTAAAATATTTACGAAAGTAGGAACAAATCGGGTGTCTTCAGTTGCTCATAAGGTTATACGACCCACTCAATCGGCTTTCATTCCAGGAAGGAACATTCTTGAAGGGGTGGTTATCCTTCATGAAACGATCCATGAGTTACATCGGAAAAAATTAGATGGTGTCCTTTTCAAAATTGATTTTGAGAAGGCCTACGATAAAGTTAAGTGGTCTTTTTTACAACAAGCGCTACGTATGAAGGGTTTTGACCCGAAGTGGCGGGATTGGGTGGCACGGTTTGTGCAAGGTGGAAGTGTTGGCATTCGTGTTAATGACGACATTGGCCATTATTTCCAAACCTTGAAGGGGCTGAGGCAAGAAGACCCGTTATCTCCTATTTTGTTTAACATTGTGGCAGATTTGCTTGCGGTTCTCATTGGAAGAGCAAAAGAAGATGGGCAAGTTGGGGGTCTTGTTCCCCACCTTGTTGATGGGGGGGTTTCGATTTTGCAATATGCTGATGATACCATCCTTTTTCTCGAACATGATCTAGAAAAAGCGGTTAATATGAAACTAATTTTAGCTCTGTTTGAACAACTCTCGGGTCTTAAAATTAACTTTCATAAGAGTGAAATTTTTTGTTTTGGGAAAGCTGTAGAAGTTCAAAATGAGTACTGTCATATTTTTGGATGTGGAGTTGGATCTTTGCCTTTCAAATACTTGGGTATTCCTATACATTATCGCACCCTTTTGAACAAGGAGTGGAAACCGGTTGAAGATCGGTTTGAAAAGAAGCTTGCTTCTTGGGCCGGCAAGTTATTGTCTTATGGAGATAGATTAGTCCTTATAAATTCAGTTTTATCGAGTTTACCAATGTTCCTATTCTCTTTCTTTCTAGTGCCTGTTGGGGTACGAAAAAGATTAGACTTTTTCCGAAATAGATTCTTTTGGCAAAATGATCAACATAAACGGAAATATAGATTAACTAAATGGAGCATTATTTGTCGTCCTAAAGACCAAGGGGGATTAGGTGTTGAAGTGCTATCCATTAAGAACAAATGTCTTCTGAGCAAATGGCTCTTTAAAATTTTGAGTGAAGAAGGCGTATGGCAAGAACTCATTCAAAATAAGTACCTACGAGATAAAACTTTAGCGCAAGTTTCAGCTAAGCCCACGGATTCACCTTTCTGGAAGGGAATCATGTCAGTTAAAAATGAGTTTTTCTCTCTGGGGTCGTTTAATATTGGCAATGGCCAATCAACTCGGTTTTGGGAGGACATTTGGTTAGGCGATAGGCCTTTGTCGGCGCAATATCCTATTCTTTACAATATTGTACGCAACAAGAATGCTTTAGTTGCGGACGTCCTTTCGACCGCTCCCCCTATAAACTTGCAGTTTAGACGGTCTTTAACAGGAATCAGATGGACGGAGTGGACTAACTTGGTTGAGAGATTAGTCCCAATAGATTTGACATCTCAGGAGGATACCTTTAGATGGCGTTTGACACCCTCTGGGCTGTTCTCAGTTAAGTCTATGTATTCACATTGCTTAAATAGTAACATTATTTTCCCTCACAAATACATATGGAAATTAAAGATACCTTTGAAGATTAAAATTTTTATGTGGTTTGTACAAAAAAAAGTAATTCTTACAAAGGATAATTTGGTTAGAAGAAGATGGAATGGATCTAAGCAGTGTGCTTTTTGTGAGTCTGATGAGACTGTCAACCATCTCTTCATTGACTGTGTTTTTACTCGCAATATCTGGCGTCTTATTCATTTCACTTATAACATATCTCCTCCAGCTAGTATAGAAAATATGTTTTCGGACTGGCTAACCGGGTTGGATAAATCTACAAAGGCCCGCATCCGCATTGGCGTTTGTGCTTTTATTTGGGCAATTTGGAACTGCAGAAATGAGGTGGTTTTTAACAGGTCGGATAACATTCATTTTTTACAGGTTGTTCACAGAGCTACATACTGGATTCACATGTGGTCCCTTTTGCTTCCGCCCAACCAACGGGCGCTTATGGATTCAGGCTGTTCTCGGTTGATGGCGGTCGTTCGGGCTATATTCAACCGGGGTGGCTGGCAGCATGCTAGACGGATCACGTCTTAGCTGCCCCCTCTTCATCGGCATTTGAGCTTTCATGTCACTTTTGTTCCTTTGTTGTGGCACTGCGTTGCCTTTGAACTTGGCTCTGTAAACGTTTAAACTCTTGCTACCCCTTTTTAATAAATGGCTGTGTGCATCGCTTTGATGCAGAGGCCGGGGATGTTCTCCTTTTCAAAAAAAAAAAAATTTGTCATGTTTTCTTCAAATTTAGCTGCTTGTTATCTCTCGGTCTCCACTGGGCTCGTCTAGGCCGGAATTTGCCTCTGATCAGTCAAATCTTTCGTCCCATCGGGATGCACATCCCATCACCCGAGGTATAAAACGAAGTCGCAAAATTGTGTTGAGCCGCACTCCGTTCGTGCATATATCGGTGCATGGAAGGGGACGAAAGCTTTTTGTCCGATGCATACATGAAACAAGGGAAGCTTTTTCTCCTTCACGCCCGGACATCCGGTTGTATGAGCTGTACCGCCGGTTAAACAACAGTGGAGAGGCAGCTCTCGCCCCAAGTGAGCACGAGAAGCCACCCTCCAACACTAAACAAACAAAAATCCTCACCAGGCCGTAGGCAGATCACTACTGTAGTCTACTAGTCTTTACTAGTAGACGTGCAGTCTTTATATGTCTAGCTCTTGTACTCACACTACGAAACCTTAGTGGTCTAGGAGCCTTAAGATCACCAACAACGCCTTCTTCGCCTCTTCCCATGAAAATATTGATTTCCATAGTAACCTTGCACTTGATTTTATTAAGAACCTCGGGACTAGCTGTTGCCACCTCTAAAGGAAAGAGTTTCATAAAATATGTTTGTATATATCATCGCAGCTAGCTGGTCATTTACTTCTACTCCATTTTGATCATCTTTCACATATTTTATCATATTTTTTTCGAAAAGGGGGTGCGGATCCCCGGCCTCTGCATCACAATGATGCACACAGCCTTACCGCAAATTTATTAATAGTTCGGAATATCTCAAAGTTTACAATTTAAGGGTCACTCAAAGTGGATACAAAGATCAGCCACTTAAAAATTACAGCTCTAAACATTTAGATGTCTAGGATGTTGCCACCCAGCCCGGCAGAAGATAGCCCGTACGACCGTCATCATGCGAGTACATCCTATATCCATGAACCCACGCCGGTCCACAGGAAGGAGCAAGGATCACATTTGGATCCAATAAATCGTCTTGTTGATAACCTGCAAATAGTGAGTAGAAGATGTTTTGTTAAATACAATATTATTGTGGCAGTTCCAAATAGCCCACAGAATGGCCACTATACCAATCCTAACATGGGTTTTGGTCACTTTATCTATCCCATTCAACCACCCTCCAAACATATTTGAGATACTAGTTGGTGGATTAATGTTAAACGTAAAATGCACTAATCCCCAAATGTCTCTAGCAAAGGTGCATGAAATAAACAAGTGCTCAACAGACTCATCTGTATCACAGAACACGCATTTCTTACACCCTGTCCATCGTCGTTTTGCCAAATTGTCCTTTGTCAATAACTCTTTTCTATTAAGAAACCAAAGGAATATTTTAATCTTTAAAGGAATTTTTAATTTCCACAAATATCCTCTTAGAAAGGCGGCATGCCCATTGATTAAATCCAGATATTATGATTTAACAGTAAAAATTCCATTAGTTGTTAATGACCACCTAAAACCGTCCGGTTCCTCTAGTAGATTGATCTGCATTAATCTTTCAACTAGATCTAGCCAAGCAACTCTAAGATTTCCTATCAAAAAAAATTCTTCCTTGCAGTAGCAAAATATTGAAAACATGTATTTAGCCCACCATGACGTAACCAATTCGCCCTACCTCTCCCTCTATGTAGCCAAGATATCTCTCCTTGCTCGAGCAGAATCTCTAACATAAGCATAATTTTATTTTGTTTATTCAATCCCTCATCGGTCATTGGGCCTCTTCTTAGCTCTTCTAGTTTGGCATTTAACTTGTCAATCCGTATCCCTGGGTTTTTCGGAATCTTCTAATGCGGTGTGTACAAGTCGGCATGGACCTCCCCCACGGTGGCTTCGAAGGCCTGATGGCCACTCTAGCCTTTTTTCCAATCAGATTTTACTATATCACCAAATGTGGGTTCTTCCAGGCAGCGCGCTTCAAACTTTTCCGCGCCTGTTTTCCCCTAGTACAACATATTATTCCATATCAATAACAATGGGAAGATGATCAAATTTGGCATACCTTCATTTATGCAACCGGGAATAGATTTTCCCATGCGCTATTGCATATGGATCTATCAAGTCTCTTTCTGATCTTCCCTCGATGCCAAGTAAACCTCTCACCGAGATAGTCCATGTTCTTTAGAGAGCAATGTTCTAGGGTGCTTCTAAATACATCCATGAAGCGCTACAGCCTAGAATTTCCACCCTCTTTCTCGGAGCTCAAAAGAATCTCATTGAAGTCCCTTGGAATCATCCATGGAATATTCAATTAGCCATTTAGATCAATCATATCAGTCCATCTTCTATCCTTCTCTTCCCAACTGGGTTCACGGTCAATTCTCGTCACTATGGGTTAGTACCATGAACTATAACATCAATATGTTGATCTGAGATGCTTTGCCTCAAAATTATTATTCGATTATTTCACATCATGACAAATCCTCCATTTCTCCCATCACCCTCATTAATTATAAAAAGATGGAAACCTAACATTCTCACAAGCTTTTCTACCTAAATTTACACATATGTGTTTCAGACAAGAAAAACACATCTGAGGTACACTCCGAAGCATACGAGCTGCTCGTGCACTACCAAGCTGAAAGTGCATGGTTGCCCCCATGCATGGTTTTGGTAAATAATGACAATCTCTATGGACTAATGTTTGCATTAAGCTATATTTATAGGTGTGTCCATTTGAGTTGCTTGATCTCCATTTGTTGGAGTCAAGGCTAAGGGAAGAAAAGTTTGTGTTGATCAAGGCTTAGTGCGTGTTGATCAACACTCAAGTCCAAGTGAAGATATGCCGAAGAGGTGCTTCTCCCATCTTGGTGTATGGGGGAGCAACATGTGAATCTTCACCAAGCGAAGCGCAATCAAGAAAGGTGGTGCGTCTTGAGGAGATGAAGATCATCTTCATCGACCTCAAGTGGTTTAATGCGCAAGGCAAAGGTATGATCTTGATAGGGTTTCTATTTTACCGGTCTCATGTTGTTAGTGGAGAGACCGGGTTATAGGATAGATAACCGTACTATCAAGAGGGGCTCTCGACCGAGTAACTTGATCGTATCATTCGTGGAGAGCTCAACCCTTTGCATCCTTGCATCCTTGAAATCATCTTCATTAGTTCTTATTTGACTCTTATCGTGGTGTGGTCTTGGTGCTTGTCGTGCGTGTTATGACAAGGCTAAGATCACCAAAAACGGTTTGCATATGCGTCTTCATTTTGCATCTTTGGTATTGGAGATTTTGCCGGTTCATCCTTTTGGAAGGTTTCACCTTTCCAACCCTTTGCAAAATCTCCTTTGCTAGTTTGCCATTTTCAAAGGTTGCTTTTGTCGTCCTCTTTCCAACAAAATTGGTTTTGCTTCATTCGGACTTCAATTGCAAAAGAAACGGTTTTTCGGTTTGCAAAAAAGAGCTTTTAAACTTTCCCCATTTGGTTTTATAATATATTGTTGGACTATGATGTTTCTCTGCATAATCTTGTTGTGCTCATTGTGATGATTCCAACGAGTCCAAGATTATCGAAAACGGAGTTCATTTGCAAAAGTTATGGGGTTTTGTTTTTTCTGTTGGATCTACCCCGGAGATGTCCCGAAGTCTCCGGTCCCACCGGAGTCTCCGGCCCAAATGACCGGAGACTCCGGGGACCCTCCGGGGGTGCTCTGGACCCCTACCAGAGCCGCACCACACAAAAGCGACACGGCTGAGAAAATCACAGGGCCGGAGATTCCGGGTCCCTTGGGCAGTTTTGCAAATTTGTGAGTGTTGTAGTTTTTGAGTCAATCATGCCTCTCCGGGACACTCATGAATTATGGACAAAGCTTCAAGACAAATACGGCAAGTCCAACACTATTGAGGATGATTCCTCTCCCTCCACCTCTGACCGTGACGAGCTCTCATCTTCATCTACTTCACCAAAATGTGGTAAGCCACAAACCAATGTAATGGTAAGTAGTGATAGGCTTTGCAATATTGATAGTGAGATCTTTTATAATGATCTTTTATCGCTATCTTGTTGTAATGCCTCATCTTTGGACTTAAACTCTTCTAGCACTATAAATGTCATACATGCTAGTGTTGATAGTCCTCGCATACCATCCAAAAATTGCTTAGACAAATCTAATGATGATATGCTTGCTTTATCTTGTTCCAATGATAAAAATGCTTGTGCTCCCTCTAACTCTTGCATGAATATTAATGTAGAGGAAACCCATTTAATTGTGGAACAAGATTTGAACTTGAGTAGTTCAAAAATTAATTATTCTTCTTCATCCACCTCTCATTGCCTTATGGCTAAATCTTCTTCTAGTAATGACAATGGTAATGATCATGATAATGATAATGAGAATATTGATGAAGAAGATGATGTGGAAAAGGTTAATGCTCTCCTAAAAAATAAAGGTCTAATGATTCTTAAAGCCCTCCCTAACAATAAAAATGCTCAAGCTATTCTCTTTGAAATCATGCTGGCGCTAATTGAGCGCGGGGAAACTATTGAGGCCTTGGAAGCAAGCCTTGAAGAAAACGGTAAGATCGAAAGAGATGATGCTATGGAAAAGGCATCGTTAGAAGATGCTCTTGAGAAAAAGCATGAGACTCGTGCTTCTCTAGAGGAGAAACTAGAATCTATCGAGGAGTCTCATAATGAAATAATTGCTAAAATCATTAAAGAACGTGACCATGCTCATGCTAAATATAAAGTCACGAAAAATGAAAATGCTAGATTAAATGATGAGCTTGACAAGTTGTCTTCTTCTATTCCTAATGTCAAAGATGCTTGTGCTACTAACTCCACTTCTTGTGAAGCATCTATTATGAAGGAGAATGTTGAGCTAAGGGCTCAACTTGAGTTGCTAACTAGCAAGTATGAGAAGTTGGAAGCAAATCATGAAAAGCTATCTAGCTCTAATGATGAACTTCTAGCATCCTATGCTTGTCTTAAGTTAGCTCATGAGGCCATCACTACAAAGGTAACATCTATTGAGCCTTATGTGGATAATAGCACATCCTTACCTAAAAATGCTATATTGCCATGTGCTAGTCCTAGTAATTCATCCACTTAAAATATTGGTACGTCATGTGATGAATTACTTGCTTTGTCTTGTTGTCATATCAATGAAGCTTCTACTTCCTCTAGTGCTTTTGTTGCCACTAACCATGTAGAGGAAATAAAAGATCTCAAGGCCCAAGTCACTTCTTTGAAGAATGACTTGGAAAAGTGTCATGAAGGGAAGCGTGCACTTGACAACATGTTGAGTGCACAACAATCCCCGAATGACAAGAGTGGACTTGGATTCAACTCCAACAACAAGATCAATTCCACGGTTGAGAAGAAGAAGAAGGGCCAAGTTCAAATCAAGAATCCAACCAAGATTATTTGCTTCAATTGCCAGGTTGAAGGGCACCATGTTCAGGATTGCCCAATGAAAAAGAATCCTCTTAGTGAGAAGCAACTAGGGAAGCGGACTCTTGTTCCATCTCGTGCTCAACCACGAGTTGAATAAAGGCCACCTCCTAAGAAGACTCAAGTCAATGCTCCTCAAGTTGAGGAGGCTAAGAAGAAGAAGAGTCGATGTTGCTACCTTTGCCGTGGCAAAGGTCATTTTGCTTCTTCATGCACTAACGGTACCTCTTCCCTCCTATCATAATTGATGATATTTATTCTCTTGGGAAGGATGGAAATGGCAATGTGTTTTCCAAATATGTGGGAGCTCAAAGTGGAGTCAAGAAATGCACCATTTGGGTTCCCAAGCCTATTGTGACTAACCTCTTGGGACCCAACTTGGTTGGGGAGCAACAAGCTTCAACTTGATCAATAGGTTGATGTGGAGGACATTGGTGACTTGGCTATTTTTGAAGAATTAAGGGATCTTCATGGTTTTATTTCTCAAGCCAAGTCAATTGGAGGATCACATATCTATCTCATATCCAATGCTTCCTCCTTGCGGTAACATGTATTTAACTCATATTTACATTGAAAGTTGCTTGCTCCCTTGCATGTGTTAGTTTTGTTCCTAGCATGTGCTTGTATGTGATATGCTACCTTCCTACTTGTCTTGTGATTCAAGGTTGTGTATGATAGTTGTGTATCATGTATGTGTAACTTTGTGTTGAGCTTTATTTTATCTTGTGTGGATTTAGTTTGGCTCTTTTGAGAAATTAATGGACTATCCCATTTTGGGGGAGTGATGTGCTTTGTGCATTTCACAAACCTAAAAATGTGTGTACATGAGTCACACCACCTAGTATTGATATTTCATATTATCTAGTTACTATGTGGTATGTCATATTCATGAGAAATTCAAATTCTACAATGTCCACTAATTTCTCTAGTTGGTTTTATTTGCCTCTTGTTTTAAAAATAAAATGAATTATCACATTATGGGGGAGTAATAAGCTATGTGCATATTACAATCCCACAAAATGTGAACATTTGAGGTTTAAAATAATTTCATCTTTTTGCAATCTTTAGATCCTCAATATAGTTTGATTTACTCTATTTATTTGTTTAAAAAGGGGGTGTCAGCACCTTTATGGAGGAACTCATATTATATTGGCTCTCTAAATTTTTCTTCCCATTTCGGCAATCGATGCCAATGGGGGAGAAGTTTAGAGGGTTTAAGGGAATTTGGGTTTTATGCTTTTGTTGCATTTGCCTTTAATGCGCTTTGCATCCTTGCTTGTTTGTCTTGCAAGGATGCTTTATTCATTATATAAACCCTCTTAATAAGGGATTGTCATCAATTATCAAAATGGGGGAGATTGAAAGTGCATGGTTGCCCCCATGCATGGTTTTGGTAAATAATGACAATCTCTATGGACTAATGTTTGCATTAAGCTATATTTATAGGTGTGTCCATTTGAGTTGCTTGATCTCCATTTGTTGGAGTCAAGGCTAAGGGAAGAAAAGTTTGTGTTGATCAAGGCTTAGTGCGTGTTGATCAACACTCAAGTCCAAGTGAAGATACGCCGAAGAGGTGCTTCTCCCATCTTGGTGTATGGGGGAGCAACATGTGAATCTTCACCAAGCGAAGCGCAATCAAGAAAGGTGGTGCGTCTTGAGGAGATGAAGATCGTCTTCATCGACCTCAAGTGGTTTAATGCGCAAGGCAAAGGTATGATCTTGATAGGGTTTCTATTTTACCGGTCTCATGTTGTTAGTGGAGAGACCGGGTTATAGGATAGATAACCGTACTATCAAGAGGGGCTCTCGACCGAGTAACTTGATCGTATCATTCGTGGAGAGCTCAACCCTTTGCATCCTTGCATCCTTGAAATCATCTTCATTGGTTCTTATTTGACTCTTAGCGTGGTGTGGTCTTGGTGCTTGTCGTGCGTGTTATGACAAGGCTAAGATCACCAAAAACGGTTTGCATATGCGTCTTCATTTTGCATCTTTGGTATTGGAGATTTTGCCGGTTCATCCTTTTGGAAGGTTTCACCTTTCCAACCCTTTGCAAAATCTCCTTTGCTAGTTTGCCATTTTCAAAGGTTGCTTTTGTCGTCCTCTTTCCAACAAAATTGGTTTTGCTTCATTCGGACTTCAATTGCAAAAGAAACGGTTTTTCGGTTTGCAAAAAAGAGCTTTTAAACTTTCCCCATTTGGTTTTATAATATATTGTTGGACTATGATGTTTCTCTGCATAATCTTGTTGTGCTCATTGTGATGATTCCAACGAGTCCAAGATTATCGAAAACGGAGTTCATTTGCAAAAGTTATGGGGTTTTGTTTTTTCTGTTGGATCTACCCCGGAGATGTCCCGGAGTCTCCGCCCTCTCTTGTTTTCGCTGCCGAACGATTTTGTGTGGTGCGTCTCTGGACTCGGTCCGAAGGTACCCCGGAGATGGGGCGGAGTCTCCGGCCCCACCGGAGTCTCCGGCCCAAGGGACCCGGAATCTCTGACCCTGTGCTTTTCTCAGCCGTGTCTCTTTTGTGTAGTGCGGCTCTGGTAGGGGTCCGGAGCACCCCCGGAGGGTCCCCGGAGTCTCCGGCTGTAACGCCCCAAGATCGGTACTATGCAGACTTTAGCGTTCCAGCCAAATCCGCATAATAACGATCCTAAAGGACGCCCACCAGGCATAACGTGCACGTCGCAACACACACGTTATGCGGGTGGAATTGTGTTAGCATTACAACAGTTCTCGACGGAACCCACAAAAGAACATATATACAACAGCGACTCACCGAGTCACAAGCAAAAGGTACAATACAAAGATCCAAATAACAACGGAAGCGGGTAGCGTCTGGCTACGGACAAGAAACAAATTGGACTAAGAGTCCTGAAGATAAACGAAGGCACCATATCCCTGCCCAGGCCAAGCCGGAGGGATTCCCAAGCTAACGTCGTCAGAATTCAAACATGTCGGCTACATTGGAATAGCAGCCCCGAAGGGGTCAGTACTAGTAGAAGTACTGGCAAGTAATACTCACAAGATATCAAAGCTGGAATTCCGGGGAAAAGGGTTAGCGATTGAGGCGGCGGCAAGCAGCACTAACAACTTATAGAGACACACTACAACTTTCGTCTAACAGAGACAAGGTAAGAGAGCGCATAAGAAACCAACTATACTACTCACCAAACAAACCCGCCCTAAAACGACTCCCTCGTATCCTCGGCCCACGAGGAAGAAGTCCGGGCACTCACACGGTGGACAAGTTTTATGGGTTATTATTCAAGTATTCTATCTTACTAGTCAAGTTATAATCATTAGGTGCAAGTTGTCTATGATCTTTTTAGCCAGCGCATTTCACCAAGTCGTCCATAACCGTGGACACGGCTTTTCGAAAAGATTTCACCCTGCAGGGATGCACCAATGAACCCACACGCATCGAAACACTCGCTTAGAGGTGTACCGGTGGAGCGTTCGACGCAATACTTCCCTTCTCTACAAACAAGTCCAGAGAGCCACCTAGCTAGGACTGATCCACCTTGAGAGTCCGGCCGAAGCTTCGAGGTGGGCCTAACCGTTGCGTGAGCGGCTTCGGGAGGGAACACTCATACGATTGCCCCTCCTTCCACATGCGGTTAACGCACGGTCCGCAACAACTATCGAAACACCCGAACTACTTGTGGCATCCTGGACAAGTTTGAGGATCCGGTAATAGATTGCGGGGAGGCCCGTAGAACTCCCACATGTGGTTAGTGCGCTCAGTCTTGGATCAGCAGAAAAGAACTCGGGTCCTAGGCGACACTAGCAGAACAAATCACCACGATTGGCCTTCCGCCGATGCCTTATCTTCATTAAGTTATTCCCATCGCAACAGGAAATAAAGATTACCATTTAAGTTGAGCCTAGCTATCATATTGCGGTGACCCAACACACCACTGCATATTGTAGTGTACAAGTCGTTGACATAACACCCACAGAAGGACTTATCCGTAAATATTACATCCCTCAGAGTAGTACAACAGAAACATTGCGGGTCCACTTTATTACACACTGCTAAAGATTACAAGCCAGAAATGTACAAAAGCTTCAACGTCTTCCTCCGACATGGGAGGAATTTCAACTATAGTACGGTTGACTGAGGTCAACTTATTAACGATAGAAAGAAGTAAACTAAGAACCATCAGACTCAACAACCTAAGTAGTACTAGTCTAGTATTGCTCGGTCCGGTTCCTAAGATAGGAGACTAAGTCTCGGTCTCATCATCATCGCCTCCATAAGCAATCAGGTAGTCAACGCCTTCCACTCCTCCGGATAGATCAGGTTCCTCGTAGAACACCTCGTCCTCGTGGTAAGCTCCATAACTCTCCTTGATTGCCTCCTCAAAGTCTAAGCATGGGGTCAAAAAGGAAAGGGTGAGCAACAGCGTTACTCAGCAAGTTCTGAATATATATATATAGATAAGGTATTTCATGCACTAGCTACTGCCAAAACCTCGGGTCTTTGGCATAAATGCAAGTTTTTGCAAACATTTCTTCAAACGATAGATTTTATTCTGAAAACTATGTCCACAGTCTCCACCGGTCTTGTGAATCCAAATGGGACTCCATTTTGGCCTCGATCTCGTAGTTCCATTCCGGGAACACGGTTGTGAAATCACAAATTTGCTGTTTGACTCTGCAGAGTTGCATCACTTTACCCAACAGTTGCCTGGCCCTATATATGCTCTCTTTACACTCCATGAGTGTTATAGCTAAAGCTCAGGACATCCAGCCATGTGGAGCTTCTCCCAAATCAACACACATCTGCCCATTTATGATGCGGTAGGGGAATCATGTTCCACGCATACCCATCACCCCTCCCAAGCTTCCCCACCAATTACCCCGTCGGGCAGGAAAAGCACGCGCTTCCACGCTGTTGGGCGCCGCAACGACCCAACCCGGTGTAGGCCTGCTGATGGGAGGATACTTTATAGGTAGGCCCATGGACCCGGAAAGTAGACCCGCCAAGACCAAGAAGGCCAAAGCCGAGTCACGTATCAAGTCACATGGGCTGGGCTGGAGACAAGCCGACCGAGGCCCATGATGAAGAAAGGACCCGTCCGGAAGGAGTCCAAGTACAACCCGGAGCCTTAACTTGGAAGACCAAGACGTAGAGTAGGACTCCGTGTTCTAGTGACTCGGTGTAACCTGTAAGTTCAGGGACCCGGCAGCCTTTATAAGCGGGGTCCTGGACCTTAGATAGACAAGCCTTAAGAGAGAGGAGCCGGAACCTTGTAATCGATACCAGATCTAGAGCAATAAAGAGAAGCAGGAAGTAGGTCTTTACCTCTACCAAGAGGGGCCGAACCTGGGTAAATCTGTGTCCCTAGGCGAGATTAATCTCTCCTATGCACTTCAAGCATCGATGGCCCCCGAACTCACCTTCCTGGAGGAAGGACTTGCCGTGACAACCCCACGACAGTTGGCGCCCACCGTGGGGCAGGAGATGCGAGGAGTCGAGATCGTGGGAGCTGCTCGCCGGGCCATGGAGAAACTTGCCATCGGGCGAGTCTACACTGATGAGCATGGAGAAACAGAGATCGATGACTCTGGCTGGACTTCGGATATGCATGAAGTCGACGAGGGTTATCAGCTTGTCTTTGGAGGAATCAACGTGTTCGTTGGCATGGTTTGCGCATCGGGTATTCGCGCGAACTCGACGGAATCTGTATCAGAGCCAACAGTTGTTGTCGAGTCCGACGGAGAGGAGTCGGTCGGCACGTCAGAACTCGGCATCATCGCCGAATCAGAGAAGTATCTTGCTGTCAATCATGAAGAGGAGTCGCTGGCGGAGCCATGTATGGAGCCAGATTACGATGCCGATTCAGAGTCTATCTTGCCCTTGTTCGAGGATCGGCTTGGGTACGGAATCGACGAAGAGGACTACGAGGAGTCGCCAGTTCGCGCTCCGCGTCGTCGGAGTCTACATGTCTGGAAACGGCGGAAATCAGTTCGATCCAAGTCTGTTAGCAAAGGAAATCAATGCAAGCAATGCAGCTGAGCGGGCGGCCGAGTTAGCCAGTGCGCGTGCTGCGATGGAGAGGCAACTAGCAGAGATCAACGAGGCAAATCGCAGGTTAGCGGAAGAGCGGGCCCGGGTCCAGTCTGAGGCCCAGGTCGTGCGGAGTCGCCAGGAAGAACTCACCTCAATCCAGCATCGCAGAGCCAGGAGTCGCCTGTATGGAGGAGTCAACGTCAATCCTACTGCTTTGTTCACCACACCTACTCGTCCAGGCGCAGGAGCCGGGCTAGGGAGCTCATCAGCTGCAGGAGGCGGCGCAGGGGGAGGAGCAACACCACCACCACCACCACCACCAGAAGGACCCAGCGGCAATGGTGCCAACGGACCGCCACCTGAAGAAGGAGTCGGAGGAGGATCAGCAGGTGGTATGGGACCTCCATCTGGCAGATTCCGTATTCCAGAGGGGCATTACTCTAACCCAATGGACAACCTTCATGCGGCAACAATGAGATTAGAAAATATCGAGATACCAGAAGGACCAGCGGGCCAAGAGACCCGCCGTGCTATTGAGCTGCTGAAGACAGCAATGACTCAGCAAGCTCTTTATCCAGCATTTCCAGATGCAAGTAGGCTACACTCGACACCGTTCAACTCTGGCACGAGGAGTCGGCATGACGAGTCTCACCCGGCCAACTCTACAAGCGCAAGGCGCCGTGAGCAAGAGAGGAACAGGGTTGTTATACCAACTGCATCACGAGCTCAGTTAGTAGTTGATGAAGCAAGACAGCGACGAGAAAGGGAGGCGGCCAGGGCTCGGGAGGCTGAGAGGGACAGAGCCCTAGCTGGTGCAGATAACCAGCCTCAGCCAACCCGGGTGCACACAGAGGTGACTTTTCCTGGTACCTCTCCCAAACTAACAGGACCAGAGTGCCTGTCAGATGCCATCAGATCCGAGTCTTTCCCCAGCGACTTCAAGGAGCCACGTAAAGTTCCCAATTATGAGCCCAATATGGACCCGACCTCTTGGTTGGGTACATACGAGATGGCAATGAGTATTCGCAATGCCACAGGTAATCTGTGTGCCAAATTCATGTATCTTATGATGGAGGAAGCAGCCAAAGTATGGATGCGTAACTTGCCTCCCAGATCAATCAGTTCTTGGGAGCAGTTGAAGTCGGCCTTTGTACAGAACTTCCAGGGAACATGCAAAAAGCTGAGTACCATAGAGGATTTAGAGAGATGTGTTCAGAGAAAGGGCGAGTCTGCAAGGCACTGGATGAAGCGGGTCTCTGAGATCATCAACTCATCGCAAGGACTCCCAACAATTTCAGTGCTAATGGCAATGGAGAGGAACTGCAGCTACAACCCCTTGAGCTGGAAGCTGGGTCGTATGAAGGAGAGCCTGAATCAAGGTATTCCCCTTACGATTGGTGAGATCATGGCAGGTGCTAACAAGCATGCCGCCACAGACAAAACAAAGGACCAGGAGGAAGGAACTAAAGGACATGGTGGCAATGGTCAGAATCAGAACCAGAATCAAAACCAGAACCAAGGTGGTAACAAACGGCCATATGGAGATAACTCTGACCTAGTGGCTAACACAAACACTGGGGTCAGACGCAAGGACAATAATTCTCGTGGATACCAAGGCCGTACTCCAAGCACAGAGGAGGTCTTGAGGATTCCATGCCCTAAACACGCCAAAAATGGTAGATGTGGTCACACCTTGGGACAGTGCGTAGATTTGCAGCGTGCCGGGTTCCAAGGACCAGGAAACAGAAACAACAACAATGGTTACAGAGGAAACAATGATGGTGGACGACTCGGCAACCAGGGTGGAGGAGTCGGCAACAACCCTAACCAACCTCAAGGAGGAGGTAACCAGCAGGGCGGGTTCCAGCAGAACCCGAAGCAACTTCACGATGACAATGGGCAGTATTATGTCACAACTCGGCCACAGAACCCGAGTCGTGGCAGTTACCATGTCTTCACAACAAGCACGTCCAGGCGTTCCAAGAAATTAAAGGTTAGAGCTGTCAATGCAGTGGAGCCGACGCTTCCACAGTGGCTCAGGTGGTCAGAGCAAACCATCACATGGAGTCGGGCAGATCATCCACCAAGAGTCGACGACCCAGGGCAGCTAGCCTTGGTAGTGGCACCTCAAGTTGGGGGCTATACATTGAACAAAGTGCTTATGGATGGTGGAAGTAGTATCAACATCTTATATTATGACACATTCAAGAGGATGCAGCTGCAAGACAGGCAGCTAATACCCACTGAGACAGTTTTTCATGGGATCGTACCAGGGAAGTCAGCCAAGCCAATCGGTAAGATTTATCTTGAGGTTGCTTTTGGCACAGTGGAGAATTTTCGTTCAGAGATTNTTATGACACATTCAAGAGGATGCAGCTGCAAGATAGGCAGTTCAATACCCACTGAGACAGTCTTTCATGGAATCGTACCAGGAAAGTTAGCCAAGCCAATTGGTTAAGATTTATCTTGAGGTTGCTTTTGGCACAGTGAGAATTTTCGTTCAGAGATTATGCCTTTTGAGGGTAGTGGATCTTAAGAGTCCATACCATGCTCTCTTTGGTCGACCAGCATACTTTTAAGTTTATGGCCAGACCATACTATGTTTACTTGAAGCTCAAGATGCCAGGTCCAGCAGGAGTCATTACAGTTAATGGCAGCAGACAGATGGCATTGGAGTGTGAACTAGGCGATGCAGCTATGGCTGAAACAGCTTGTGCTCAAGAGGTAGCTGAAATTTTACAAGGCAAACGTGGACCCGGAGGACAACTCGGTCCTTAAGAAGCAGGCCACAGAGGAGAAGATGAAATTCGAGTCAGCTCAGGACACAAAGCAAGTCGACTTTACCCCTGGTGATTCTTCCAAGCAGTTCACCATTGGGGCACACCTCTCTGATAAATAGGAAAGCGCGCTCGTCGAGTTCATCCGTGAGAAACCGGGACGTCTTTGCATGGAAGCCATCTGACATGCCAGGAGTCCCGAGAGAACTCGCCGAGCACAGCTTACATGTTAACCCTAATGAAAGACCAATTAGCAGGGCCTGCGCAAGTTTTATGATGACAGGAGGAAAGCCATAGGAGAAGAGGTGGCTCGGCTCCTCGCAGCCGAGTTCATCAAGGAAGTCTTTCACCCAGAGTGGGTGGCCAATCCAGTGTTAGTACCAAAGAAAACAGGAGAGTTGCGTATGTGCATCGACTTCACGGGCCTTAACAAGCATTGCCCTAAGGACCCGTTTGCACTGCCGCGTATTGACCAGATCATTGACTCTACAGCGGGGTCAGAGTTGCTTTGTTTCTTGGATGCCTATTCGGGGTACCACCAGATCAGACTCAACATAGAGGATGAGTTGAAGACGTCCTTCATTACGCCCTTTGGAGCATTTTGTTACACAACAATGCCCTTTGGACTCAAGAACGCAGGAGCTACATATCAGAGATGCATCCAAAATTGTTTCAAAAAACAGATTGGAAGGAATATTCATGCTTATGTGGATGATGTAGTTGTCAAGTCTCAGAAAGCCGACTCTCTAATAGCAGACCTGACAGAAACCTTTGATAACTTACGCAAATACAAGAGGAAGCTCAATCCAACCAAGTGTGTTTTTGGAGTCCCTGCGGGCAAACTCCTAGGCTTCATTGTTTTAGAGAGAGGCATTGAAGCAAACCCAGAGAAAATCAAGGCTATTCACAATCTGCAGAAGCCGACTTGTCTAAAGGACGTTCAGAAACTCGCTGGTTGTGTAGCAGCTCTTAGCAGATTCATCTCAAGACTCGGAGAGAAGGCGAGTCCTCTCTACCGACTCCTAAAGAAGTCAGACAAATTCATATGGGACAAAGAAGCTGACGATGCTTTCGAAGGCTTGAAGAAAACCCTATCATCAGCACCAGTACTTGCAGCTCCTACAGATAAGGAGCCCACGCTATTGTATGTGGCTGCCAACGAGAGGGTGGTCAGTGCAGTAGTAGTGGTGGAACGATCAGAGGAAGGAAAGGAGTATCCAGTGCAGAGGCCTGTTTATTACATCAGTGAAGTCCTCACAGAGTCAAAGCAAAGGTACCCTCAATGGCAAAAGATAGTCTATGGAGTTTTTCTCGCTAGTAGGAAGCTCAAACATTATTTTCAAGAGCATCCAATCAAGGTGGTGAGTTCAGCACCGCTAGCAGACATTATACGCAACAGAGATGCAACAGGCCGAGTCGCCAAGTGGGCAATTGAGCTGGGTCCTTATCATATCACATATGAGCCCAGAACAGCAATCAAATCTCAAGTTTTGGTCGACTTTGTCAATAATTGGACTGATTGCACGTCCTCACCAAGTTCATCTTGCACCAAGTATTGGACAATGCACTTTGACGGGTCCAGACAGCTAGAGGGCTCAGGAGCCGGTGTGGTTCTAACTTCACCAAAAGGAGATAAGTTGGCATATGTCCTTCAATTGCATTTTGACTGTACAAACAACATGGCAGAGTATGAGGCTTTGTTGCATGGCCTGCGTTTGGCCAAGGAGATGAACATCAAGCGTATCAGGTGCTTTGGAGACTCGGATCTCGTAGCTCAGCAAGTATCTGGAACCTGGGACTCGAAGGATGCAAACATGGTGGCTTATAGAAGAGCAGTTGAACAGATAGCCGGATTCTTTTCTGGTTATCAAGTGGAGCATATTGACAGACGCAAGAACGAGGCTGCAGATGCGTTATCACGACTCGGCTCTCGTCGAGAGAAAGTACCACCAAATGTATTTGTGGACGAGCTTCACCACCCATCAGTCAAGTTGCCCACAGAGGAGGAGTTAGCCTTCCCAGATCCAGAGTCGGCACTTGTGGCAGCAGTACGGGCAATCCCAGCATGGACAGAGCCCTATCTTGCATATCTCCTTAGGGGCGAGCTCCCACAGGATGAAGTCAAACGAAAGCAACTCATCAGGCGATGCAAGTCTTACACAGTCATTGATGGCGAGTTATATAGAAGGAGTGTCACTGGAGTCTACCAGAGGTGTGTATCTCCAGAGGAGGGCAAGCAAATACTGCAAGAGATTCATGCAGGTGATTGTGGTCATCATGCATCCACTAGATCCTTGGTGTCAAAAGCTTTCAGACACGGATTCTTTTGGTTAACAGCACATTTGGACGCAGAAAAGATAGTTCGAGTCTGTGATGGATGTCAAAGGTACGCAAGGCAAGACCACGTGCCAGCCCAAGAGCTCAGAACCATCCCTATCACTTGGCCATTTGCAGTTTGGGGGCTTGACATGGTTGGTCCTTTCTCAAAGTCGCCTTGTCAGAAGACCCATCTGCTAGTAGCAGTTGACAAGTTCACCAAGTGGGTGGAAGTAGAACCCGTCAGCAGAGTCGACGGTGCATCAGCTGTGAGATTCTTTAAGAAAATAGCAACACGCTTTGGATACCCTCACAGCATCATTACAGACAATGGTACCAACTTATCAGTTGGAGAGATGGCCAAGTTCTGCGGTGAGAATAACATCAGTCTCGACCTAGCCTCAGTGGCACACCCGCAGTCCAATGGGCAAGCAGAGAGGGCAAATCAGGAGTTGTTGAAGGGAATTAAGCCTCGGCTCCGAGTCCCCTTGCTAAGAGCCGCCGGGTGTTGGGTTGAGGAGTTGCCAGCAGTACTTTGGAGTATCAGAACGACTCCTAACAGATCCACTGGCTTCACACCTTTCTTCATGGTGTATGGAGCAGAAGCCGTCCTGCCAAGCGACTTGTTGCATGACTCGCCACGAGTCGCCAATTACGTCGAGACAGAAAATGAACTCGCTCGCCAGGACTCGGTGGATGCACTCGAGGAAGCAAGGGAGTTAGCCCTTGAGAGATCAGCAGTTTATCAGCAAGACTTGCGGCGATACCACGCATGCAGAATCAAGACTCGGACTTTCCAGGAAGGAGACTTGGTGCTTCGCCTTATCCAGAACAGGGAAGGGATGCACAAGTTATCTCCACCATGGGAGGGACCGTCCATTATAAGCAAAAACTTGCACAACGGATCGTACTATCTAATGGATGTGCGAGAGCCAGCAAGTGAAAGTAAAGGAGCTGACACAGCTCATACACTAGATCCTTATGCAGAGGCAAAGAGGCCTTGGAACATAGCTCAGTTACGTCCATATTATACTTAAGTTGTAATAATTTTATGAGTTGAAAGGCAAAGAGCCCAATGAGCCATGCCTAGATGTAATCAAATTATTATGATCAAATGAAATAAAGCCGGCTTCTGTGAACATGAGTCCTTTAGTCGAGTCACCCAGTGAGTGCGCTTGGGGGCTTGCTTTTTAGTGAAAAAAGTTAAGCTTAAACTCTTGAACCCGGCACAGTAGCCAAATTTTTCCTAATTTTCTCGCTGGTAAGTTAGATGCATCCTGCACAATATGACTAATCTACAGGCATGATTCGTCTCCGGCTCTTATGAATCCTAAGGGACATGAGTTGTTAGGAGCTTGTCAGCACAAGCTGTAAGAGGAGTCATGCAGGGCCTACTTATTCATCAGTGGATAATTAGACGGGTTATAAGAACCACAGAATGACTTGCATAGATAGTACATATCAAATCTCATAACAAGCAAGTCATCATAAGCCGATTGGCACAATTTTAGAACAAAGTAGTTCAAAACACCTAACAAGGTTTAAGCACCAGTAGTGCATCATTACAAAGTTTAAATACTAATAGCACAGCATTACACAAATTTAAGGATTGTCTTCCAGAGGAGTCGACTTCTCAGCCAGAATTGGGGAGTCCTTCTTTGCAGGAGACTTGTCTTTTGTTTGAACAGCAGAAGGAGGAGCCGGCTTCAAAGGAGGCTTGGTGGCAACTCTCTTCGTTTGAAACCCAGTACCTTTGGGACTCTTCATGTGCTTAGCCAGCTCTGCTTGTTTCTGGGCGTCTCCAGAGATAGCTCTCGAAGGAGTGGGCGCAGCAGGAGTCTTCAAGGTGGGCTCGGCACTAGGAACAGGAGCCGCCGGTGACGAGGAACTCGGCCCGATAGAAGAGGATGGGACACCAGCTGGGTCCTGTGATGGGCGGCCAAAGTTTATGATCGCAGGAGTTTCTGGAGCAACTCTTTTGTTCTCCAAATCATAGTGATGAACCCATACCTCAGGGTCCATCTTATTGGCAATCTCACAAGCATATGGCCGCACCAATTTCTCTTCAGCCTTGAAGTCGTCTTGAGTGAAAGGTTTGCCATCCTCATGTTGCTCTGGCTTCCCCATAGTAAGCATTGTTGGCTCCAACACGGTGGGGTAATAGCTATGGGCTAAGGCCAAGATCCTGATGGAGGCTCTCCTCAATGAAGATTGTTTCCACAGCCGCATGTAACCTTGTGCCCTAGACAACTCGTCCACCAGACGTTCAGGCTCTTTGGGGCACTTGCCCTTATGGTTCAAATATTTAACCACTGCACGGGCTCCCTCTTGCAGCCCATGACAGTGGTCAAGCATCTCAGACAATTGCTTGCTGGTGGGCATCTTAAGTTTTGGGGAGTCAGCCCCTGCAGAAAGGAAATCAAAGAGTGATTGTCAGTCTAAAAGCAATTTAGAAAGGTGTAGAAAAGGAAGCAAGCAAAAGTTATAAACTTACCAAATATGTGTTGGCACATGGCCCCAATGCCTTTGCGGCAAGTGTCGAAGACAGCTTTTAGGTCATTATGTGCCTTTTGGGCAACCCTTTTGGCCTCAGCAGATTCTTTCTTGACTTGCTCCAGTTGAGCAGACAAAGCCTTCAGATTCTTCTCAAGCTGAAGGGAGTGTTCTTTTTCAGCTATGGCAGACCTGGCACTAGCAGCGGCCTGGTCCTCAAGCTCTTTCATATCTCTCTTCATCTTGGAGATAACGCACTGCAATCACAAGTCAGATTTTTTGCAAGTCAGAATGGACAAGTCATAGAGCACAAGTAAGCTTCACAAGTCAAGTAGATAACTCATGAGCTCCAAGTCATCACAAGTTAACAACTTGGCGCTTGGGGGCCACCCAGGAGTCAATTTTTTCCTAACAGCAAAGCAGGCATGGGTCCTAGTCGACAAGTCATCAGCTCCAAGTCGTCACAAGTTAACAACTTGGCGCTTGGGGGCTACTGGTAGATCAGAATTTTTTCTTCAAGTTAAGTATGAGTAAATTACATATATTTGTAGCTCCAAGTCGTCGTAGACTGACAACTCGGCGCTTGGGGGCTACTCGTGGAAAAGTTTTTGGTTTAAAGACCCGACAGATAGCTAATCAGCAGCCCCGAGTCCTAGTAGAGCTAAGGACTCAGTGCTTGGGGGCTACAGTGTGCAAATTTTACTGAAAAGCAGTTGAGTTCAATTTCAAAGTAAAGCACCTATCCTAGTCACAAGTCACCACAGACAGGTGCTTGGGGGCTACTGGGATAGGATGACGATAGAAAAACATAAAAGGTACAAGTCAAAGAGCTTACATTGTGAATCATGTGAAGAGACCTAAGAGCCGCTTGCTCATCATCCTTCAGCCTAGCAGATTGATCGTTCAAGTCAACTGCTTCAGCATAGGCCTCAAAAAAAGACATGTTATCAGCCACCTGAAGTCGGCTGTAGTCAGTAGATGACTTGATCTTGATGTCTGGAGAGGCTGCAGGAGTCGGCTTCACAGGAGCCGGATGAGTTTGAGGCGCAGTATCAGGAGTCGCAGCCCCAGAAGAGGGCTGGACAATCTGTGGAGTCGCCACCCGAGTCCTTGAAGGGGACTCGGGGATGGTGGGAGTTGTGGTTGCACCAGCAGATGCAGCAATGGAGGGACCTATCCTTGTGCTTGTCGTTTCAGAAGCCGACGGAGGGACGGGTCCACGACCAGAGGTGACATCAGCCATGCCTGGGAGCTTGGTTACTTTGGCACAAGGCCGAGCCCTGAAATATATGAAGACAGAAGTCAGCAATAAATCTAGTGAAAAGGGAAAAAGCAGAAGTCATTTGAATACAAGTACACAAACAGAGGAGTCTTACCCAACATTGGTCTCCAGGTCCAAGGAGGCCTGGGAGTCTGAGGAAGGCATTGACATCCCGGAGTGGTAGGAGTCGTCCTTGCTGGGAGGAGAAGCCGACTTCCGCTGGTGCGAGACAGGCAGAGGCTCAGGAGCATCTGCAGGCCCATCGGAGCGCAGTTTCCTCTTCCTGGCGGCGACAACACTCTGCATGTGTTCTTCAGGCTTAGCAGATGAACGAGTGGACCCAAGGACTCGTGAAAGTGGTACCTTGGGAACAGCCTCTCGAGATCCATTGTTGTTAGAGGCTGGGGAAGAAGAAGAAGAGTGACTCCTGGCTGAGGACTCCTCAGATAGTGATGGTTGAGCAGCAGCAGAGGTGGTGTGAGTTTGTTTAGTGACGGGAGCCTCCGGAGAGGACTCGTCATCATCAGTCTCCTCCACAATGGGAGCCTCTTGAGAGGATTCCTCTTCAATAACATTTTCGGTTGGAGCCTCTGGCGAGGACTCATCATCAGCAGCATCATCTTCAGTAGGAGCCTCCTTGGAGGACTACTCATCATCGTTATCAGTGTCTTCTGCCACAGCAGTTGATCTGTGGCAGGAGTCTCCTCTTCAGCCTCAGCCTCGGCATCAGTTTTGTTTTCAGTGCCAGCTCCAGAGGCCGACTTCCAGAAGGAGTCGGTGAGCTGCGACAGAGTCAACGAAAGTGAGTTAGTAAGCAATACAAGTAAGATCAAGATGGAAATAAGGTAGAGAGTGAGGCTTACGTCGGGAGCTGGGTTGGTAGAGCAAAAGGGCTGGAGCCCAAAGTGTGCTTGGTCCTTCACCGGTTTCCCAGTCAGCTTTTTGATAAGCCGACCGAGTTCGGGTCCATCAGACAGTTGCTCCGTCACCCGGAGGTCATCGCCAGCGCAGCGAGTGTATGAGCAGATTAGCCGAGTCCTAGGACTCAGGGGCTGAATCCTCCAAGTGGTCCAGCAGCGGACTAGATCCATGTTTTCGAGATTGTGGGACAAGAGGGCCCGGATCCGAGTGATCAGAGACTCGACTCTTGGCCGGGCGGCCTCTAAGCATCTAGCCTTCATAAGAGGAGTCGCCTGGAGGCGATCCTCAGAGAACAGGGGAAGTTTGGTTTCACCTGCAGGGGAGGTATCCTTGCAGTAGAAGAAGGTTTTCTGCCAGTCCTTGATGCGATTAGGAAAGACTGGCTTTGGAAAGACAGAGTGGAGGCGCCGTTGAAGAGCGACGGCGCCACATTGGAGGAGAGGGCCCCCAGAAGTTTCGGGCTAAGGATTGCAGTAGAAAAGTTCAAGCCAGAGATTGAGATCGGGCTTGATTTGGAGGTAATCCTCACATAAAGTTACAAAATTGGAAAGAGTGAGAATGGAATTGGGAGCCAAGTCGTGGATTCGCAGCTGATAGAGTTCAAGGAGTTGGCGGAAGAAAAGATTACCGGGGGGAGTGAACCCGCGGAATAGATGCTCGGTGAAGATCACCACTTCATCCTTCGCAGGAGCGGGCACCATCTCATCCCCTGGGGCCCGAGCCTTCACGTTGGATGGAATCAGGCCGGTCGACCGATGCGTCTTCAATTGCTCCGCCGTGATCGTAGATCCACCCCAATCGGCAGAAATCGATCGCTTGGATGAGGATTTTGCGGCAGCGGCGGCCACGGCGGCAATGTCCACCGTCCTTCTCAACGAGGAAGCCTTGGCCTTGGGTGCGGTCTTTGCGCGCTTGGGTGCCATGGCGAGCGGGCGGTGTGTGCTGAGCGCGGGAAGAGACGAGCGCAAAGAGAAAGGAGAAAATTTGAGCTGAAGGGGGCAAGTGAGGTTTTGAGACCTAACCGTTCGATATTTATAAAGGGGTAAAAACCCTAGAAAGTTACAGTGGTGGTCCACAGTAATTTGTGGATAACGATTCGGTAATAAGTGACTCAGCGGCTAAAAACCAGACAGGAAATTATAATAGAGAAAAACCAAAGTCACAGAAGTGGAAGGAGCCGGCTTGTCTCAGAATGGCGAGTCCTGTGACAGTGAAAGTCAAGTTATCTAGTACTTGTTTGCAAGAGTCACATCAGAACTCGGCCTGCTAGTGCAAAGGCAAGAGTGGTGGCTTGAACAAGGGATGAGGATGGACTCATTTTATATGTGTATTATGTTTTTATGCAGGAATTCATCTTGGAGCTAGCAGCAAGCGACTTTGGAGCCTGTGGCTCAAATGGAAGGAGTCGACCCAGGAAGTCGAACCAACGAGTTGGAGGAAGCTGCCAAGCTGCGCCCAAGATAAATTCGGGGGCTACTGATGGGGGGATACTTTATAGGTAGGCCCATGGACCCGGAAAGTAGACCCGCCAAGACCAAGATGGCCAAAGCCGAGTCACGTATCAAGTCACATGGGCTGGGCTGGAGACAAGCCGACCAAGGCCCATGATAAAGAAAGGACCCGTCCGGAAGGAGTCCAAGTACAACCCGGAGCCTTAACTCTGAAGACCAAGACGTAGAGTAGGACTCCGTGTTCTAGTGTGACTCGGTGTAACCTGTAAGTCCGGGGACCCGGCAGCCTTTATAAGCGGGGTCCTGGACCTTAGATCGACAAGTTCTAAGCAATCCATAGTCGCCGACTCCCCAGAGAGGAGCCAGAACCCTGTAGTCGATACCAGATCTAGAGCAATAAAGAGAAGCAGGAAGTAGGTCTTTACCTCTACCAAGAGGGGCCGAACCTGGTTAAATCTGTGTCCCTAGGCGAGATTAATCTCTCCTACGCACTTCAAGCATCGATGGCCCCCGAACTCACCTTCCTGGAGGAAGGACTTGCCGTGACAACCCCACGACACAGTAGATACTGTTTAATTAAGTTGGTTTGCAATTTGTCATGAGTTGAACACATGTGCATTTTAATTTATGAGCACTAACCCTCTAATCAAATTATGAGAAGTTTTGTGTGAAGAGAGTTTTGAAGTTCCAAAGGAGAAGAATATGAAGAAATCGAGGATGGATGAGAGCTCAAGCTTGGGGATGCCCCCATGGCACCCCTCTGAATATCAATAACTATCAAGAGTCAAAGCTTGGGGATGCCCAAGGCATCCCCTCATCTTCATCGACTATCATAAGGTCGTCTTCGTTGAACTTCGTTTTTATCACTTTACATATTATGTGCTATGCTTGGAGCGTCTTTTTACTTTCAGTTTTGTTAGTTTGTTTGTTAGTCATATCTTTGTTGGATCCTATCTTTATTTGTGTGGGAGAGAGACACGCTCCGCTTTTTCGTTTGAATACTCCTTTGCTTCGCTTATATCATTTTGAGTATTCTTAGCTACTGTCTGTTTTCTAGTAAGCTCTCGCTTTTAGCTTTTATCCTGTTTAGAGCTTCTAGTTGTTAAGTTAAACTCTCTTGTTCTTCACTTATACTTGTTGAAGAGTTGTTGTTGAAAAATTGCTTGAATTGTCAATGCGACAAAATGCTATTTGTGTGACGATAAAATAAAATGAAAAGCCTGCATAGTTTTGTAGATCATGGTGTGGATACTTGATGCTTCTCAGTTGTCTTGAGATGTTAAGTTGAATGCTTAAACTTGCTGGTTATTTTAGTGGAATTGATTAGTAAAGAAATATGGTTGAAAGCTTAAAGTTGTGTGGTTTTTCACAGTTGTTAATTCATAGTGTTAATTTTTTCATCAAAAGAATTGTTTGGTCAACAAGGGAGACGGTGTAGAGTTTTTATGGTTATGACCGGTAAATGTCTTATGTTGTTCTGTTACCGGTTATTGTTAGATGTTTGCTTCAAACACACTTTTTTTCTAAGCCTAAAAATTCGTACTGAGTGTATGGTTCACTCGTGCATCCAATCCCCAAAGCCAAACTTTCTTGCCAGCTGAGTCCACCATATCTACCTATGCATGGTATTTCCTACCATTCCAAGTAAATTTGTCATGTGCTACCTTTAAAAATTCAAAATACTTCTTCTTTGTGCCTCTGTTTTTAAGCTCATGAGGGAGTAGTAGAGAGCTAGATATAACTTGTGACAAGCGAGGTCATTTCCCCCCCTTTCACCCGGTGTTGATGGATTACGTCTTCACTTGAATCAACCCGAGAGCAGCTTAAGCAAAAATATAAATATAACTCACAATTCTTCTCCGCGCAATGCAAATCTGAGAAATCAGCCCAAACATTGGACAGTGGTGAAACCAAGGAGAAAGAAGAGCGTACTCGCTCTTGTAAGAACCAGCTGCTCTCACAAGTCTAAAAACATTGCTTGTCATGAGGGACTAGATAGTTTTCTCTGTTGTGAAGTCGTTGACGAAAGCATGCATACCTCAAAATCATTTTACTTCTGTTTTAAAAACCAAAAAACTCTAGCACATGACTAATCCCTGCTTCCCTCTGCGAAGGGCCTTTCTTTTACTTTTAATGTTGAGTCAGTTTTCCCTTTTTCCTTCTATCTCCACAAAAGCAAACATCTAGCATTGACCCTGGGTATCGTTGAGCATATTACATTATCAAGATTAAACATGAATCTTTATATTGACTTTATCTATAAGATAAGCCGTTGAGTTGAAGCTCTTTGCTAATGCTTACATCTTCCTTTGTGTTGATTCTCAAACACTTTTTTCATGGAATTATTATCCTTGTGAATTAGTCAAATATGTTGATCACATTGTTTTCATGTCTTTGACATACTATTTATGAAAGGTTTTGCTTGGATGATTCAACTTGTTTATTCATTGCTTTCTTGCTATCAATTATAGACAATTGTTTTGTATCTCTTCATTCACATCCTTTGATTTGCATCACTATCTTGATCAAGATTGTGTTGGTCGCATGTCTTATAAAAAATTATTTGTTATCACTTACCTACTCGAGGACGAGTAGGAGTTAAGCTTGGGGATGCTGATACGTCTCAAATGTATCTATAATTTTTGAGTGATCCATGCTAGTTTTGTGTTATTGTCACATGTTTTTACTGTCATTTATATCATTTTTATGCATTTTGTCGGACTAACCTATTGACAAGATGCCAAGTGCCAGTTCCCTGTTTCTGCCGTCTTTTTGTTTCAGAAATTTACTTCTGGAAATATTCTCGGAATTGCACCAAAATTTATGGGGATTATTTTTACGCCAAGACGAAGACGGAGTCCGAAGGGGAGCCTCGGAGGCAGCCCACAGGGCAGACACGGCCTCCTGCCACGGCCCTAGGGGGACCCGTGGGTGGGGCCCACTCCTGCCCGTGGGGCACCTCCTCGGCCCCCTCCGACGCCTATAAAATCAGAAATAACCTAAAAACGTGGAGGAGGCCATTATTTTCCAGAAACTCGACCCGACGCGCCATCACCGAAAACCCTAGTTCGGGGTCCAATCTGAAGCTGATCCCGGCACTCTGCCGGAGGGGAGATCGATCCCGAAGGGCTCTTCATCGCCATGCCTTCCTCCGGGATGATTTGTGAGTAGTCTCACCTTGGACTACAGGTCCATGGCAGTACCTAGTTGGTAGTGTCTCTCTCTCTTGTGATTCATGTCTTATGATCTTGTGAGCTGCCTAACATGATCAAGATCAATTATTGTAATGCTATGTGATGTGTTTGCTGAGATCCGATGGATTATGAAGTTATGTTCAGATTGTGCATGATTCTTATATGAGTAATTTATGTTCTTGCATGCTCTCCGATGTGCGTAGTTACTTTGGCCAAGTGATTGTGTGTATCTCCAAGAGAGGGTATTTATGCTAGATAGTGGGTTCATGCCCCCTTTTGTTCCTGGGCACGAGTGACAGAAACGTCTAAGGGTGAGGGTGTGCTGTTGCTACTAAGGGTAAAACAGCGGTGTTAATGTCTCTTTTGAATCTCAGGCATCTTCCTCAGGTGTTGTTCCAAACAAGTGTTTTCTTCCATCTTGAGTGAAAGAAACTCATTCAGATTCTCAAACCTCGCAATTCTGACTTGTGCTATGAACCTATTTTTCAGCTCATCAACAATCTCATTGGCACGCAAGTATTCGAATTGACTACTCAGTTCAGAATTCATGCAGGTGCACATCAACCACTCAACTTGTAAGTAAGTGGTTTCTTGGCGAAGCCACTCTATGTGCTCTTCCTCAGTTGCAGAAGCGTTGCGTTTATCTCCTATCGTTTCTTCTAGCACGTCAAGCAAGTCATTAGCGTGTAGGACTTCACACAAAAGCAGGTACCACTCGATAAAGTTTGACCCATCTAGACGCAGCTCCTCGGCCATGAAAAGACGACCATAGTCGGTCATGATCTATAAGGATTTTTGCAAAGACATCTTTAGGACTTTTGTTTATGATAATTTTAGTTCATCTTAATCAAAATTACTACATGAACTCCCACTAAACTTAACATCTCTCTGGTTGTTTAGTGACACACGATCCAAATTCACTACACCACAACCGATCATCACGTGAGATGATGTAGCTTCAATGGTGAACATCACCATGTTGATCATATCGTCCATATGACTCGTTTTTAACCTTTCGGTTCTTGTGTTCCGAGGCCATGTCTGTACATGCTAGGCTCGTCAACGAAACCGTAGTATTTCCGCATGTGTAAATCTGGCTTACACCCGTTGTATGCGAACGTAGAGTCTATCACACCCGATCATCACGTGGTGCTTCAAAACGACGAACTTTCGCAACAGTGCATACTAGGGGAGAACACTTAATTATCTTGATATTAACATGAGAGATCACCTTATCATGCTACCGTCACGATCAAATCTGAGCATAACAATAAGGTGCATAAAAGGATTAACATCACATGCAATTCATAATTGTGATATGATATGGCCTTTTCTTCTTCTGCCTTTGATCTCCATCTCCAAAGCACCGACATGATCTCCATCATCAGTGACATTGTGGCGCCTTGTAACGCCCCCCGAATCGGCACTATGCAGACTTAGCGATTTCCGCCAAATCCGCATAATAACGATCCTAGGACGCCCACCAGGCATAACGTGCACGTCGCAACACACACGTTATGTGGGTGGAATTGTGATAACATTACAATAGTTCTTGATGGAACCCACAAAAAAACATTTATACAGCAACGACTCACAGAGTCAAGAATACAAAAGATACATTACAAAGATCCAAACAACAGCGGAAGCGAATAGTATCCGGCTACGAATAAGAATACAAATTGGACTAAGAGTCCTGAAGATAACCAAAGGCACCATAACCCTGCCCAGGCCAAGCCGGAGGGATTTCCAAGCTAACGTCGTCAGACTTCAAACTTGTTGGCTGCCATGGAATAGCAGTCCCGAAGGGGTCAGTACTATGAAGTACTGGCAAGTAATACTCACAAGATATCAAAACTGAATTCCGGTGGAAGAGGGTTAGCGATTGAGGTGGCAGCAATATCAACTAATCGAGACACGCTACAAACTTTTGTCTAACAGAGACAAGATAAGGGAGCGCATAAGGAGCCAGCTATACTAGCACCAAACATAACCCAGCCGATTCCTTACCAGTCCGTTTATCCCACGAGCAGCAAGCCCAAAGGCACTCACACAGTTGGCAATTTTATATTTTATTATTGAAGTAGTTCTATCTTACTAATCAACTTATTATCATTAGGTGTAAGTTGTCTATGATCTTGTTAGCCAGCACATTTCACCAAGTAGTCCATAACCGCGGACACGGATTTTCGAAAAGATTTAACCCTACAGGGGTGCACAAATGTAACCATACGGCAATTAGCACACTTCCGGGGTATGCTGGCAGGGTATCCGACGCTACACTTTCCTTCACTACCACACAAGTCCAGGGAACCACCTAGCTAGGTCTTGCCCACCTTGAAAGTCCGGCCGAAGCTCCGAGGTGGACCTAACCGTTTGCGCCTATGGCTAGGTGACACAGACTACCATGAGCTGGTCACTTCGCATCATACCGCAAGCCCTACCGTAAGTAACCATCATCGTATCGGAGGCGTCCCATCCGTACCTGGAACAAAATAAAGCGCCGCGCAAATGGAAACATCCGAACTACTTGTGGCGCCCTGGACAAGGCTGCAGATCCGGTACTAGGTCGAGGGGAGTCCCATTTCCTCCCACATGTGGGTAGTGCGCTCAGTCTTGGATCAGAGGACAAGAACTCGGGTCCTAGGCGACACTAGCAGAACAAAATGCCACGATTGGCCTTCCGCCGGTGCCTTATCTTTATTAATTATTCCCATCGCCAAACATTAAAGATTATCGTGTGAATTTAACCCAACTATCATATTAAAGCATGACTAGAACAAGACTCGAGCAAAACAACCTAAGCATGCACTACGACTCGCAAGGCCAACAAGATAAACAAACAGCAGGGTAATAGGATGTGGGGGTGTGGCTTTTTTTTTGATAAAGGGATTTTATTACTTAAATGGTTTAAGCATTACACCCGGCCTCTGCATAGCTAAGATGCACATAGCCCAAAAGTCACTCGGTACAAGTTCAGAACATAAAAAAGGCGAAATACATGTCATAATGAGAAATTGTAAATCCGCCTATAGCAAAGGAAGGTCAATCCGGAGTCTATGTTGCCACCCATGCCGGGATAGCAACTTCCTGGCCGCAACCTCCAGTCTCGACGCTACCTCCAAAAACAAGTCTCGGTGCTCCACGCGCTACAGGGCCGACCATGATCGTAGCGTCGTCGTGCACCGGTAAATAACCTGCATAATAGAAGCAATTTTATCATTAAAAACCTTGTCATTTCTATAGAGCCAGAGCGACCAAATAACGGCAATCGCACCCATCCTACAGAAGAGTTTAAACCTAGGATCGACACCATTCAACCAGTTGCCAAAAAGGTTTGCAACCGAACGTGGTGGATGTAAGGTAGAACCTATCTGGACAGCTGACCATATAGACCTAGCGAACTCGCAATGGAAGAATAAATGTGCAATGGACTCGTCATTTTTACAGAACTCACATTTTTTGCTTCCTTGCCAATTACGCTTAGCAAGGTTATCCTTTGTAAGAATTACACCCCGACGAAGATACCACGCAAAAACTTTAGTTTTAAGCGGGATCTTCATCTTCCAAATTTTATTACTTTCTTTAGTATCGACTGGCACATCGGGAAGAATTAAAACTCTATACATCGAATCCACAGAGAATTTACCATTCTTCGTAAGATTCCATCGAAATCTATCTGGACCTTCCGACAATTGGACAGAGTCCAAACGGAGAAGCAAGTCATTCCAGGATGCCTGCCTTGTTCCAAGTAAACTTCTTCTGAATGACACATCTGGTGGGGAGGAACCCATCACCTTTGCAAGCGTATCGCTTTTGTGACGAACAATCGAGTAAAGAGCCGGATATTGTTCTTTGAGGGTAGACGGGCCCAGCCATTTATCCTCCCAGAAACGAATTTCCGAACCATCCCTAATTGAGAAAGATCCATGTGGGAAAAAATACTTCTTTGTAGCCATTAGGCCAGCCCAGAAGTGTGAATCACCAGGTTTCCAAATGACCTGCGATACAGCTTGATCCCCCACATATTTCCTCCTAAGGAGGGTCTGCCAAACTCCATCCTCAGATAGAAGTTTGAAAAGCCATTTACCAAGTAAGGCTCTGTTCTTGACCTCAAGGTCATGAATACCGAGCCCTCCTTGGTCTTTAGGGCTACAGACCACACTCCATTTAGCCAACCGATATTTCTTCTTCTCACAATCCCCTTGCCAAAAGAATCTAGACCGGAAATAATCCAGTCTTCTTAAAATTCCTTTGGGTAATTGGAAGAATGAAATCATGTACAGTACCATGTTGGTTAGTACCGAGTTTATGAGAACCAATCTTCCTCCTAGAGATAGGAGTTTGCCTTTCCAACTATTTAAACGTAATTGCAGTCGTTCCTCCACCTTTTTCCCTTCAGCATTTGTAAGTTTCCGAAAATGAATCGGAATACCCAAATAGTTGATAGGAAATTGACCTTGCACACAGCCAAAAAGATCCGCATACAAGGTAGCGTCATCACGAGCATCACCAAAACAAAACAATTCACTTTTATGGAAATTAATCTTAAGACCTGAAAGTTGCTCAAAAGCAGCCAAAATTAACTTTAGGTTTCGAGCTTTTTCAAAGTCATGTTCCATAAAAAGAATCGTATCGTCAGCATATTGAAGAATTGAAAGACCACCATGTGGGGGGGGGGGGGGGGCTATATCATGGCTGCAAGGTAAACATGCAAATAGGATCGAGACACAAGCATCGCAACATAAGGCTAGCAAGGAACAAAAGATAGGACGAGTGAGAGACAGAAAACAACAAAGATAGCAAGGGAGTATCACTTTCCTGCAATCCGGTAGAGGTAGCAGAACCTGTCGTTGCTCACATCAACTCAATGTCCTATTCCCGAAGAAGCCACAAACACTGGAAGCGCAAAAGATGCATTTTACTACTATGACAAAAGAAGCGGCATGTTGATGACATGATGCATGACAAATTAATGGTGATCCAATTACATTTCCTAACACATGGCAAATCATTTTAAATGGGATCAGTGCATAATATAGATGCACCGGACAAACCCCATAATTAATGTTGGATTAATTCGACTAAATGGATAAGGTGCGATGTTGATTAATGATGCATGATTTTATAAGATACGCATATGGGTAGATAGGGCTAGGGTTGGGGTCACACATCGGATCGAGGATCTTCGGATTCGGAGAGGAAGTAGTCGAAGTAGTCATTGTAGTCGAAGTAGCCGAAGTAGTCGTTCATCCGGAGTCGGAGTAGTCGAGGTGGTCGAGGTAGTCGTTCCGTAGTCGACGTCGTGGAAGTAGTCGTACTCGGGTCGTCGTCGTAGCAGACCTTGGCGTTCCGGGCTTCGGAGTCGACGGGGTTCCACGACATCGGGGGTCGGTCTTCACGGACGCGCACGAAGGCGGCCGTCACAACTCGGACACGAAGACCTTGGCGACGGTCGGGGTACACGGCATCAGAGAACTCGTCGGGTTCCGGTTGGGGTAGACCTTGGCGTATCCGTCTTCAGGTTCACGACACGGAGGCGTCGGGGATCGGCCTTCACGGTACTTCACGACGGGGAAACGGAGACACATGACGGACGGCATCGGAGAACTCGGTGGGTTCCGGTCGGGGTAGACCTTGGCGTATCCGTCTTTGGGTTCACGACACGGAGGCGTCGGGGATCGGCCTTCACGGTGCTTCACGACGGGGAAACGGAGACACACGACGGACGACATCGGGAACGGGTCACGGAGGCATCGGGGAACAACTTCACGACGGGGAACGCATCGGGGAAAATCCACGACGGGGACGGGGATCGGGAAACACGACGGGGATGCACAACGGATACGAGGACCGAGGCTGCACGACACGGAGACAATGCGGGGTGCTCCAGGGACGGACAGCAGCAGCAAGACATGGAGACACGGATGCACGAAGACGTCGGGGAGCAGATCAACACGGCACCGGGAACAGGGAGACACAGACACGGTCTCCGGAAAGAAAACAGAAATGGCAGGCAGCACACACAACAAAGCAAGGGACGTCGGGGAGGAGGCGGGCCTGGCTGGCGGGGTGGAGCAGAGGAGGAGGCGCGGGTGCTGTGCTGGGGTAGGAGAGCGGCGCGAGGCAGCACGCCGTAGAGGAGGAGCCAGGGGACCGGCCGGAGCTGGCCGTGGCGAGCGGGAAGCGAGGCCAGGCGGCGCAGGGTCGAGGACATGGCGGGCCGGCGCGAGGAGGCCGGTGCAGGAGGAGCCGAGGCGCACGGCGGCGCAGGGGAGGAGAGAGGGAGAGGGCGCCGGGGGAGGAAGGAGAGAGGAGAAGCCGGCGGCGCGAGGCGCGCGTGGCCGACGGCAAGCAGAGGCGGGGTCGGGACGAGGGGCGCGGGCGGGAGAGCAGCACGGGCTCGGGGAGGTGCGGGTGCGGGTGGAGCTGGAGGAGAGAGCAGGGGAGAGGATGCGGTGGAGGGGTGGCCACGGGGTCGAGCTAGAGGAGGAGGAGACGGCCAGAGGCGACCGGCGACGGGGAAGAGAGGAGCTCACGGGAGAAGGAGCAGAGCTCGGGTCGGGGGCTTGACCACGGGAGGAAGAGAGAAGAAAAGGAAAAGAGAGAGAAGAAAAAGAGAGGAAGAAAAGAAAAGGAGGGGAAGAAAAAGAAAAGAAAAGGGGTGGAAGGGCGTCTCCACGAAAACAGAAAAAGGGGAGAGGGTGGCTACAAAACATAGGGGGTGGGAAAGGATAACTGCCAGGGGAAAACCAGGGGAAACCATAGGGTTGGAGGTTAGGTGGGCTTGGGCCGGTTTGGGCTACTCTCTCGCGTCTCAAAATTATTTTTATTTTGCAAAAATTAATTTGACAATTAATTTTAGAAACTGTCTCGATAAAATATTTTCTGACAATTTTTAGAAAATAAAATAGGGTTTAATAAAAATAATTTTTTTTGCCAAAAATATGCGATGTGATGATGCTGATGTCATGATGATGCAAAAATAAAAACAGGCAATTCTAATTTGGTGAAAAACCCCGGGGCATTACACGCCTCCTCCATGGTTGTCATCACCAACTATTGCAACTACAACTATTGCTACCCTTAGCGATAAAGTAAAGCAATTACATGGTGATTCAATGACATGCAGGTCACATAAAATAATAGACAACCATATGGCTCCTGCCGGTTGTCGTACTCATCGACATGCAAGTCGTGAAAGATTACAAACATGATCATTGCATACATTATCACAAATCACACATTGGCCATACCATATCACAAACTCTGCAAAAACAAGTTAGACGTCCTCTACTTTGTTTATGCAATTTTTACGTGGCTTGGGTCAACGAGATAGAACCGTTCTAATCTACGCAAAAACCACAACGGTGATATAGAAGTTGCTTATTTACTCATCCTTTATAATGGCCTTCCATTTTTTTTTGAATTTAAATACTGTAGGGGAGGCCCCCACAGCCCTTTATTGAAAGAACGAACAACTGTACAGGCAATAATTACAAATATTTACAAGCAAAACTTATTGTAAGTTGTCAAGCCATGATGACAAAAGAGGTTTAATGGAATCTTTCACCCTATGCCCAAGCAAGGTGACATCTACGAAGAAACCAGCCTTCCAGCTTCTGAATGAAGGCAAAATCTCCTTAAAAATGTAACCATTCCTCTGCTTCCAAATATTCCAGCAGGCCAAAATAACAATCTCAGTAAAACAGGGTCCCTCAAAACCCTTCCTGGCGATCAACAGATTATCCAACATTGAAGCATCATGCCAGCTGATCTGCAGATATGACCAGACTCTTTGGCTGAAATTACATTGGAAGAATAAGTGCATCCAATCTTCATATTGGTGCCGAGGGCAGAGCACACAATTATGGTTATTTGTAACATTCCAATGCCTGCGTATTAACATGTCCTTTGTATTGATCCTGTCATGTAGTATGAGCCAAGCAAAGACCTTATGCTTGGACATACATTTTGACTTCCATATCCAACAAGAAGGCATGTGAGTAGTGATACCAGAGAAATAGAACTGGTAGAAAAACTACTAGATGTGTATTTCCCCTTTGCCAAACAACTGATCCATTTGTCAGAGGATTCACTGAGAACCACGCTTTGTAGCAACTGTGTCATGTCAATATACTCCTGATAAGCCTCCACAGAAAGAGGCAAATAATATGCAGCAGTTGGATCTTCGAGCCTCAGATACTCCTTGACCGAAATCAACTTGTCCTTGACATACGAAAACAGCCTTGGGAATTGGTGAGATAGCAACCTGTTCATCCACAAATCATCCCAGAACAGGATGGAGCTTCCACCACCCATTTCACACTTGGTGATCGCCCTCCATTCATCCACAAGACTAAAAACCCCTCTCCACCAGAAAGAGCCACTCATCGTGACAGCATGGGGCACTGAATTGTGGTAATAAGAATTCCTGACTAATTTCACCCATGGCAGGTCAGCGTCATTATAAAACTTATCCAGGTGTTTCATCAGTAGGGCCTTATTCTGCACATGCAAATTAACAATTCCCAGCCCCCCTTCTTTTTGGGTTTACATACCATATCCCATGCAGCCAGGGAATTAACTCTTTCCTTATGCTTATCTTTCCTCCAGAGACATCTCCTCCTAGCCTTATCAATCACCTCAATCACCCCTTTTGGGATGACCAGTGAACACATATAGTAAGTAGGCAGGGATGATAACACAGAATTTACCAAAACTAGACTATCACCATAGGATAGAAAAGAAGCTGTGGCAGATAACCTCCTTTCTACTCTGTCAATTAGGGGAGCAAAATCCTTCATCGCCGGTTTGGTTGTGCCCATGGGAAGACCCAAATAAGGGAAAGGCATATCAGCTATCTGACATCCCAGAATACCAGCTAGGGACACAGCCGTCTCAGAAGAAATATTGATTGGCACCAATGAAGATTTATGGTAATTCACCTTGAGCCCAGTAATGGAGGCAAAGAGATCAAGCAGCTCTTTAAATGTCTGGAGCTGATCTGATTCAGCTGGTAAGAAAACCAAAGTATCATCAGCATACTGCACCACAGGGAATTTTCCTTCGACAGGAATGGGCAATTTCAATCTTCCCTGCTCAAAGCCAGATTAACAATGCTCTGCAATAGATCTCCTCCCAGAACATATAGAATTGGGGAGAGAGGATCACCCTGTCTGACTCCCCTCTTACAATGAAATTTGTTTCCAGGTACTCCATTGAGCAGAACAGACGAGGTCCCAGAACTAAGCACCTCTTTGACCCAGGATATCACAATGGGTGGGAACCCCTTGCATTCCATTATTTGTAGAATGGCCTTATGCTCAATTGTATCAAAGGCCTTCTCAAAATCAATTTCACAACCACCACCTTTCTCCTTGATTGTTTGCACTGGAAAATATATTCAAAACACCATGCTAAGCAGTCCTGGATTGTCCTTGATTTAATGAAACCATACTGATTATCATGAATGCAATTGGAGATGATAGCTTGAAACCTGTTTGCCACCAACTTGGTAAGAAATTTTAGGGAGGTATTGGTCAAAGAAATAGGCCTGAAATCATTAACAGTTTCAGGAGATTGCTTTTTAGGAACCAGAGTGATATAGGACCCATTAATGTTTTCCAGAGAGATCTTCCCATCATGAAAGTCAGCACATAATTGCTTAAAATCACTCTGTATGATAGACCAGCACCTTTTGATAAACAAACCAGTGAACCCATCAGGTCCAGGGGCTTTGTCAGGTTTGAGATGCTTTACTATTCCGTCAATCTCCTCATCAGAAAAGGCATCAGCAAGATTATCTAGTCCAGGAACTGCAGACAAGTACCTTTTAAGATCTACTTGATCATTGGTACTAAAAGAAACTCCCATCCTCCCTTTGAAACTATGCCAGAAAGCAGCAGCTTTATCTTGATGATCCTCTAAGGTATTGCCATTGCTATCAATAATAGAGGGGATAACATTATGTCTGTGTCTCTCAGTTGCTTTAGCATGAAAGAATTTAGTGTTCTCCCCCCCCAGCTGAACCCACCTTATTGTACATCTCTGTTTCCAATAATCAGACTGAATCTGTAACAACTTCTTGATGTGTACCTTTACAATATTCCTGAAGTTGAATTCTGGAGTACTCAAAACTCTCAAATCCTCTAACTGATCAAAGAAGAGAATCACCATGTTACACTTATAAATAAGAGTTTTGATGTGAGACAGACTCTTTCCCCATCTCTTCAACTCATATCTCAAAGATTTTAATTTTTCCGAAATAATCCCCACTGAGGAAGCACACTTAGTGGGTCTATTCCATACTTCCTGAACCATAGCTAGAGAAACAGATACCCGCCAGCCACTTATGCAATACAAGTTGCATGTCAATCGTGGAACCGGTCTCTCGTGCGTGGACGAGTAAAGTTGGTCCGGGCCGCTTCAATCCAACCATCCAACAAGATACGAAATACACGCGAGAAGGTAGCAACAGAAACATCAACGCCCACAACTCCTTGTGTTCTAATCGCACCAACATCTACGAATAGATCTAGGCTCTGATACCACTGAAGGGATCGTTGCATAGAAAACAAAATTTTTCCTACGTAACAAGCGGAAGAACCCCCACGATCTAGATCTATTAGATGAAGGTAGCGAAGTGGAGATCCAATCTTTTACCCTTGAAGATCGAAAAAACGCGTTTTGTCGGTGCAGGGGTTGGCTAGTCGATCCCCGCAACTAGACTCATCTAGTCGCGAGGAGATGTATTATCCACGCGATCCAAGATCCAATCCGATGGAGCACCGCATGAGCAGCACCTCTGCGGTATCCACACGTACGGCTCGATGTAGACTCCGCCTTCTTGATCCCGCAAGCAAGGAGGGAGTGGCTAGATAGATCTCAACACCATGACGGTTGTGGTGGTGTTGACGGTGGAGGTCTCCCACGGACAGGGCTTCGCCAAGCCATGAGAGAGAGAGAGAGAGAGGAGGAGCATAGAGGGGTGTGGCTAGGGTTTGCAATCGGCAACCCTTGGTGTGCCGCACCCCTCTTCTTTTTATAGGTGGAGGGGGCAAGGGGGGTGCGCCCCAAAACCCTTTTAGGGCCAGCTGCCAAGGGGTGGCTTGCCCCCCAAGGCACCCCCTTCTAGGGCCGGCGGCCAAGGGGAGACTTGCCCCCCAAGGCACCCCCTTTTAGGGTTCGGCCCCCCTCTACCTTGTGGTGGCCGGTTGGGCCTAGGGCTGGTGCGGCCAGCCCATTAAGGCTGCTGCACCACCCTTAGGTCCATGTGGTCCCACATGACAGGTGGGCCCCACTTATAGACCCTTCTAGAAAATTCCGGTACCCTGCCGAAATATTCCAAAACTTTTCCGACACCTCCGGAAACCACTTTCCATATACTTATTCTCCGGACTCTTACGGATCTCCTCATGATGTCTAGGATCTCATCCGAGACTCCGAATCACCATTCTTTCATACCATCAATTATCTCATCGCTAACCCTAACTACATCAGAGCGTTAAGTGTGTGACCCTACGGGTTCGAGAATATGCAGACATGATCAGATCAATAATCAATAGCGGGACCGGGATGCCCATATTGACTCCTACATATTCAACGAAGTTCCTTATCGATTGAACCACGATGCCTGAGATTCTTAATCTCGTATACGATTCCCTTTGTCTCACCGATATTTAACTTGTCCGAGATTCGACGTCGATATCTCCATATCTAGTTTCATCTCGTTACCTGGCAAGTTCTCTTTGCTCGTCCATAATATAGGATCTCCGTGATTAACACTTAATCACATGGTTGCAACCTTTCTGATGCTATATTACCGAGAGGGCCCAGAGATATCTTTTCCGTCACAAGGAAGGACAAATCCCACTCTTGATTCATGTCACCCAACAAATACCATCGGAGATAGCTGAAAGCCACCTTTATAATCACCCAGTTACGAAGTGACGTTTGATGTCCACAAAGCATTCCTCCAGTAAACGGGAGTGACATAATCTCATGGTCTAAGGAAACTATACTTGACATACTAAAAGTGTTGGCAATGAAAACTGTGTGACATGATCAATACTCTTTATTATCGGGTCTTGTCCATCACATCATTACTCCTAATGATATGACTCCGTTATCAAGTAACTATAACAAGTCCATGGTTAGGAAACTCTAACCATCTCTTGACTAACGAACTAGTCTAGTAGAGGCTTACTAGGGACACCTGGTTGTTTATATTCTACATATGTATTATGTTTCCGGTTAATACAATTATAGCATGGAGAAAAAACTATTATCATAAACATGAATATGCTAATAAACCATTTTATTATTGCCTTTAGGGCATATTACCAACACTTTGTCCCTCCATGGAGTCGAATGATGTACCTAAAAAACAGATTTGCAACATGTTAAGTATCATCACTCTTGTGACAAGGAATAAAATATGACATCTTAGAGAAACATCGACTACAACAAAGATAATATTTTCCCCTTTTCTTCGTGGTAAGCCTAACATATATCCATACTAATGTTCGTCCAAGGTACATGAGGAATTGGTAAAGGAAAATATAGACCATGAGGGTTAGATTTTGCCTTAGCTTTGAGGCATGTTGTGCATCGCCGAAGGAGTCTTTCAATGTTGCGTAGCATGCGAGGTCAATAGAAAATTATGGAGAGAATACTGTAGATCTTGCCGCACCCAAAATGTCCTATGCGATACCAACATAATTATAGTGTTCTAAAACTATGCGATGAATTACGCAAGACGGTTGTCGACTCCCCCCGGCCATTCCCTTCTAAAAGGCGAAAAGAGTGAAAACAGTTTGTTGCAAATGAATTTGTAGCAAAACATTTGTTGGTTACCCACTTTTAAAATTGTTGCAAACACATGGTTTTTCCGCTTGTGTTTTTTGTTGAAATTGGTTGTGATTTTCGTTGCAAAGCAATATGCAACAAAATAATTGTTATTTAACACTTTTTTATAGCGTTACTTTTTTCGAAATGTTGAGATGATTTGTTGCAGTAGTATTTTTCTTGTACATGGTATGAGGATTTTGTTGCGACCCAAGATCTTATTACAATACTAGGGTAAATCATCATGGTGATATTTCTGAATATCAAAAAGATTATGACCCATTCATTTTTAGTTGAACTGCTTTATACCGCGGGGTGATTTCCTTAAAAATGAGATGTCAAATGTAAATGTGCCCTACATTGATCTCTGGACGTAGCATTGGCGGAGCCAGATTTGAGATAATGGGTGTACATCGTTCGAGAAATAGTGAAACTTGTTAGATGTCTATTGTTAATTACGCACATATTTTATAGAGATATAATGTTCCCCCTAAAATAATGGGTGTACAATTGTACACCCAAGTACCTACCTAGCTCCGCCCATGGGACGTAGGATAATGAACCAGACGGTGGTAAAGGCAACCTACGCCCAATGTTGTCCGATTTTTATCTGTGGATCGAGTTTAGATTTGAGATTGTATGAAGCTCTAAATACATACTCCTTCCGTTAAGTGTCGTAGTTTTGAACTGAGATCAATTCAAAATTACGACACTTATTTTATACTTCCTCTGATCTAAAAATTTGTGAGGAGTTGAACTAGTAAATCGTAAATAATTACTCCCTCCTATCAAAATATAAGATGTTTTAGCATTTGACTTTCCATCCGTATTTAGACATGTTTTAGTGCAAGGTTCACATGAATCTTGCACTAAAACATATCTAGATACGGATGGAAAGCTAAATGATAAAACATCTTATATTTTGATATGGAGGGAGTAGTTGTTTTGTAGCGACACTTATACCGGATCGGTGGAAGTATATTTTTCCTGATTTTTAAGGTGGGAAATACATCCTCCGACACGACCACGGCCGTTTTATCAAAACCACACCGGAATCCGGATAACGTTCTCCCCTGCTGTTCTCTTCCCTCCGTCTCTCCCCATTCCTCGCCCTCCCCCCACGTCCTCTCCGGCAGCTCCAATGGCGACCACCATCTCCTCTCTAGCGGCCACCCACTCCCTCCACCGCCGGAGTAGCCACGCCTCGGTCTCCACCCCCGCCCGCGTCTCATTCCGCGCCGCGCCGCCGGCCGGCGCGGCGGCGCGGGCGAGGCGCCGGGCGGGCGTGCAGGTGTTCGCCTCCTCCGCGGTATTGGAGGCGCCCGAGGAGCTGGCCACGCGGAAGCTCTATGTCGGGAACATCCCCAGGACCGTCACTAACGACGAGCTGGCAGCCATGTTCGCCGAGCACGGCACCGTCGTGCGAGCCGAGGTAACGTTGCAATGTGCTGCTGCTCTAATCTTGGCCTCCCGTTGATTCGGCCAATTTCCATACAAAGATCCACTGCATATTTTAGAGTTCCCGTCACGATAAAAAACATCCTGTGCAGTGCAAGATAAAAAATTATGTAGCTTGCGAATGGCCATGGCGTGATGAAGTGTCTGCTCTAGGGCAATTTATCTCACCGAAACAATTGTTTTGTGCAGGTTATGTATGACAAGTACAGTGGTCGGAGCCGGCGCTTCGGGTTTGTCACCATGAGCACGGTGGAGGAGGCCAATGCTGCCACCGAGAGCCTGAATGAGACTGTAAGCTTCAGATGTTTAACATCCTGTCATCTGAAATCCTCGCTCTGGGCATGCTTATGCGTGCAGTAGATGCATGACTGACGGAAGTTTATGCTTGATGACGGTACCAGGAGGTTGGAGATAGAAAAATTAAAGTGAACGTGACAGAGAGCTTCCTACCAAACATTGATCCGTCGGCACCTGAAGCGGAGCCTGCATTTGTCGACAGCCAGTACAAGGTCTATGTTGGCAATCTTGCAAAGACTGTGACGACGGAAGTGCTCAAGAACTTCTTCTCTGAAAAGGGGGAGGTCCTCAGTGCCACGGTATCCCGAGTTCCGGGGACGCCAAAGTCCAAGGGATTTGGTTTTGTCACGTTTTCTTCGGACGAAGAAGTTGAAGCCGCGGTTTCTACTTTCAACAACACGGTAAGCTTCTTTTGGCCACCTGCCAGTCCGCAGTTGCTTCCTTCTTACATTACGTCACTTGACAGTAAAAACAGACTCCAGTGTCAAAAATTCACAACTATGACAAGTAAAATATTGAAAGCACAATCCAGGACCAACTTTGCCAGCATTTATGCGTTCGGATGAGCTAGAACAAGATGCAAAATAAATTATATTTCTTAATGCCTGAACCTCCTGGTCCATTTTGTACTTTGGTATTTCATCTCATGAAGTATTGCAACTGAGTTTTCTATTGAAAACATTTGCTGCATTTGTCAAAGCATAAATGTGATAGATAGCTCCACACAAACCACCGTTGGAACCAAGTAAACCATCTGTGTACACATGCATTTCTTCGTGTACACATGGATTTCTCTGTGTACACATGCATTTTTCCTGGGTTACCAAACATGAAATTTTGTCCCGCATTATACCATATGTGACTCATAATATAGAACGTTTGAGAACGGAGGCCTGCAATGCTCGCGATGTGTGGCATTGCATGCCTGCGTTTGACTCTCTGCAGTTGCAACTTCGGGTGTCTCACACTTTATTGAAAGGTGTCGAGGGACTTCTCTCCCTCTAGCTGAAACAGTTTGCCCTGTCTTTAATTGTTCTTTAATTGAATGTGATTTCAGGAATTGGAAGGACAAACTATCCGTGTCAACAAAGCATAGACTTAGCAGATATTTCACACCGGAGGCAAGGGGAGAATATCTTGGAGAACAATTGTAGAATGAGGGAAGTTTGAGACTAGATCTTATGACAAAGTTGAAAGGCCTTTGATGTAATTTCACTCTGGCACTAGACATTTTTTGTATAATACCAGCATATGAAAGAATTTTGATTGTCAAACTTAATTGTTCATATGAAGCAGCTGTCGTTTACCATCAATTCTCAATGAGTGCACGCAGGGCATCATGGTTTTTTTCCCTTGTTTTTTCGAAAACTGGCAGTGCTGGCAGGAGCACTGCCGCTCTATTAGAAGAAGAAGAATGTCACAAACAGCACAGAGATTTACAAACATGCCTTTTGGCAGCCAAAACAGCAGTAAACAATCAAATTTCATAGCCAGCACCATCAATCCATCATGGACAACATGAGCATAAGCCAATCATCTAGCTTCAACCCCTGCTTAATGCTGATTGAAACAGCCTGGACATCTGAGTAGTTGTTTTCGAAAATGAGGTTGTTTCTTTCTCTCCAAATGTCCCAAGCCAAATAAGCAATCACACCGTCGAATTCTTTCTGCTGCGCCTTGTCAACGTTGAGCCTAGATTGGCTCCACCAAGTCCAAACAGACTCAGTGGCGAGGAGATCATTAGTCTGCATGGACTGAAATCCAGACCAGGTCGCAACCCTGCAGGGTGCAGGCCTGCACCAAACCTGCCGGACAAAGCTGCACTTGATGAACAGGCTGTCGGCATCCTCGTCCTCCTAGCCACAAATGGCGCAAGCAAAGGCTCTGCAAGGAACACCTCGGAGAAATAATTTGTCAGCAGTAAGGATTCGCTTCTGAACAAGCAGCCAGCAGAAGAAATAAATTTTGCTTTCAGCCTTGAACTTCCAGATTGCCGCATAAATCCCAGAATTTTCCACCTCCAAATAACTTGATCATCACCTCCAGGAAGCAGCCTCACCTCGCGAACAAGAAGCAACAAGGTAACAAATTCAGAGACCAGCTCATGGGACTGAATTCCAGTGAAAGGCCGCAGCCAAGCGTTTCCAGTGATAGCCGCAAAAACAGAACATTCTTCCTGTTGCGCAAGCTCAGCTGGGATGTAACCTTGCAGCCACCTCGATTTCTAGAATTCTGTGGTCAACCCATCCCCAAGGGCCAAGCGTGATCGTAGTCGAGGTCGTAAAGAATTTTCCTCTATCCATCCATTCATGCCAAAGCCAACGTTGGTGAAGCGCAATGCTGAACAGTGCGATATCCTTGATGCCGAGGACTCCAAGCTGGCGAGGCCGACACACCTTACAGTTCACAAGAAAATGCCCTCCATTGCACTCATCTTTGCCTTGCCAAAGGAAGGCCCGGATCAGCTTGTTGATCTTAGAAATCAACCATTTGCTGGGAGTAAGAGCTGAAATGAAGTAGACAAGGCATGACATAAGGACTGAGCTTATGAGGGCGAGTCTTCGAGCTTGTCATCAGCCTCCCTTTCCAACCCACGACTCTAGAGGCCACCTTGTCCAGGATGAACTGCTCGTCGGCACGACGCAGACTCCGGAGGTACAGGGGCAAACCGAGATATTTCCCTGGGAACTGGATCAGCTTGGCTGCAAAGGGAGCAGGAATGGCCTGAAGGTCGCCGCCACAAGCGACAGCAAAGATTTCACTCTTGTAGACATTTGTGGTGAGACCAGAACATAGCCAGAGGCAAGGACTTCTTGTAAAGCATGGAGCTCCTGAGCGTTTGGATGCTTCCAATCATATTGTATGCTTTCCAACAATACTGTTTTGTTGCTCTGGCTCACGGTTAGCTGCTTCCAAATGCATCCAGCGGACATTATGGGTCTCACTGACAATTTTTGGTTATATGAAGTTAGCCCAGTCTTGCGCCCCAGTCATCTAATATTGACAAGCTGATGAGTTCAACGGATGGAGGGAGCTGTATGCGTTTTCTTTTCTTTCTTCGGAAATTCTGAAAAGGGCACCCTCTAAAAGGTTTTGTGCTGAATTCTGCGCTCATTACCAATTTCTTGCTTGGAAGTTTTAGTTATGTGATGTTTTTGTGTCCCTTGCTCCCTTCAGACATCAAAAGTCAATAAATCACCTGAAAAGGATACTTGGGACCGCCTGAGCTGCTCATCTAGCTCACCGACGACCGCGGTGATCGACGGATCAAGCGAGCGGTCACCGGCGACAAATTCGCAGGCCATGCCATCCACCTCGACCATGCTGCACCCGGGCACCTTGGCCACTTTCTTCTCCTCCATCGCCGTCCGGACCCTCACCACATCCTCCCACTTGCTGGAGCCGGCGTACATGTTGGACAGCTGCACGTGGACGCCGCTGTGGTCGAGGCCCAGCTCCGCCAGCCACTCCACCACCTGCTTCCCAAGCTCCACGTCGCCGCCGTGCACCCTGCACGCATTCAGCAGCGCGCCCAGCACGTACGAGTCGGGCCTCATCGGCATGGACCGCGCCACGTCCACGGCCTCGGTGAGCAGCCCAGCACGTCCAAGCACGTCGACCATGCTCCCGTAGTGTTCTACGCCAGGCTCGACGCCGTGGACGCTGGCCATGGTCCGGAATATCTCCTTGGCGATGTCGACGAGTCCGCCGCCAGCGCGAGCACAAGCGCTGAGGACGCAGATGAAGGTGACCTCGTTGGGGCGCACCCCACGGGCCTGCATCCGGCCGAACAGCTCGACGGCCTCCCTGCAGCGGCCGTGGTCCGAAAGCCCCGAGATCATGGCCGTGTAGGCGAACACGTCTCGCTTGGGTTCCGGCACGGCTGCAAACACCTGCATCGCTGCGTCCAGGCTCCCGCACTTGGCGTACATGTCTACCAGCGCCGTGGCCACCATCCCGTCCATCTCGCCCCTCCCGGCGGCGACAAGGGCGTGCACCCACCGCCCCTGCTCCAGTGCCCCGAGTGCGCCGCACGCAGCCAGCGCGCCTAGAAAGGCCGCCCGGTTGGGCCGGACACGGGCTCTGAGCATCCCGTCGAACACTTCGAGCGCGTCCGCGAAGCTGCCTGCGCCGACGTAGGCGCTGAGCATCGCGCTACAGGCGACGGGCGTCCTGTGCGGCATTTCGTCGAACAAGGCGCGCGCGTCGTCCAGTTGGCTGGCCTTGGCGTAGGCGGTGAGGAGCGAGGTCCAGGAGCAGACGTCCCTGCCGCAGGCGTCGTCGAAGACGCGGCGCGCGGAGGCGAGGTGGCAACGGGCGGCGTAGGCGTGGATGAGGCCGTTGGAGACGTAGAGGTGCGCGTCCCATCCGAGCGCGACGGCGAGCGCGTGCAGCGAGCAGACCAGCCGCCGCTCTGAATGCGGAGGAGTGGGGATGGCGGCAGCGGCGGTGAGGAGGAAGGAGAAGGTGTAGTTGTTGGGGAGGAAGGCGGGGAGGATCCGGCGGAGGCGGGGGAAGAGGGCGAGGGCGCGGAGAGGGGAGGAGGCCTCGCGGAGGAGGTTGTTAGGGAGGAAGCGGTCGGCGAGGTGGGTCGTGGAGGTGAGCAGGTGGGCGTGGAGCTGCCGGAGCTGCGCGGCGGTGAGCGACGGGTGCGAGAGCAGCTGCAACGGCGCGAAGCTACGCGCCATGGCGGTCAGTAAGCCGGCCTCTACTCTTATCTCCACGGCTGACAAAACAATGGAGGCCTAGCATCTAGTTCAAATTTGATGTGTTCAACACAAGCCTGACATTTACTTGAAAAATAGGAAAAAATTTATATATCAAACTACAATAAAAAACACGAGAGCGTGTAGAGGAAAACAAATTATTCGAACCGAAATACACAGCAGAATTTTCAAAAATTCCCTACACATCACATATGGAGCCTATTTAACATCCTTTTCAGTCTGAAGAGTTCTCACCAGATCCACCTACTGATACATTTTAACCTGCAGATAAAATGAAACAAACAACACAAAGAGAGACCAAATTAGTGCGCTTCCAGCTACCCATCCAGATTTTCTAACATCTGGCTTACACAGCGAATTGTGGTCTTGCGCCATTAAGTTAATCCAGTAGTATCAATTACTATCTGTCGTAGGACAAGTCAGTAATGAAATCATGAAGAATGCCATACCTGACAGTGAACAATATGAACTCCCAAGAGGAACTAGAAGAGCAGCTATCCTGATCACAATTTGATGCCAGCCAAGTCGAAGAGCTGCTGAGCCTGGTCCGGGAACACTGTTATGAACAGCAACAGGGCTGCATATACGAACAAGATGATGGTCGTGAGCTGAAGCACACGTTCTTATTTATCGTTGCTATCCTTTTTTTTTTTTTTTTTGGCAAAGATCGTTGCTATCCTGAGATTGCAAAGTTGACTTGATCTTACTTATCAACACAGCGCCAAGAATTTGGGAGATCTTCCCCTGGATGATCACAAGGCCTGCTTTCCCCGCGTTCTGCAGCTCGAATTCTCCGACAGACTCAAACGTTCCTGCAAAACATGATGATATGTGATTGTGATTGCATGAACAAGGGATTGTTCAGTAAATTACAGATAGAATTTTAGACCATTAAGTTCTGTTAATGTTCATACCTGGCTTCAGTGTCTGAAGACCCGAGTTGATGCAGGCCAGGTTCTGGAAGCCTTCTCGCTCCAATGCATCTGCAGCCGCTGTGGACCTTCAGCACAAAAAATGCAAAAAGGCCAAGTTAATTAGCTTCTGACGCTGGATTACTCAAAAGAAAATAAATGCAAATGTTAGAGTTCTAAATAGTACTCGCTCTGTTCCAGAACGTCCTGATTTAATTTGCGGAGTGAAGAAGAATTACCTGAGTCCTTCCTGGCAGACGACCAGCAGCTTGCTCTCCGGCGAGAACTTGCTCCTCACCGTCCTGGTGAAGTCCTTGTTAGGCTTGGTGAACGCCAGGCCGTAGAACAGGCCGGCGAAGTTGTTGTGCGCCTGCCGCTTGATGATCGTCCCTGCCACGAAGAGAACAAGAAGAATTCCTTCACGATAAAATGCGAGAAAAAAGTGTGAGCTCTGCACTGCAGCACGCAGTAGTACCAATGTCGTTGTCTTGGTTCTCGATGTAGAGCGGGACGTGGGCGGAGCCCCTGACGTGCGCCCTCTCGTACTGCCGGCCGGTCCCGGATGTCCAGCACCGCGTACCCCTCCTCCGCCACCAGCCGCTTCGCCTCGTCGCCGTCCACGAAGCTCACCTCCGCGCGGACGGCCACGGCGGTGGCGGCGGACCGCCTCAGGGACAGGCTGCCGCCGCTCCTCCCCGTGCCGCCATGCCTGAGCCTTACGGCTATCCAAGAACCTCTGAAACAGAAATGAATTTGCTGCTCAGAACAGAGCTGCTAGACTGACAATGGGCAGAGAAGATGAAGGAGAAACTGTTGCTCACCTGGGGGGAGAGAAGGCAGTAGATAGACCAAGAACTGCCATCTTCCCTTCTTGAATTTCCTTTCCTTTTTCTTTGTCAGATTTTTTGCTCTCTCGGAGAAGAAATGGGTTCTCAGGGGGAGAAGGCAATGGATTTGCTTGCGAGAGGAGAGGGAGGATATCCAGGGCTCCAATGGGCTCGTGCCACGTCGGATCCACGGTGGAGAGGGGAGGTTTGGGGGCCCATTAGCCCAGTGACATATGCAGTTTCAGTAACAGTTTGTTTGATGCTGATGCCTGGAATTTGGCTGGAGTGACTAGGGGAACACTTCAGTCCCAACAAAAAAAACTAGGGGAATAATTCAGTTTCAAAAAAATAGGGAAACAATGCTTGTAAGAAAACCAGGGGAATAATTCATTTGTATGTGGATGATGGAAGAAAACTTTGCAAAAACACGAATCATGCCATACATAAAAAGATGGAATTATTTCAGGGCTGAACATCAAACAACCCTTTGGATGCGATGCAGCATTATGCAATGCGGGATGCACAGCATATCACTAATGGAGAAAAGAAATAGCCAACAAGAAATCAAAAGGGCCTCAGCCCTCAGGTCACCGATGTAGATGTTAGACATAGCTAGGGTTTGGGACTATGCTCGATACCTCTCTGGGTACGGCTGTCCTCGTATATGTATTAGAGACAGGTTACAAATTACAATCGGTATAGAAACTGTGTCAGACTAGGACATGTCTACCTACAGTATACAAAGTCTAACACCCTCCCTCAATCTTAACTATGTCCTGAAATACTGAGAAGGTTAAGATTGCGTCGACATCCTTCAAAAGAAGGTAAGGGCAAGGGCTTAGTAAAAATATTAGCAAGTTGATCCTTAGAAGAAACAAACTTGATCTGAAGTAGCTTCTGTGCAACACGTTCCCTCACAAAATGATAGTCAACCTCAATGTGTTTTGTTCTGGCATGAAACACTGGATTTGCTGAAAGATATGTAGCACCGATGTTATCACACCAAAGGACAGGCGGCTGTGCTTGAGAGATCTTCAACTCTCTAAGTAAAGACTGTACCCAGATGATCTCAGCTGTGGCATTAGCAACCGCTTTATACTCAGCTTCAGTACTACTCCGAGACACTGTAGCTTGCTTGCGAGCTTGCCAGGCGATCAAGTTAGGACCAAAGAACACTGCATATCCCCCCGTGGATCGCCGATCATCAGGACTACCAGCCCAATCTGCATCAGAAAACGCTGAGAGCATGCCAGAAGGTGCAGGCTGTAGATGCAGACCATATGAAGCAGTGTGACTAACATAGCGCAGAATGCGCTTAACAGCCGACCAATGAGGATCACGCGGCGCATGAAGATACTGGCACACGCGATTAACTGCAAATGATATGTCTGGCCGAGTAATGAGCAAGTACTGTAGACCACCAACAATGCTACGGTACTCAGTGGCATCATCAGAAGAGAGCAAAGCGCCATCAAGGGCTGACAATTTATCAGTGGCAGACATAGGAGTAGTAATAGGCTTACACTGCAACATACCTGCACGACGTAACAGATCCTGAGAGTACTTCTGCTGAGTGAGAGTCAAGCCACTGTCAGAATGAGTCACCTCCAGACCCAGAAAATAATGCAGTTTACCCAGATCCTTAACAGCAAAATCAGCACCCAAAGCAGAAACTAGCCGATCAGCAGCACTGACAGAAGAACTGACCAGTATGATATCATCAACATAGACCAGAAGATACATAGTCACCTCAGGTCGCTGGAGAATGAACAGGGACGTGTCAGCTGTAGATGGCACAAACCCATGTGCACGAATAGCAGAACCAAGTCGTGCATGCCATTCACGAGGAGCCTGCTTAAGTCCATAGACTGCCTTGACAAGTCGACACAGATGATGTGGCTGAGCAGGATCAACAAAACCAGGTGGCTGACGCATATATACCTCTTCTTCCAGGAGTCCGTGGAGAAAGGCATTCTGAACATCCAGCTGACGAAGAGACCAGCCTCGAGTAACAGCCAATGAAAGGAGAAGGCGAATGGTGGTTGGTTTAACAACAGGACTGAACGTGTCTTCGTAATCGAGACCATACCATTGTTTGAAGCCTTTAGCAACTAATCGCGCCTTGTACCTTTCAATAGAGCCATCTGCATGTTTCTTCACCTTGAACACCCATTTGGAGTCAATAATGTTGACACCAGACGGGGGGGAGACCAGTCGCCAAGTATCATTCTTCTGAAGAGCCTGAATCTCCTGCTCCATAGCAGCACGCCAGTGTGGAATACCAAGCGCGGCCTGAAAGTGTCTCGGCTCAACAGTAGGATCGGCCTCGGCCTGAGCAACACAGGCTGCAAGCCATGCAACAGTGCCATCAGTGCGCTGTCGAGGACAAACGATGCCACTCTTACTGCGCGTATGCGGACGCAGTATGTCGGGTGCAGGTGTCGGAGAAGCCGTCGACGCAGGTGCTGAAGAAGCCGTCGATGCAGGGAAGCTGCTGTCGGACCGCGCACACGGTGCGGGAACACCTGCGGGCGAGGCCACAGGCTCCACAGGAGGCGACGCGGCCCGCTCACGCGAAGCAGACTCACGCGGAGCGGAGCATGGTGAGGCCACCGGCCCGGGTGAAGGCGAGGACGGCCCACGCGGAGCGGAGCCTGGAGAGGCCGCAAGCCTAGGTGACGGCAAGGACGGCCCACGCGGAGGCGAGCTGAGAGAGGCGGCCAGCTCGGGCGGCATTGCTGCACTCGCAGTTGGGCCTAAGAAAGCCGACTCGGTTGCATGGGGCATGCACACCTGATCGACGTCGGGTGTAGACGGCGTAGCAGCGAATGTTGGTGCAGCTGGCACCGCAACATCGTCAAGAATCTCAAGCCGAGCACCCCGTCCAGTCCCTGCACCATGGTTAGGCAACAACAAAGGCGAATATGCAGCATCTACAAATTGAGCAGGCAAAACTGGAAAAGATTGCATTGAGGTAGTGGAATTGTCGGTAGGTGATGGTAGTGTGGAAAACAGGAAAACAGTCTCATCAAAGACGACATCACGCGATATGTAAACACGATTCGATGGAACGTGAAGACACTTGTAACCCTTGTGAAGAGGACTATACCCGAGGAACACGCATTTTTTAGATTGATACTCAAGCTTATGGCTATTGTACGGGCGAAGGTGTGGCCAACACGCACAACCGAACACTTTGAGAAAGGAGTAATCAGGAGTTTCATGGAGCAAAATTTCTAGTGGAGTTTTCATATGGAGGAGTCGTGTAGGAAGCCTATTTTTGAGAAAACAAGCTGTAACAAAGGCATCACTCCAAAACCGAAAAGGTAACCGAAAAGGTACTGAGGCATGTGCAAGTAAAGTTAAGCCAGTTTCAACGATGTGACGGTGCTTGCGTTCAGCTGCACCGTTCTGCTGATGTGTATGAGGACAAGACACATGATGCGAGATTCCAAGTTTCTGAAAGAAGGTATTAAGATTGCGATATTCACCCCCCTAGTCAGATTGAATATGGACAATTTTATGTTTAAGTAAACGCTCAACATGTGCTTGAAATTGCAAGAAGACATGAAACACATCAGATTTGCGCTTAATAAGATAAATCCAAGTAAAGCGACTGAAAGCATCAATGAAACTGACATAGTAATTGTGACCACTAACAGAAGTTTGGGCTGGACCCCATACATCCGAAAACACAAGTTCAAGAGGAGCTTTGATAACACGACTCGATACAGAAAAAGGTAATTGATGACTCTTGTCTTGCTGACAGGCATCACACGCTAGAAAGTTCTTATTACTCGACTCAACGGGCAGCTCGTGGCGATGGAGCACATGGCGCACAATGGGAGTGGCCGGATGACCCAAACGAGAGTGCCACTGTGACGATGACACACGAACCCCACTGAAAACTTGAGACTTGGATGGCGCATCAAGAGCATATAGACCATGGCGAACTCGACCTCTAAGAAGAACGTCCCTCGTGTCCCGGTCCTTAACAAAAAAATGAAAAGGATGAAACTCAACGAAAACATTGTTGTCACGTGTAAGTTTAGGAACTGAGAGCAAACTACGAGTGACTGACGGAACACGTAGAATATCAAGGAGACGTAGACTTTTAGAGGTGTATGAAAGGAGAGATGCCTGACCAACATGCGAGATGCGCATACCTGAACCGTTGGCGGTGCGGATCTGATCATGACCAGTGTAGGGTTGGCGAGTGGACAGCTTGTCGATTTGGCTGGTCAGATGGTCTGTGGCGCCTGTGTCCATATACCAGGCCGGATCCACAGAGTAAGAGGGAGTGAACCCAGACTCCTGTGTCACCAGAGCAGCCTGTTTCTCATTCCCTTTGCCATTGTTGCCGAGTCCAAGGAAGTCACGCTTGAAGCGGCGATGGCAGCGAGACGCCAAGTGCCCCTCGATGCCACATAACTGGCACTCAACCCCGCCTCCACATGCCTGACAGGCTAGCCGCTTGCGCCCAGTCGTGGGGGGGGGGGGGGAGCAGTAGCGGACGGGCGGGCTGGTGGTGGCGGAGCCGGTTTGCCACCATGAGTGCTAGCACGGTGAGCAGCATTGGCAGAGGAGCCATCGGTGTAGACCCCCGCGGAACGACGAGTGGAAAGACGCTGCTCCGTGTTCAGAAGGCGCGAGTAGAGATCTCGTGGTGGCAGCGGTGTGTCACGTCCATTGATATTTTCCACCAGAGAGTCATAGTCCTCATCAAGTCCATTGAGGATGAAGGAGGTGAACTCCTCGTCACGAAGGGGCTGCCCAATGGATGACAGTGTATCAGCCAAGTTTTTAACCTTGTTATAAAAGGCCGTGACAGAGAGGTCAAGCTTCTTGATATCACCCAGTTGATTGCGAATGGCGGAGGAGCGTGCTAGTGACTGCGAGGAGAAGCTAGAGTCAAGCGTGGCCCAGGCATCCCTCGACGTCGCGGCAAACACCACCATGCCAGCCACGGAGGGAGTGAGCGAAGACTGAATAGCGCCCAGAATTGCTTGATCTTGAGCGACCCACCGGCGGTGAGCAGGGTTGGGCGCCATAACAGAGCTACCATTGGCCGACGGCATTGGAACCACGGCCGGAGGACACGGCAGCGTACCATCAACATAGCCCTCAAGGTAGTGACTGCGCATCAACGGCAACACCTGAGCACGCCACAGAAGGTAATTATCGGCAGAGAGCTTCACCGTCACCAGATGAGCAAAGTGAAACGGTCCTTGTTCTGCAGGTGGCGCCGCCGGTGCTGAAAACTGAGAGTCATAGCGCGGCACCGACGAGACGCCATATGGTGGCGAGGCACCATACGGAATCACCGCATCACCTGAAGGTGGTGCACGGTAGGGTTGATGATGACCGTGGGGCGCCGTCGAAGATGCGCCATAGGGCGACATCTGGGGCGCCGCGGCATAGGACGGCAACAGGCACGACTCGTATGACGCCGTCGGGTGGGCGGCGTAGGGTGCTGGCGGAGGAGGAGCACCATACGGCGCGTCATAGGGCGCCGCGTGAGGCGGAGCATACGGCGCAAGCGACGACGCGACATAGGGCGCGGGGTAAGACCCGCGATAGGGCACCTGCGTCGCGTAGGGCGCGAGTGCATCGTAGGAGCCCGACGCCTGAGGTCCTTCGTGGAACGAGGCCGGGGCAGGAGCAGCCGAGGAAGGCGGCGCCGCCGGCGGGGGCGGGGCAGCCGCAGCAGCGGCAGGAGATCGAGCCACAGGTCGAGCCCAGGCGAGCGGAGCAGACGCCATGAAGGGCGACTGCGCTGCGAGGGAGAGAGGACGCGGCGCGGCGGCGGAGGCCGACGCAGCGGCAGCAGAGGAGGCGGAAGCGAGGCGGCGCGGATCGGACGCGTCGTCTGATACCATGTTAGACATAGCTAGGGTTTGGGACTATGCTCGATACCTCTCTGGATACGGCTGTCCTCGTATATGTATTAGAGACAGGTTACAAATTACAATCGGTATAGAAACCGTGTCAAACTAGGACATGTCTACCTACAGTATACAAAGTCTAACAGTAGATAACAATGTCGTGTTCAAACAGCCGAGTCACAACTTGGGATGACAAGATTTGGTTCAAACGATCTCAACCACGACCACCATTTACACTCTTCAACGATTACTAAAGCACAGACGAAATGCCGAAAGTACTTCACAATCATGAATTTATCAGGACCAACTACCACAGTGTTATATGTTCTCCCGCACTCCTTCGTCTACCTCACGATCGTGGTTCAGAGAGAGATACAGAGAAGGAGCAAAACAAGAGTTTGTGCTGCGTAAAACTTGCAGCTTTTCTGTCTATCTATTCCTTCCATTTATTCAGCGATAAGAAAACAGAAAAAACGGAGAGGGAGGAATCGATCCGATACAGACGCACCATCCCACGTCCAACGATGACCGAGCTAGCCTCAACGCCCACTACCCCTAAGACTAGGACAGCTACTACATGCCACGAACAGAACTCGTGACAGCCAAAACGACCAAAGAAAAAAGACTGGTAAAAGTAAATGACTAAAAGCTAACGTGCACAGGATTATAGCTAACAATCACTCCCTAATCCTGAGCACTGAACTTATTTTCCACCATGCCAATCTTGGATCGCAGCTCCTGAAATCTGATTCTTCCCAGAGGCTTTGTCAGAACATCAGCTAGCTGTTCATCCGTGCTAACATACTTTACTTCCACCTTGCCCACCTCGGCGCACTCCCTGATGAAATGATATCGAAGGTCGATATGTTTGCTTCTCTCATGGAACACAGGGTTTTTGCTGAGGGAAATGGCAGACTTGTTGTCGATGAAGAGCTCGAATGTTCGGGTGTCTTCATCTTTCAGCTCGCCTAGCAATCGTGCCAACCAGACACCTTGGCAAGCAGCACTGGTTCCAGCGACATATTCGGCTTCACACGAAGAGAGAGTGACAATCTGCTGCTTCTGTGACTGCCAGCTGATCGGGCTGCTTCCGAGGAAGAAGAAAGCTCCTGAGGTACTCTTGCGATCGTCCTGATCACCAGCATGATCACTGTCGGAGTAGCCTACCAGTTCTGCTCCTTCTCCAGCTTTCCTTGGGAACCAACATCCCAACCGCAGCGTGCCGGCGATGTACCGGAGCACGTGCTTGACTGCAGCTTGATGCTCCGCCGTGGGCCTTTCCATGAAGCGACTCACGTAGCTGACTGCAAACGTAATGTCTGGGCGCGTGTGCACGAGGTACCTCAAACAGCCGACAGTGCTTCTGAATTCAGTGGCATCCACAGCTGCAGCACTGCTGTTCTTGGACAGTTTGAGTCTGTTCTCCGTGGGTGTGGCGCACGGATTGCAGTCACCCATTCCACATCGCTCCAAGATCTTCTGAGCATATGCAGATTGAGTCACCATGATGCCAGCCTTGCTCTGCTGCACCTCCAGACCGAGATAGAAACTCAGCTTCCCAAGATCACTCATGCGGAAAGTCTGTTTCATCTCCTCTTTGAATGTGGCGATCCCGCGCTCGCTGCTGCCAGTGATAATCAGATCATCCACATAAATGCCCAGCAGGATGCGGTCACTCCCCTCGCCACGCTTGTACAGGGCGTGCTCCGACGGGCATCTCGCGAAGCCAAGACCCTGTAGAACGCTGTCCAACTTGGCGTTCCAGGCTCGTGGTGCCTGCTTCAGGCCGTACAAAGCCTTGCGCAGGCGAAGGACCTTGCCATTGCTTCCTGGCAGCTCGAAGCCTGGAGGCTGAGTCACATATACCTCTTCGTCGAGCTCGCCGTTGAGAAAGGCAGTCTTCACATCCATGTGGTGCACTGGCCAGCCACCGTGCGCGGCGAGAGCTAGGAGGAGGCGCACAGATTCAAGGCGTGCGACTGGTGCGTACACCTCGTCGTAGTCCACACTGTGGCGCTGCACGAACCCTTTCGCCACCAAGCGGGCCTTGTACTTCTGCACAGTTCCGCTCTCATCACGTTTCTCTTTGAAGATCCACTTCAGCCCGATGGGGCGGTGACCGGCAGGGAGAGTGGCAAGCTCCCATGTACCGTTCTCGATGATGGAATCCATCTCATCGCGCATCGCCTTCCTCCAGCAGTCGTGCTCGTCCGCGTCACGGAACGATTTTGGTCCATCAGATGCAGCCAGGTGCAGCTCCTCCGCGTCCTCTTCCTGTTCAGCGTCCTGTGTAGGGCCCGCGTCGAGGATGTTCTGCAACGTCCTGAAACGATGAGGGTGGCCGCCGCTGTCTGCAGCGTCGAGCGTGGACGCGAAGCTCGTCGGTGGCGACGCGAACTCAACCTGCGCCGGTTGCCGCGGCGTTGCAGGTGTCGCCGGCGTCGGCGCTGTGGGAGTAGAAGCAGGTCCTGGCGATGCGTCGACTGTCGGAGTGACAGGTTCAGGCACCGGCGCTGCCGGTGTGGCTGGTGCACTCCCCTGCGGCTCAAGCATGGTCAGATAATCCACCGTGAAGGAGCTGGCGCCGACGGTGTTCGCAGCTGGTTCCTCGTCCCAGCTCCACTTGGCTCTTTCGTCGAAGACCACGTCACGGCTGACGCAGATGCGCTTCTCGACGGGATCGTAGCACCGGTAGGCTTTGCTGCCGTGCTCATACCCGATGAAGACCATGGGCCGGCTCTGATCCTCCAGTTTCTTCAGATGTGGCCGCACATCCTTGACATGCGCCACACTCCCGAATGTGCGCTGGTGAGTGACATCAGGGCGCACGCCATGCCAGGCCTCGTATGGAGTCATGCCGGTGAGGCTCTGCGTGGGCGCCCGATTCAGGAGGTAGACTGCAGTGGTGACGGCCTCACCCCAGAAGTCACCGGGCATCCCCTTTGCCTTCATCAGGCTGCGCGCCATGCCGACGATGGTCTGATTGCAGCGCTCCACGACCCCATTCTGTTGAGGAGAATAGGGAGCCGTGAGATGTCGCTGGATGCCGCTGTCTGCGCAGTAGTCGAGGAAGTGCGCGGACGTGAATTCGCCACCCCTGTCCGTGCGAAGCATGCGGAGGCGCTCCCCGGACTCCAGTTCAGCGCCGGCGCGGAAGCGTTTGATTGCCTCCGCCGCGTCGCTCTTCTTCTCCAGCAGTACAATCCACATGTACCGGCTCTTGTCGTCGACGAGGAGAAGGAACAGCCGCTTGCCGCTCGGCGTCGAGGGCGTGATCGGCCCACAGATGTCGCCGTGCACCAGCTCGAGCACCTTGCCTGCACGGTACTTGGCGACCCGTGGGAACGAGGCGCGGCGTTGTTTTCCCGCCAAGCAACTGTCACAGAGAGCATCTGGGTGACTCAAAACAGGAATCCCACGTACCATGTCCTCACGCCCGAGTTTGGCCAGGGCGTCGAAGTTCAGATGGCCATATCGCGCGTGCCACAGCCATGGGTCCTCGCCGCCGCGCGCTAGCAGAGACACCGGCTGATCCACCTTGAGATCGGCGATGTAGAGGCGATTGCGGCCGCGCTTGACCTTGGCCAGCAGACGACGACGGCGATCGCGCACGGTGCAGGTGCCGTCCCCAATGAGAACCTGGCAGCCGAACTCATCGAGTTGGCCCAGGCTCAGAATGTTGTTTCTCAGCCTGGGGATGTAGTACACCCCTCCGAGCGCGCGGTGGCCGCCGCCCTTGCACTTGAAGAGGACAGTGCCGCGTCCCTCGATAGCCACGGTGGAGCCATCGCCCAGCTTGACGGTGCCATGGACCAACGTGTCGAGCTCGGCGAACGCCGCACGCCAACCAGACATGTGATTGCTCGCGCCGGAGTCGAGGTACCAGCCTGGCTCGGTTTCCTCGACGCGGCCGAGGTGCACCTGGGCGCGCTCCTCGACGAGGTGGATGGCGTTCGACGGCGCTAGCGTCTGGGTCGCGTCGACGCCGACGGCGCTCAGCTCCATCATCAGGAACGCGGGCTCCTCCTCCTCCACGTTCTGGACGAGGTTGGCTTCCTCGTCCTTCTTCTTCTTGCGGCATTCCCGAGCCCAATGGCCCTTTTTGCCGCAGTACCGGCACTTGTCGTCCCTCGACGGGCCGCTGCCGCCGGCGCGCGTGCCGTCCTTGCCGCCGTTGTGGCGGCTCTTCTGCTGCTTGCCAGAGCTGGACCCTCCCGATCCAGGCTGGCGGCCAGCGGTGCGGGCACGCCACTCCTCCTCCGTGAGGAGCACGCGCCCACCGGTGTCAGCTTCGGGTTCACCGCGCCCTTCCGACGCGGCGAGGCGCCCGCTGAGCTCCTCTATGGACAGATCCTTCAAATCAAGTAGGGTTTCAATCGAGCAGGCCATCTGCGCGTACCTGGACGGCACGACGCGCAAGATTTTCTGCACGCCGTCGAGCTCCGACGTGGTGTCTCCGAGAGACTGAAGTTCGGTGATGATGCTCGAGACGCGGAGCGAGAAGTCCTCGACGTTCTCGCCGCTCTTGAATTGGAGGTTGTCGAAGTCCTTGCGAAGCCGCTGCCGACGGGCCTCGCGAACTCGATCCACGCCGACACGCATCGTCTTGATCGTGTCCCACGCGATCTTGGCATCATCCTTCGCGGCGAGGGGCTGCACCATCTCCGGCGGCACCGAGCTCAGGATGGCGCCGAGCGCCTGCCGTTCCTGCCGCTCCGGCGCGTCGCCGGTCTCGATGGCGTCCCAGAGCACCGCGCCCTGTAACTTGACGCGCATAAGGATCGCCCACTCCGTGTAATTGGTCTTCGTGAGGGTGGGCCAGGACACGGCACCGCCGCCGCCGCCGGTCTCCCTCACGATCGTCTCCCGCACCACGACCTCGCCGCCGCCGCCGCCTCTCCTTACCCTGCTGCGTCCGCGGCTCAAAGAGCGCACGCGACCTGAGGGTGACTTGGATGCGGTGGCCGCCGCCGCCGGTGGAGGAGTCCCAACCATGGGGTTTGGCTCTGATACCAAATGTTCTCCCGCACTCCTTCGTCTACCTCACGATCGTGGTTCAGAGAGAGATACAGAGAAGGAGCAAAACAAGAGTTTGTGCTGCGTAAAACTTGCAGCTTTTCTGTCTGTCTATTCCTTCCATTTATTCAGCGATAAGAAAACAGAAAGAACGGAGAGGGAGGAATCGATCCGATACAGACGCGCCATCCCACGTCCAACGATGACCGAGCTAGCCTCAACGTCCACTACCCCTAAGACTAGGACAGCTACTGCATGCCACGAACAGAACTCGTGACAGCCAAAACGACCAAAGAAAAAAGACTAGTAAAAGTAAATGACTAAAAGCTAACGTGCACAGGATTATAGCTAACATTATATCCCTTACCACCTCTACTATGAACAGACTACATCTACTATGAACAGACTACATTCAAAGAAACACCTCTTGTATTGTAGGTATGCCTGGAACAGAAAAATGGACGGCTTTCTGTAAAGTTGTAGATACAGCTCTTCAGGGTAACATATTGATTTAGTGGTGGACTTTTTCTTCTTCCTCTGTAGTTCTCATTCCAGTCACATCCAGGAGCACAGAAGTCAGCGCAAGCGCAGAACCTGACACGATGGCGGTTCGGAAATTCCGGGCTGTCATACAAGGAAATAATGTTAGACTGATAGTAAAGTAAAATGCTACTCTGAACAAGTTAAACTTATACTGGAAGAGGACATAATCCCCAACATAATATACGATGTACTAGGAAGGAAGGGACATCAAAGTGTAACCATTGTCAACTCTAACATAAATCATCCCCTGATGTTTCACATTATAATTTTCGCAAAGAAGAAGTCAATATCATAATTTGCTACTTCTAAGTTCTAACCAGCCAAATCCTCCTGTGAGGTCTACCTGCCATGGTTTGCAGTTATGCTTCACTTGTACTATTTTTTTCTGCACAGGACTGCAGAAAGATAGCACATCTAGTTCTATTATGACCTTTGCAGCATGATATTTCTTACTGCGAAAATTCAAAAACAAATCTTACTGCGTCTAATTTCCAAACTATGTCTATTTAAAAAAAGAAACACACATATTCCCTGAATATATAAAAACACATATAGGAGGAACTAAATGTTTTGATAATAAAACAAGAAACCTACCCAAAATACAAGCAAAAGGACTTGAACCTGCCCCACCCAACTTAGGCTAGCCCAGCCTAGATACTTTTACTACCGCAGCACCAGCAAAAATAGGGCGAATGTGTTCATACAATCAAAGTTTATAGTATATATGCATGGACAATTCACAGCTAAGGATTTTGGAAAAAAAGAAGACAAATGATCCACAAGGATGTTCATATAACTGAGTTAGAAATTTCAGACCAGGCATAACAACTAGATAATTACCTCTGAAGCCCATAACAGTTGCACCAGCAGCAAAACCAGCTACAGCACCATTAATGTAGTCCTTCTTCATCCTGTACTTTTCAAGAGACTGCTCTACGCCTACATATGTAGCTCCAAGAACTACAAGGTTTGATGCATAATGTCCACACACCTTGCCAGTTCTAACCAGCTCAGGATACTTCACAGTACTGCCAACCTGAGGTCCATCACGCAGCATAGAAACCAGCCCACCCCAAACACTGCCAGCAGCTAAACCAATGCCTGCAGCCTTGCTTGTCTTCAAGACAAGTTCCTCGTCTACCACCTCTCTCAAATTGGAGCCCTCCATGCTCCTTATAAACCAGAAACTGATAAAAAAATCCAGAAGTGCAACAAGTCAAGATAGCATAATTGATGAAAATTACAATGTACAAGCACATGCAATAAATTAAGTTAATTAAGAATATGGCTAACCAAAACAATGCCATCAACATGAAACACAATTATCTTGTGCAACATGATTTCAACAAAAAAAGTACTCCCTCCATCCCAAAAAAGATGTCATAAGTTTGTTCAAATTTTGATGTACCTAGACATGATTTAGTGTATAGATACATCCAAATTTGAACAAATCTGTGACATCCTTTTTACGACAGAAGTAGTAGTCATATGCTTCTAGACACATCCACGTAAGGACCAGTCATTTGTGATAGTCAGGAGTACAGGAAAACCGAAAAAGAAGCTGACAGCATGGTACCAGTTCTCTGAGTCTGACTGGCTGTTGTATATATTTTATCATACGACATAAAATTCTAGAATCAAACTTGCAGGAGGGAAGCACATCATTTCATACTATATGCAAACAAGTACACACACCACATATTGATCACAAACTGACTCTTACAGTATACAGAACATGACAATGCAAATATCTCAGTACTAATGATTTACAGGTATAATGCTGAAAACTCCATAAAAATTCAGTCTGTGCATGTTGTCTTCCAGTACACAAAGCACGGCCATCTAAACTCACGTTTAGAAGTTAGTAAAAATGCAAATTCTACACGGTATCTGATCATGCTCAAGAACATAGTTTCCAGATTTATTAAAACGTAGACAAGTCATCTGGTTCATTAGGACAAGCTAATACCAAACATGCAGAGCAAATTCTTTTTTGCAGGGGAACATAAGAAGGATTCAGTGTCGTAGAAAAGACGGGATAACAGTGGCTGACTAATGTCTCTAGGTCCCGGTGTCTAAACGGTTACTGAAATTGCATCAAATCCATGTATATACATGCAGTAGGCACCAAAAGGGAATGATCTACAAGGCAACTAGTGCAAATTTAGTACATAAAAAAACACAGGAAGAACATTGCATAACACAAATGCGTGATCCAACTATCCTAAGGATTATAAGCTCAAGAAGGAAATTTAGAAAGTAATCCTACCCAAGCTTTGCACAGGCTCTAGGTGCCAAAGGGAAGACAGGAGGGAAGTGGTCAGCCGTTCGTCACCAAACTCATCGTTTATTGAACCGTTAATGGGCTGTAACAGCCCCAGTTTGGTACTGAAAAATATGAAGAATTTTTCCACTTTTTCATCTCATGTTTGCATCATGGCATGCATTTGAAATTGCTCATTCTAACAAGCAACATTTAAAAACAAGTAAAAGGGGAAGCAAAACCCTCCCCCAAATCTTCCAACCCAAGGCATGGCTCAACTTGGCAACCAAATTAATTTGAACTTCCAAATTGTCTAGGAAGTTCCAAGTTTACATTTATAAACTTTTTGGCAGAAGTAAATTCTTATCAAACAAAGAAATAAATTTGAGAATTCAAATAGGTGCAAATCATTTCCTATTTTTGAAACCAGGTTAAACCTGTCAAAAATTCAAAATAAAAATATGGGGAGCTTCCTTATAATATTATGAGCCTCCATAAATATTTTCATAAATTATGGAATTGTTTAAGTACCCCAAGTCAATGAATTTTGGAAATTATCAAAAATGACCATGTTTAAACACTATGAACAAATGTTGATCAAAACATTATATTTTTGGAGCACAAATTTTTGTGGAGCTTCTACCTGTCAAGGGGAGGTTACATGCATTTTTCCAGAATTTATAAAAAAATGTTTTAAAGGCCTTAATTAAATACCTAAAACCCTGATAGTTTTAAAATCTGGAAAATGGAAAAAGAGACAGGGTTTTTTTTTTGCAAACTTTCCCCTTTCTTCTTCCTGGCGCCAAAGTGTTTCCACTGTGTCGCCATGCCGCCCGCGTCTCTCCCTGTGCCGCTCGATGCCGTGCTCCCTCGCATGGATAAGGAGGCCGCCACCGACACCCACCTACTCCCCTCTCTCTCACCTCCCCTTTCCTCTCCGTTTTCCAGATCGCCGCCAACCCTAGCTACCTCCCCGACCGACGCCGCCCCGCCGGAGTCCTCCTCAAATCGCCGCCGCCATGGACCTCGCCGAGCTCGCCTAGCTTGCCCAGCACCTCCGCCGCGTCCTTCTCTCCCTCCCCGCCGGCGGAATCGAGCCGGGACGCTCGGGCTCGCCGTCACCGTCCTCGTCTTCGTCCGTGCCGGCCGAGCTCCGCCGAACACCTCGCCGTCGTCTCCGACCTCCCCGACCCTCGCCGTCCACGGAATCGTCGCTTGGGTGAGCTCCGCGTCCGACTGGGCATCCTCCCGCTTCCCCTCTCCCTCTCATCACCGCAGTGCGCCGCCGCCGCCCACCGCCGTCGTTCGGTGGCCGGCCTGGGAACCGGCCCGGCTGGCCAGGAGGCCGGCAGGCTCGGGTGGGTGCCCGGCCTGGGTTCCGGTCTGGGACAGCCAGGAGGCCGGCTGGCTCGGGTAGGAGCCCGGCCTGGGAGCCGGCCAGGCCGATCTGGAGGCCGGCCAAACAGCATAAAATAAAATAAAAATAATAACTAAGCAAATATTGTTTCAAATTTAGCAAATAATATACCAAATTGTTCAGAAAAACAAACTCTACCTGTTAGTATCATTGTAATGGTCTTTTGAAACTATATTCTTGCTGGTTATCAAGAATTATTAAAATGGCAAAAATAATAACAATCTTGGAAAAAATCATAACTTGATGAATAATTAACCAAAAATTGTGAATAAAATATTAAATCGATCAGCAATTCATTTGCTATTTAACCATGCTATTTTTACATCATAACAACAAATTGTCCTTTGATGTTGTTCTTTAAATGATTAAAATAATTAAATTCAAATAATCATTAAATTCACAATTTAATCATCGTAATCGGAAAAATACAAACGAGGTACCAAAATGATCAGAAGAACAATACCTATCTATTAATGTCATGTTCATGCATAATTAAGCCACTTTTTAGTAATGTAATAATTTATAAACAATGTGGTCACTAAGTTAAACATGGGGTTGCTTCCAAATAATTACACTAATTATTTGGCACTCCATTTAAATTGTTAGCTAAATTATATGATGATATAATTGCATAAACTTGACATGTCATCATGTTTGTGCATTGCATCTTGTCTTCATGTTATTTATTTGTTCTTCTGTGATTGTTTGGTTATCGATAGATTCAGGAGTCGAGGTTTCCCCTACATACCCCGACGATCCGTACTACACGCCCCGTCAGCAAGGCAAGAGATAACCTAACCTTCTTGGCATATAGCATCCTATTGTTTTATACAATTATTTTATCCACCAGAATATTGCATTCGATTCCAATGTCAACTTTTGGTCAATACTAGAGAATCCTATGAAATGCATGTCCCCTAAACCAATACATGTTTCCCCTCCTATGAACCATAGGTTTGATGTGTTGGCCTGAGATAATTCATATGTGTTGGTTATATGCTTAGCTATGCTTAGTCTAATGCTTAGATGTCCGTTGATTTATTTTCCATGATTATGACAATTGATGGAATGTTCGTACAAGGTGGAGACTGGTGGTATTTAATTACAATGCTAAAAGGCTTGGATGAGTTGCCATCGGGGGATGGTGTTTTGCCTCATTCTTGCCGCCTAGGCTGAGAGTGCTTTTAGCTAGAACCAAGAACCGAGCGTGCTTCCAACGGTGGGGGTATGGGCCCCTTACTAACCGAATAATTTGTGCGGGCGTATCCAAGGGTCCTCTAGTTTGCGCTTTCCATTTGCGTGTGAGTTGCAAGTGATGAAGGTGCGAAGATGAGGATGTGGTGTGTGTAGGATGTGGCGATGGGGGCAGGGGCTGAAATAGGCTGGATAAACTTGTCCTGTCACCACGATGACCCTTGGATAGTCTCATACATTGTAAAGGTTTAACCGCGCCCGCCCTGCCGGCTTTCCCCGGAAGAGAGCTAATTGTATAGGCAAGGGGTCGGACGGTACCGGTGGGTAAATTAGTACACCCCTGCAGGGTTTAATCTTTTCGAAAAGCCGTGTCCACGGTTATGGACAAATCTTGGGAAAGGCGGATTAGCTCATAGAAAAACATGAATCTTAATTAAAATTTGGCAACTAGAGGTTGCAACTCAACGTGTGTTAAAAGGTTCATTTCCTCGAGGGTGATTCGAGGGAGTGCCTTGGTGGAGATGAGTGGTGGTTTCTGGTTACTATTGGTTCAATGAGAACCGAAGATAAAAGTTTACTATCTTATCCCCTTTCGAAAAACCTTCTGAGTAGTCGATGCCATGAGTCATGTTTTGAAAAGGAAAATTAGCTTTATGCAAAATAACTACTATACAGCTTTAGAGCCAAACAACATTGGGCCTATATCGCCCTACTAAACTTGATACGCAGTCTCTCTTTGTTGATTATTAATTGTTTCAGAGGAGGACGTCACCGAGCAGGCAGGTGGGTTCTTCGTTGACATCGACGAGTAGTCTGGGGTTCCCAGGTGGCAGCTTGGGATGTCGTGGAACAAGCTGGCTGGGATGTTTATTTGTAGGCCTCTTAGGCCATATTTTGGATCTTGTTGTTTAGATAACAGATTTGGCTTCCGCTTGTTGTACTGATGGGTCTGTGACCTTTGTGTGTAATTTGTATCTTTCTCGTTATATGAGTTGCTATATGATCTCTTTGTGTCGTAGAGTCTGTGATGTGCCAGTTGTTCCACAAGTCTTGATCTCTTTATTATACATTGATAGCTATGCCAGTGTTTATGGCATGATCGAGGTGTTGCGTGGGAGTGGTAACCCCATGCCCTTCGATTGTGTAGCATAGCCTGTGGGTTACATAGCCTCTCTGTATAATTCCGGGGTCGGGGCGCTACATGGGCCTGGCCCATGTTGGGGCTGTCCTAGAAGAAGGGGATCAGCTCTCTTGCTGGGAGACACGAGATACAACAAATACACACAGACTAAACCAGCCGCCATGGCTAGAGCTGAGGTGAGCTCCTCCCTGTACACCACCTACTAGTGAGTTTATTAGGTGATTCAACATGGTATCTGAGCCGATTTCGGAGGGGAACGATGGCTGTCCGCTGCGCGTGGAGAAGGCAACGACAACGGAGGTAGTGGAGGCGCTCATGAGGATGTTCCGGGAGTTGCCTTCGCGGCCAGAGGGCATCGATGGTTGTGTCTACCTCTGGTGAAGAAGGGGCTAGCTGTTGCGTGCAGCTACCTGGGAGGAAGATGGCATATGGTGAGGTCATCAAGGAGGAGAAAATGGTAGTGGCCAACAAGAAAGTGAAGGAAACGAGTGGAGGACCGGAAATGACTGCTCATTTCATCTGTACCAATAAAGTTAACACTGAAAAGGCCAATATTGTTGCTCACAGAAGTGAGTCAGAATGGGTTCTTGACTCTGGTGCATCTAAGCATGTTGGGGGTAAATTTTGTTTGTTTGAGTCTTACAATATGCATCCGGCTACTCACAAGGGAACTATACAAACTGCTGATGGTACAAAGCAACCTGTCGTTGGGGTTGGCACAGTAAAATGCACTTAAAACATCTCTCTATCCTCAGTGTTATATGTGCCAGCGTTTCCTGTCAATCTGGCATCTGTGAGTGCTCTAATTGATGAAATAGACTGTCGTGTGATTCTTGACAAGTTTGGTTGCTTGATTGAGAAGAGACAAACAAGGAAGGAAATTGGGTCTGGCACCAGACGTAGGGGGCTATGGTATGTGGACGAAGAGGTGCATCCAGACTTGGTATGTGCTGCGACCATGGACGACAAGGAGAAGCAGGCGGTGATACACCATTGTAGGATGGGGCATGTCTCTTTTGACAAGATGAGTAGAATATTCCCAGATGTTATGTGTGGAATAGACAAGAGCAAATTACAATGTGATGCTTGTGAGTTTGCAAAGCATAAGAGGACATCATATGTGAGTAGAGGACTTAGGAATATTTCTCCGTTCATGCTTATTCACTCAGATGTCTGGACATGTCCTATGGTGTCTGTCAGTGGTGCGAAGTACTTTGTGACCTTCATTGACTGCCACTCACGCATGACATGGATTTATCTTATGCGGCATAAAGATGAAGTGTTTGATTGCTTTCAGAATTTCTATGCTCTTGTCAAGACTCAATTCAGTGTGCAGGTGTAGGCAATGAGAACTGATAATGGAACCGGATATGTAAATAACAAGTTTGGGGCTTTCTTGTCAGAGCATGGCATTCTTCATCAGACTTCATGTCCAAACACTCCACCGTAGAATATAGTTGCCGAGAGGAAGAATCGACATATTCTGGAAGTTGCTAAGTCTCTTATGTTCACCATGAATGTTCCAAAGTTCTTGTGGAGTGAAGCCGTGATGACTGCAACTTATTTGATTAACAGAACTCCTTCAAGGATATTGGGTATGAAGTCTCCGTGTGAGCTGCTGTTAGGAGAGAACAAATTTGTGGTTCCCCCAAAATTATTTGGTTGCACATGTTTTGTCAGGGATCATAGACCGGGCATGGGAAAATTGGATCCAAAGGTTGCGAAGTGTATCTTCATTGGGTACTCTTCTGGACAGCGGGGCTATAAATGTTGGAATCCTTCAGAGCGAAGAACTTTTGTCAGTATGGATGTCACCTTCAAGGAATCTGAACCATTCTATGGTGAACCGACTGATCTGAGTCTATTGTTTGCTGAGCTTGACCACCTACACTCCGTGGAAGATGGTCATGAGGGGGAGAAGGTAGTGTCTCGCACGGGTGACTATGTGGGCACTAACACTGATGATGATGTGCAGGTTCAGGTCCAGCCAATAGTGGGAACAATTCAAATTGGTTCTCTTCAGGTTCCTGTTCGGGATCGTTGGCCACATAACCTCCTGGTGTACTCTAGACGACAGCCACAAGTGCAGGGGGAGGAGCAAGGTAGTGATACGACCTCATCTGACACTGTGAGTCAGCCGGCAAATGCGCAGGGGGTAGGGGTGGGCATATAAACCGATGATCGAAAAGCCGAACCGAAAAAACTGACACCGAGACCGAATAGACCGGAACCGATATATTCGGTTAGAAGTTCGGTCATCAGTTCTGTGAAACCGAATTTACTTTGGGTAATTCGGTTTTAAGCCTTGGGTAACCGAACAGACCGAAGGAACCAAATAAATATGACATGGGACAAAATCTGAATAAAGCCCAGCAATTCTCCTAGCATAGGGCCCTCACGTCACTAAGCCCCTTGCGTTTTCTAGTCACACATGCAAACTGTAGCACCAAACTGCATGCATCGCATTTTATTCCTCAATCAATACATCCATTACCGTAGCAACATGGAGGAAAAGCAGCGACAAACTTTAGTATTTTACGCATTGATTTCTTCATGCAATGAACGTCGGTCAATTCGGGGAAGACCGAGACCGAACCGAATTTTTCAGAGACCGAATTCGTCGGTTAGCTATTTTCCTGAAGACCGATCGGTGCTTAATTTTAGGAAACCGAATTTCGAAATAACCCAAAGAACCGAACCGATCTGTTCGGTTTAACCGAATGCCCAGGCCTAGCAAGGGGAGCAACAAGGTAGTGATGCTAGCTCTTCTGGCACATTGGATCTTCCCATTGCCTTGAGGAAAGAACCACGAGCTAAGGCAGGAAAGCCTCCTGAAAAATACGAAGATGAGCAGATACCATAGTGGCAAAAAGGTCTCTACAAACTATTCGGGATGACAATGGCATTGGAAATTTTGTGACTTATGATGCTTTGTCTCTAAGGATGGCAATGGGTAGGGTATGGGCAGGGTAGAGCAATACCATACCCATACCCATATAGTCTATGGGTACAAAATTCTACCCATACCCTTACCCGCGGGGATGAAAGTATACCCATACCCATACCCGGCGGGTATCCGTACCCATTGGGTACCCGTTGGGTAGATCAAGTAGTACACAAATTGTTCACACTTTTACATTTGTTGGTAGCACATTTGTCAAAAAAAACTCAGTTATCTCAACTTAGTAATAGGTAGATGAATACATGACAATTATTAACTTTGGAAATCACAATCTCATGGTCATATCTAGTAAGTCAACCTAGTAGGTCCATATGTTAGTATAAACGGGTAGGGTATGGGTATACCCACGGGTATAGGGTTGTACCCATGCCCTACCCGCGACTTGGCGGGTAGGGTATGGGTACTACCCATGGGTATGAAAATGTGCCCATACCCTCCCCATACGGGTACGGTACCCGCGGGTACCCGTACCCATGGGTAAAATTGCCATCCTTATTTGTCTCCTTCCTACAGAGTTTTTGTTGCTTCTCTACAAACTACATATATCCCAAAGGATTGGAAGACTGCAAAGCAAGATCCAAAATGGCGTGCTGCAATGATAGAAGAGTTGGAAGCACTAAAGAAAAACAAGACGTGGGTTCTAACCACACTGCCGGCAGAAAAGAAAGCTGTGAGTTGTAAGTGGATTTATACCGTGAAGCAAAATCCTGAGGGGAAGGTAGAACGGTATAAGGCCGGATTGGTCGCCAGAGGGTTTAGTCAAACTTATGGAATTGACTATGATGAGACATTTGCTCCAGTGGCGAAGATGAACACAGTAAGGATATTGGTTTCCTGTGCTGCTAACTTTGGGTGGAAGTTGCATCAATTAGATGTCAAGAATGCCTTTTTGCACGGTGACCTGAAGGAAGAAGTGTACATGGAGATACCACCAGGCTTTGGTACCTTAGAGACCACAGGAAAGGTATGCAGGCTGAAGAAAGCCTTGTATGGACTGAAGCAATCGCCGAGGGCATGGTTTGATAGGTTCAGACGTGCCATTTGTGGTATGGGGTATGGTCAGTGTAATGGTGACCATACTGTATTCTACAAACACTCTGATCGAAAGATCACGATTCTTGTAGTCTATGTGGATGACATTATCATCACTGGAGATGATCCGGAAGAAATAAAGAGACTGAAGGTGTGTCTGAGCAAGGAGTTTGAGGTAAAAGATTTAGTCAACCTAAAATACTTTCTGGGCATAGAAGTGGCCCGAACAGAGAAGGGGATATCTTTGTGCCAACGTAAATACACCCTAGATCTTTTGAGTGACATGGGCATGATGGGATGTCATGCAGCCCCCACCCCGATTGAACAAAATCATCAAGTGACAGCACAATCGGGTGAGCTAGTAAATAAGGAAGATTATCAGAGACTGGTTGGGAGATTATTATACTTGTTTCACACCAGGCCGGACATTACATACGCCGTGGGTGTGGTGAGCAGGTACATGCATGAACGAAGAAGTGGGCACTTGGATATAGTGCACAGAATCCTAAGATATTTGAAGGGGACTCCGAGAAAGGGGTTGTGGTTTGCAAAAAGTGGACATCTTGAGGTGGATGGCTATAGTGATTCTGACTGGGCTGGTTGTCACGATGATAGAAGATCAACGTCAGGCTACTGTGTGTTTGTGGGAGGAAATTTGGTGTCATGGAGAAGTAAAAAACAATCAGTTGTGTCTAGATCAACAGTAGAAGCTGAGTATAGAGCTTTATCTCAAGGGCCGAGTGAGATGCTCTGGGTAAAGCACCTTTTGAGCGAGTTGAAACTTCTGAGAAAGGGAGCCTTGAGAGTGTGGTGTGATAATCAGTCAGCTATAAGTATTGCAAATTACCTAGTTCAACATGATAGGACAAAACATGTGGAAATTGATCATTTCTTCATTAAGGAGAAACTTGATGCTGGGATCATCAGCCTTACTCATGTAAGCTCTGAGCAACAGTTTGCGGATTGCTTGACAAAGGGACTGGGAACAAAGGACTGTAACTTGGCATGTGACAAGATGGGGCTGATAGATATCTATCACCCATCTTGAGGGGGAGTATTGAACCGTTAATGGGCCTGGCCCATGTTGGGGCTGACCTAGAAGAAGGGGATCAGCTCTCTTGCTGGGAGACACGAGATACAACAATACACACAGACTAAAACCAGCCGCCATGGCTAGAGCTGAGGTGAGATTCTCCCTGTACACCACCTACTAGTGAGTTTATTAGGTGAATCAACATCGTTGCTATATCCGGATTATAGCGTAATAAGGGGTACAAAATCGGTGGCAGTGAATCGCTCCTGCACCGCCACTCCGCAAATCTTGAGCGGGTGCGTAGCCTTAATAGAACGGGCAAAATTACAAGGAAACCATCACGCGACACGACATATTCGAACAGATTGGATTAGGCTAATGAAACCTCTTACTAGTGCTACATTCTCCTTACGGGAATATTCGCTAACAAAAAATTCTCCTTATTATGGGGAATATTCAACAAAATATTCTCCTTACGATGCAACCATCGCCGAACGTGGGCAGGAACTAAGAACGAGAAGCAAAAAAGACGTCCAAATCAATCGCAATCGGCGGCCGCCAAACCTCTATTCTCCGCGTCCCTCCGATAATCCCCCAGTATTCGTGGACCGACGCCGGCGAAAAAAAATGAAGAAGAAGAGAAACCACGCGCGAAATCTCGTGATCAAAAAGCTCCCGCAACGAATCACGGAACGGGGTTAGGGGTATCGGACGACCAACCTGTTGACTTCTCCCGCGGTTTCTTCCGCTCCGCTCGCTTTCGCTTCTCCTCCTCTGGAATCTTGCTCTCCTGGCGTTGCGGAAGTTTGGAGGGGGGTGAGAGCTCTTGTGCTGGAATATATTGAGCGTGTGTGTTCGAGTCCGTATTTGGTAGTTAGGGTGGGTCCTTCTCGGTTTGGAAATCGTGTCGCAGCGAACTAATACCTCTTTTATTCATTGCCAATCATAGATACGGAGTACATCATTTAGGAGGAGAGACTAGCACACAGGCCCGTGCGTTGCAACGGGAATAAAAGCGAGAAGTTTGTTTCAGACACAGTAGTAGAAAATGAGGCTTTGGGAAGGGGGCTGGAGAGCCATTAGTCCCGGTTGCAACACCACCCGGGACCAATGCCTGGCATTGGTCCCGGTTCGACCTGCCTCCGCACCGTGGGCCAATAGTCCCGGTTGGGCTGGGGGCATTAGTCCCGGTTCGGGCTACCAACCGGGACTAAAGCTCCGGCAGAGCATTAGTCCCGGTTGGTAGCCCGAACCGGGACTAATAGTCTCCTGCCTATAAAGCCAGCAGCCAGCTTCTACTCCTCTATTTTTTCTGCTAGGAGGTGTGAGAGGTGGGTGCTAGTTTTTTTTCCTTTGCTATGCACTAGAGGTGTTCGATGAAATGCCCGAGCCACATTTCAGTTCACACAAAATGATATGAGGTGCCCGAGCCACCCTTAGGCTTTGTCCTCTCTCTTTCCTCCGATCGATCGAGGTTAATTAGCAACCTAGCTTTGTCTTTTAATTTCATCTGTAATTGATACAAATTTTGCATGTGTCGATATATGGTGGTAATTTCAGTATTGAACATGTATTTTAATTGTATTTGATAAACTTAATTATATGATATGCAGATGGATGCCCGGCGGCGATGGATGTACGGCGATCGACGCAGTTCCGATTTTCTTGCAGGCTTGCATAAATTTATCCATGTGGCTGAGACAAACAAAGAGGATGGTTTTATGCCTTGTCCATGTGTGGACTGTCGGAATGTTAAGGAGCACTCTTCCTCGAAAACCCTTCAAGGCCACCTGCTTCGGAGAGGTTTCATGCCCAGCTATAATTGTTGGACCAAGCACGGAGAAAGAGGGGTTATGATGGAAGACGATGAAGAAGAAAATGATGATGAGAACTATCGTACGTTCTCTGAAGAATACGATGATACTGCGATGGAAGACAATGAAGAAGAAGGAGGTGAAGAACAACGGACGCCAGATGAGCATGCTGATGGTCTTGGTCGGGTCATTTCCGATGTACAACGAGAATGCAATACAGAAAAGGAGAAGCTGAAGTTGGAGGCCATGCTAGAGGATCACAAAAAGTTGTTGTACCCAAATTGCGAAGATGGCATCACAAAGCTCGGTGCCACACTGGAATTGCTGAAATGGAAGGCAGAGACTGGTTTATCTGACAAGGGATTTGAAAAGTTACTGAAAATAATGAAGCCGAAGCTTCCAAAGGATAACGAACTGCCCGAGACTACGTACGAAGCAAAGAAGGCTATCTGCCCTCTAGGATTAGATGTGCAGAAGATACATGCATGCATCAATGACTGCATCCTTTACCGCGGTGAGGAGTATGAGAATTTGGATGCATGTCCGGTATGCAATGCACTGCGATACAAGATCAGACAAGATGATCCTGGTGATGTTGAGGGCGATGACGAGCCCGTCAGGAAGAAGATTCCTGCTAAGGTTATGTGGTATGCTCCTATAATACCACGGTTGAAACGTCTGTTCAGAAACAAAGGGCATGCCAGGTTGTTGCGATGGCACAAAGAAGAGCGTAAGAAAGACGGGAAGTTGAGACACCCCGCTGATGGGTCTCAATAGAGAAAATCGAGAGAGAGTTCCCGGACTTTGCAGATGACGCAAGGAACTTATGGTTTGGTCTAAGTACAGACGGTATGAATCCTTTTGGGGAGCAGAGCTGCAGTCACAGCACCTGGCCCGTGACTCTATGTATCTACAACCTTCCTCCTTGGTTGTGCATGAAGCGGAAGTTCATTATGATGCCAGTTCTCATCCAAGGCCCGAAGCAACCCGGCAACGACATTGATGTGTACCTAAGGCCATTAGTTGATGAACTTTTGCAGTTGTGGGCCATACCAGGTGTACGTGTGTTGGATGAGCACAAACAGATGGAATTTGACCTACGAGCGTTGCTGTTCGTAACCATCAATGATTGGCCTGCTCTTAGTAACATTTCAGGACAGTCAAACAAGGGATACAACGCATGCACGCACTGTTTAGATAAGACTAAAAGTACATATTTGGAAAAATGTAAAAAGGTCGTGTACCTGGGGTGTCATCAATTTCTTCCAGGCAGTCACCCCGTAAAAAAGAAAGGCAAGCATTTCAATGGTGAGGCAGATCACCGGAAGAAGCCTAAGCTCCCTGATGGTGATGTTATATTTGGAATGGTCAAGGACATAGAAGTAATCTTTGGAAAGGGTCCTGACGGTCATTCTGTTCCGAAAGACGTCGCTACCGGACACGCGCCCATGTGGAAGAAGAAATCTATATTTTGGGAGCTACCCTATTGGAAAGTCCTAGAGGTCCGGTCTTCAATCGACGTGATGCACGTGACAAAGAATATTTGCGTAAACCTGCTAGGCTTTCTCGGCATGTATGGGAAGACAAAAGATACACCGGAAGCAAGGGAGGACCAGCAGCGTATGAAAGACCCAAATAACAAGCATACGGATAAAGGGCGTCATTACTTAAGCAGCTACGCTCTTACGAAAGCAGAGAAGGAAATATTTTTTGAGTGCCTGAGCAGTATCAAGGTCCCGGCTGGCTTCTCGTCAAATATAAAGGGAATAATAAATATGGTAGATAAAAAATTTCAAAACCTGAAGTCTCATGATTGCCACGTGATTATGACGCAGTTGCTTCTGATTGCATTGAGGGGGCTTCTATCGGAAAATGTTCGAGTACCCATTGTGAAGCTATGTGCATTTCTCAATGCAATATCTCAGAAGGTAATCGATCCAGAAAGTCTGACAAGGTTACAGAAGGATGTGGCCCAATGTCTTGTTAGTTTTGAGTTGGTGTTCCCCCCATCATTTTTCAATATTATGACGCATCTCCTGGTTCACCTAGTCGACGAGATTGCAATTCTCGGTCCTGTATTTCTACACAATATGTTCCCCTTCGAGAGGTTCATGGGAGTCTTGAAGAAATATGTTCATAACCGTGCTAGGCCAGAAGGAAGTATCTCCAAAGGCTATGGAACAGAGGAGGTCATTGAGTTTTGTGTTGACTTTATTCCCGACATTAAGTCGATTGGTCTTCCTGAATCGCGGCATGAGGGGAGACTTAGTGGAAAAGGCACGCTAGGAAAGAAAGCAATGATATGTAGGGACGGGCATTCTTTCACTCAAGCACACTACACAGTTCTACAAAGTTCCACCTTCGTGGCTCCGTATATCGAGGTACACAAGAATAGTGTACGCTCCAAAAACCCAGGGAAGTCTGACTCCTGGATTAAACAAAAACACATGGAGACTTTCGGCAGTTGGTTGCGATTACATCTCATGAATGACACCGATGTTGGAGATCAACTCTACTTATTGGCCGCGTCACCATCTTCGACTGTATTGACTTTCCAAGGGTACGAGATAAATGGGAATACATTTTACACGATTACCCAAGATAAAAAGAGTACCAACCAAAATAGTGGTATTCGCTTTGATGCAACAGACGAGAATGGACAAAAGGACACATACTATGGTTACATAGAGGAGATATGGGAACTTGACTATGTACCTACTTTTAAGGTCCCTTTGTTTCGGTGCAGTTGGGTCAACATGAATGGAGAAGGGGTAAAGGTAGACCAGCTGTACGGAATGACAACAGTGGATCTCAAGAATCTTGCGTATAGAGACGAACCATTCGTCCTAGCCAATGATGTGGCTCAGGTTTTCTATGTGAAGGACATGAGCTCCAGACCGAAAAAAAGAAAAGATAAGGAAACAAATACAATACACGATGAGCCAAAACGTCACATAGTTATTTCAGGAAAAAGAAACATCGCGGGAGTCGAGGATAAGACAGACATGCCAGCAGACTATAATAAGTTTGATGAAATTCCGCCATTCACAGTGAAAACTGACCCAAGCACCCCGTTAAATAATGAATAAACTCCATGGTTAAGGCCGAAGAAGCGATCATGATCTAAGTATGAGTGTAATAGTATATAAAACAATTTATGTATGAGTGTTCTCAAAACCTTTTTATGTATGAGTGTTGACAAAAACTGGTGAGAAGTTCGTGTATAAAACACACGGTATCACCTGCATACAAACCGTATTCGGTCGATGAACTGAAGGATTTCTAGATAGAACAAAACACACGGTATCACCTGCATACAACCCTACTGTGGCTAGAGAGTGCCCGCATATCAAATGCACCGTAGGGCGTATGCAGGTGAAACCGTTTAATTTGTATTCGGTCGATGAACTGAATGATTAGAGCGCCTTGCCGCTGCTTGGATCCGTCATTGTGTCACCCTAATCCAGTGGTTGGATTCAACCTACCCGAGGGCTTGTGTTAGGGAACATGCCAGCGGGTAGGCTAAATCCAACCATTGGGTTCGGTGGCAAAGGTAGACGCTCGTTGTGTGCCGTTTCGCTGCAGGGACGTCGCTATTTATAGGCGATTAGAAGGTGTACTTGTGGATGAGGTGGGAGTGCAGATCCAACAGCTCACAAGCGCTCTAAAGAAACACACCCCTGATCCAACGGCTCACAAGCGCTTGAAAGAAACACACGATCCGTGTGCTTCTTTAGTCCCGGTTGGTAACACGAACCGGTACTAAAGGCCCTGATCCAACAGCTCACAAGCGCTCGAAGGAAACACACGATCCGTATGCTTCTGATCCAACGGCTCACAAGCGCTCTAAAGAAACACACCTCTGATCCAACGGCTCAGAAGCGCTTGAAAGAAACACACGATCCGTGTGCTTCTTCGTGTGTTTCTTTAGTCCCGGTTGGTAACACGAACCGGTACTAAAGGCCCTGATCCAACAGCTCACAAGCGCTCGAAGGAAACACACGATCCGTGTGCTTCTGATCCAACGGCTCACAAGCGCTCTAAAGAAACACACCCCTGATCCAACGGCTCAGAAGCGCTTGAAAAAACTGTTGGAGATATGCCCAAGAGGCAATAATAATGATTATTGTTTATCATATTTCTCCGTTCATGATATGTTTAATTCCATGCTAGAATTGTATTAACCGGAAACAAATACATGTGTGGAATATAAACAGTAATGTGTCCCTAGTCTTTCCTCTTGTGACTAGTTCGTTTAATTAAGTGATGGTTAGATGTTTCCTAACCATGGATTTATGAATCACTTAATAAACGAAGTTTGTATCATAGGTGATGATATAATGGACGAGACTCAAAATAAATAGATGTCAAATATAGTTTCCTTAGACCATGAGATTATGTCACTCCCGCTTATCGGAGGAGAGCTTTGTGGACATCAAACGTCACTTCGTAACTGGGTGATTATAAAGGTGGCTTTCAGGTTCTCCGATGATAGGTTGTTGGGTGACATGTTTCAAGACTGGGATTTGTTCATCCAACAGTTGGATAGATATCTCTGGGCCCTCTCGGTAGTATAGCATCCAAACGCTTGCAAGCATATGACTAAGTGGCTAGTCATAAGGGATCCTATTCTATGGGAACGAGTAAAGAGAACTTGTCGGTAACGAGATTAATCAGATATGGAGATATCGGTGGATTGAATCTCGGACAAGTAATATATCGTGAAACAAAAGGAATCGTATATGGATTAATTGAATCCCGGACATTGTGGTTCGACTAGTAAAGTACTTCGTCGAATATGTAGGAATTAATATGGACATCCCGGTCCCGCTATTAATATGACATATTCGCGAACCCGCAGAGTCACACACTTAACGTTCGATGTAGTTAGGGTTCGAGATAAATGATGGTGAGAACGAATATTGATTCGGAGTCCCGGATAGGATCCCGGACGTCACGAGGAGTTCCGGAGTGGTCCGGAGAATAAGATTCATATAAGGAAAGTTGTTTCCGGAGGTTAAGAAAGGTTCGGGAATTTATCGGTAAAGTACCGGAATGTTCTAGAAGGTTCTAGAGGGGTCTAGAAGTGGGGCCCATAGGAGTATGGGGCCCACATGGTATGAAGGGGCAGTGGGCTGGCCTAATGGGCCAGCCGCACCACCACCCCATAGGCCCACCCGGGCCAAGCTTCTAGAAGCAAAGGGGGGGGCCGGCCGAAACCCTAGAGGTGGCTTGGGGGCCAAGCCACCCCCCCTTGCGCCGGCCCTAGGAGAGGGAGGGGCGCACCCCCCTTTGGCCTCCTATATAAGGAGGGGCAAGGGGAGGGGTGCCGCACCCTTTGGCTCCCCCCAAGGTGCCAAGCCGCCGGCCCCCTCCCTACCCTAGCCGCACCCCCCTCCTCCTCCTCTCTCCCGACACCGCTTGGCGAAGCCCTGTCCAATCTCCACCATAAACACCACGCCACCGTCGTCGTGCTGTTGATCTCGAGCCTCTCCACCACCTCTTGCGGGATCAAGAACGTGGAGTCTTCATCGAGCTGTACGTGTGGATCTCTCGGAGGCGTTGCTCGTGCGGCGCTTGGATAACACATCTCCTCGCGACTAGACAAGTCTAGTTGCGGGGATCGACTAGCCAACCCCTGCCTCGACAAAACGCTCACGGTTTTCTTCGAGGGTGAGATTCGATCTCCTTCTTGCTACCAACCTCTCGTAGATCGGATCTAGATGTTGGGTTTATTCCGCTATCTTTGCGTAGGAAATTTTTGTTTTCTATGCTGCGACCCTACAGTGGTATCAGAGCCTAGATCTATTCGTAGATGTTGGTGCGATTAGACACAAGTGTTGTGGGCATTGATAATTTGTGTTGCTACCTTCTCGCGTGCACTTTGCATCTTTGCGGTACTGTAAGATTGAAGCGGCCCGGACCAACTTTACTCGTCCACGCACAAGAGACCGGTTCCACGACTGACATGCAACTTGTTTTGCATAAGTGGCTGGCGGGTGTCTGTTTCTCTTGCTTTAGTGAAGATGCAATTTTCAATGGAAGGCCTTTCAAAAGGATGAGTAAATCAGCAACTATTTTATCACCGTTGTGGCTTTGCGTAGATTAGAACGGTTCTATCTAATGACCCATTAGAAGCCACGTAAAAATTGCATAAACAAAGTAGAGGCGTCTAACTTGTTTTTGCAGGGTTTGTGATATGGTATGGCCTCAAGATATGATTATGTGATGTATGCAATGATCATGTTTTGTAATTATCACGACTTGCATGTCGTTGAGTACGGCAACCGGCAGGAGCCTTATGGTTGTCTTTGATTTATTGTATGACCTGCGTGTCACTTTAAACACCATGTAATTGCTTTACTTTATTTGCTAAGAGTAGCCAATAGTAGTAGTTGCAATAGTTGGTGGAGACAACCATGGTGATGGCGTTTTGAGCTGGTGATGATGGAGATCATGCCGGTGCTTTGGAGATGGAGATCAAAGGCACAAGAAAAGGCTATACCATGTCACAATATTGAATTGCATGTGATGTTAATCCTTTTATGCACCTTATGGTTTATGCTTAGATACGATCTCGACGGTAGCATGATAAGGTGATCTCTCACGTTAATATCAAGAAGTGTTCTCCCCTAGTATGCGCCGTTGCCAAAGTTCGTCGTTTTGAAGCACCACGTGATGATCGGGTGTGATAGATTCTACGTTCACATACAACGGGTGCAAGCCAGTTTGCACATGCAGAAATACTACGGTTTCCTTGACGAGCCTAGCATGTACAGACATGGCCTCGGAACACAAGAGCCGAAAGGCTAAACACGAGTCATATGAATGATATGATCAACATGGAGATGTTCACCTTTTGAAACTGTGCCACTTCACGTGATGATCGGTTGTGGTGTAGTGGATTTTGGATCGTGTGTCACTAAACAACCAGAGAGATGTTGAGTTTAGTGGGAGTTCGTTTTATAATTAGATTATCTTTCGAACACAATATCATGAACATAGTCTAAACACCTTGCAAATAATGTTGTAGATCAATGGCCCTTCCCAACATCACCATGAACTTTAACGCGTTCCTAGAGAAAGACAAGCTGAAAGACGATGGAAGCAATTTCTCGGATTGGTTTATGAATCTGAAAATTATCCTCAAAGCTGCCAAGAAACTGTATGTCCTAGATGCACCGCTAGGTGAGGCTCCAGCAGAGGGAGCGGCTGAAGACATTAGGAATGTCTGGGCAGCCCGTTCAGAGGACCACGAGATAGTTAAGTGCGGTCTGTTGTACGGCTTAGGACCTAAGCTTCAAAAGCGTTTTGAGCACCATGGCGTTCATCAGATGATCGTTGATCTGAAAGCTATGTTTCAGACTCAAGCCAAGGTGGAGAGGTATGAAGCCTCTTCTAAGTTCTTTAGCTGTATGATGGAAGAGAACAGCTCCGTCAGCGAACACGTGCTCAAGATGTCTGGGTACGGTGATCGTCTGGCGCAGCTGGGTGTTGTGATTCCCAATGAGTTGGGGATTGACCGTGTTCTCCAGTCACTTCCACCGAGCTACAAAAGCTTTGTGATGAACTATAACATGCAAGGGATGGAGAAAACTCTCCCTGAGCTTTTCGCGATGTTAAAGACCGCGGAAGTGGAAATCAAGAAGGAGCATCAAGTGTTGATGGTTAACAAGACCACCAGTTTCAAGAAAAAGGGCAAAAGAGACAACTTCAAGAGGGACGGCAAGCGAGCTGCCGGGCCTGCGAGGAAGTCAAGGAAGGGCCCTAAGTCTGATACTGAGTGCTTCTACTGCAAGGGAACCGGACACTGGAAGCGGAACTGCCCCAAGTATCTGGCGGACAAGAAGGCTGGCACCGTCAAACAAGGTATATATGATATACAAGTTATTGATGTGTATTTAACAAGTGATCGTAGTAGCACCTGGGTATTTGATACTGGTTCGGTTGCTAATATATGTAACTCGAAACAGGAGCTGCGGAATAGACGGCGCTTGGCAAGGGACGAGGTGACGATGCGAGTTGGAAATGGTTCAAAAGTTGAAGTCATCGCTGTCGGCACACTCCCTCTGCATTTACCCTCGGGATTAGTTTTAAACCTTAATAATTGTTATTATGTGCCTGCGTTGAGCATGAACATTATATCTGGATCTTGTTTATTGCGAGACGGTTATTCATTTAAGTCTGAAAACTTTGGTATTTCGATTTATATGGATAATACTTTTTATGGTCATGCACCTGAGAGGAATGGTTTATTTCTATTGGATCTCGATAGTAGTGATACACATGTTCATAACATTGATGCCAAAAGATGCAAAGTGAATAATGATAATACCACTTTTTTGTGGCACTGCCGTTTGGGTCATATTGGTGTAAAGCGCATGAAGAAACTCCATTCTGATGGACTTTTGGATTCACTTGATTTTGAATCATTTGAAACTTGCGAACCATGCCTTATGGGTAAGATGACTCGAACACCATTCTCCGGCACGATGGAGAGAGCAACAGACTTGTTGGAAATCATACATACCGATGTGTGTGGTCCAATGAGTGTTGCAGCACGCGGTGGATATCGTTACTTCTTAACCTTCACCGATGATTTGAGTAGATATGGGTATATTTACTTAATGAAACATAAGTCTGAAACGTTCGAAAAGTTCAAAGAATTTCAGAGTGAAGTTGAGAACCATCGTAACAAGAAAATAAAGTTTCTTCGATCTGATCGTGGAGGCGAATATTTGAGTTATGAGTTTGGCATGCATTTAAAGACGTGTGGAATTGTTTCACAACTCACGCCACCCGGAACACCACAGCGTAATGGTGTGTCTGAGCGTCGTAATCGAACCTTATTGGATATGGTGCGATCTATGATGTCTCACACAGATCTGCCACTATCATTTTGGAGCTATGCATTAGAGACAGCCGCATTCACATTAAATAGGGCTCCATCAAAATCCGTTGAGACGACTCCATATGAGTTATGGTTTGGCAAGAAGCCAAAGTTATCGTTTCTCAAAGTTTGGGGTTGCGATGCTTATGTGAAAAAGCTTCAACCTGATAAGCTCGAACCCAAATCGGAAAAGTGCGTCTTCATTGGATACCCTAAGGAAACTATTGGGTATACCTTCTACCACAGAACTGAAGGCAAGATTTTCGTTGCCAAGAATGGTTCCTTTCTAGAGAAGGAGTTTCTCTCGAAAGAAGTGAGTGGGAGGAAAATAGAGCTTGACGAGGTTGTTGAACCTGTTCTTGAGATGCCGAGTAGCGCAGAACTGGAAGTTGTTCCAGAACAGCCATCGCCACCTGAAGAAGGAGCAAATGATGGTGATCATGCTGTTCCAGTCAAGGCTGCTATTGAACCTCGCAGATCAACGAGGGAACGTGCCGCTCCTGATCGGTACGACCCCGTCATGAATGTCATGTTGTTAGACAATGATGAACCTGCGAATTATGAGGAAGCAATGATGAGCCCAGACTCCGATAAATGGCTAGGAGCCATGAAATCCGAAATGGAATCCATGTATGAAAACCAAGTATGGACTTTGGTAGACTTACCTAACGACCGTAAGGCCGTTGAGAACAAATGGATATTCAAGAGAAAGACAGACGCTGACGGAAACGTCACCGTGTATAAAGCTCGACTTGTCGCAAAGGGTTTCCGACAAATTCAAGGAGTTGACTACGATGAGACATTCTCACCCGTAGCGATGCTGAAATCTGTTCGGATTATGTTAGCAATTGCCGCATATTATGACTATGAAATTTGGCAAATGGATGTGAAGACCGCGTTCCTTAATGGTCATATTAAGGAAGAGTTGTACATGGTACAGCCCGAAGGTTTTGTTGATCCAAAGGATGCTAACAAGGTATGCAAACTTCAGAGATCCATCTATGGACTGAAGCAAGCATCGCGGAGTTGGAATCTCCGGTTTGATGAAGTGATCAAAGGGTTTGGATTTGTCCAAACTTATGGAGAAGCCTGTATTTACAAGAAAGTGAGTGGGAGTTCAGTTGCATTTCTAATACTATATGTGGATGACATATTATTGATTGGAAATGATGTTACACTACTTGAAAGTGTAAAGTCTTATTTGAATAAGAGTTTTTCAATGAAAGACCTTGGAGAAGCTGCGTATATTTTAGGCATAAAGATCTATAGAGATAGGTCAAAGCGCCTAATTGGGCTTTCACAGAGTACATACCTTGACAAGGTTCTGAAGAAGTTCAGAATGGAAAATTCAAAGAAGGGGTTCTTACCAATGTTGCAAGGAAAGGTTCTGAGTAAGACTCAGAGTCCTGTTACGGCAGAAGATAGAGAGATAATGGACAAGGTTCCTTATGCCTCTGCGATAGGCTCTATCATGTATGCCATGCTATGTACTAGACCAGATGTGTGCCATGCTGTAAGTTTGACTAGCAGGTACCAAAGTGATCCAGGAGTGGAACACTGGTCAGCTGTCAAGAATATCCTTAAGTATCTAAATAGAACTAAGGAGATGTTTCTCGTATATGGAGGTGACCAAGAGCTTGTCGTAAGGAGTTACGTCGATGCTAGTTGGGACACAGATCCGGATGATTCTAAGTCTCAGTCCGGATACGTGTTTATTCTGAATGGTGGCGCTGTGAGTTGGAGGAGTTCCAAGCAGAGCGTGGTGGCGAAATCTTCAACAGAAGCGGAGTATGTTGCGGCCTCGTCGGCAGCAAGTGAAGCAGTCTGGATGAAGGAGTTCCTCTCAGAGCTGAGCGTGGTTCCAAGTGCGTCAAGACCTCTGGCCCTGTACTGTGATAATACAGGTGCAATAGCTCTTGCCAAGGACCCGACTTCACACAAGAATACCAAGCATATCAAGCGCCGCTATCACAATTTGCGTGAGAATGTCAAAGATGGTGACATAGAGATTTGCAAGGTGCATACGGATCTGAATGTGGCAGACCCGTTGACTAAACCTCTTCCACGAGCAAAACATGATCAACACCGAGAGGCCATGGGTGTTAGATTGCTACAAATGTAAACTAGATTATTGACTCTAGTGCAAGTGGGAGACTGTTGGAGATATGCCCAAGAGGCAATAATAATGATTATTGTTTATCATATTTCTCCGTTCATGATATGTTTAATTCCATGCTAGAATTGTATTAACCGGAAACAAATACATGTGTGGAATATAAACAGTAATGTGTCCCTAGTCTTTCCTCTTGTGACTAGTTCGTTTAATTAAGTGATGGTTAGATGTTTCCTAACCATGGATTTATGAATCACTTAATAAACGAAGTTTGTATCATAGGTGATGATATAATGGACGAGACTCAAAATAAATAGATGTCAAATATAGTTTCCTTAGACCATGAGATTATGTCACTCCCGCTTATCGGAGGAGAGCTTTGTGGACATCAAACGTCACTTCGTAACTGGGTGATTATAAAGGTGGCTTTCAGGTTCTCCGATGATAGGTTGTTGGGTGACATGTTTCAAGACTGGGATTTGTTCATCCAACAGTTGGATAGATATCTCTGGGCCCTCTCGGTAGTATAGCATCCAAACGCTTGCAAGCATATGACTAAGTGGCTAGTCATAAGGGATCCTATTCTATGGGAACGAGTAAAGAGAACTTGTCGGTAACGAGATTAATCAGATATGGAGATATCGGTGGATTGAATCTCGGACAAGTAATATATCGTGAAACAAAAGGAATCGTATATGGATTAATTGAATCCCGGACATTGTGGTTCGACTAGTAAAGTACTTCGTCGAATATGTAGGAATTAATATGGACATCCCGGTCCCGCTATTAATATGACATATTCGCGAACCCGCAGAGTCACACACTTAACGTTCGATGTAGTTAGGGTTCGAGATAAATGATGGTGAGAACGAATATTGATTCGGAGTCCCGGATAGGATCCCGGACGTCACGAGGAGTTCCGGAGTGGTCCGGAGAATAAGATTCATATAAGGAAAGTTGTTTCCGGAGGTTAAGAAAGGTTCGGGAATTTATCGGTAAAGTACCGGAATGTTCTAGAAGGTTCTAGAGGGGTCTAGAAGTGGGGCCCATAGGAGTATGGGGCCCACATGGTATGAAGGGGCAGTGGGCTGGCCTAATGGGCCAGCCGCACCACCACCCCATAGGCCCACCCGGGCCAAGCTTCTAGAAGCAAAGGGGGGGCCGGCCGAAACCCTAGAGGTGGCTTGGGGGCCAAGCCACCCCCCCTTGCGCCGGCCCTAGGAGAGGGAGGGGCGCACCCCCCTTTGGCCTCCTATATAAGGAGGGGCAAGGGGAGGGGTGCCGCACCCTTTGGCTCCCCCCAAGGTGCCAAGCCGCCGGCCCCCTCCCTACCCTAGCCGCACCCCCTCCTCCTCCTCTCTCCCGACACCGCTTGGCGAAGCCCTGTCCAATCTCCACCATACACACCACGCCACCGTCGTCGTGCTGTTGATCTCGAGCCTCTCCACCACCTCTTGCGGGATCAAGAACGTGGAGTCTTCATCGAGCTGTACGTGTGGATCTCTCGGAGGCGTTGCTCGTGCGGCGCTTGGATAACACATCTCCTCGCGACTAGACAAGTCTAGTTGCGGGGATCGACTAGCCAACCCCTGCCTCGACAAAACGCTCACGGTTTTCTTCGAGGGTGAGATTCGATCTCCTTCTTGCTACCAACCTCTCGTAGATCGGATCTAGATGTTGGGTTTATTCCGCTATCTTTGCGTAGGAAAATTTTTGTTTTCTATGCTGCGACCCTACAAGAAACACACGATCCGTGTGCTTCTTTAGTCCCGGTTGGTAACACGAACCGGTACTAAAGGCCCTGATCCAACAGCTCACAAGCGCTCGAAGGAAACACACGATCCGTGTGCTTCTGATCCAACGGCTCACAAGCGCTCTAAAGAAACACACCCCTGATCCAACGGCTCACAAGCGCTTGAAAGAAACACACGATCCGTGTGCTTCTTTAGTCCCGGTTGGTAACACGAACCGGTACTAAAGGCCCTGATCACATATATATGTAGGCTTGGCCGCCATTGCATATCACATCTAAACTCATATCTGCAACCTCATCACTCTTCCATTGACTTATGTGTCGGCGACGATGTCCATGTTGGACTAGAGGGGCGATGTGCGGGACTGGGCTCCACCGGGCTGGCACTGGGAGGTGCTACCTTCCGGGACGCGCAGCTTGGTGAGGAATCCGGGTGACGTCGTCGACCCGGATCTTCTGTGGTGGCAGTCGCGTGGGCCACGCTCGGTGCAGAGGGAGCCGACCTCCGAGGAGGTGGTACGTCGCCGTATCAGGGAGGAGGATGAGCATGTCCGTCGCTACATGTATCTATTGGATAGGCAGTATGACAGTAGGTGGTCGTTTCTTCAGAGGGTTCCTTCTCACGTGAGCTATGACCCTGTGAGGGTTCCTTCTCTTTGGATGCGCAGCGCCGGCGGCTCAGCACCCCGCGGCTCAGTAACCGGTCGAAGTTAGTTTCAGAGTCTGTGATCGCCATATCTTCTGATTGCGATCCAACAGCTCAGAAGCGCTGGAAAGAAACACACCTTTGATCCAATGGCTCACAAGCGCTTGAAGGAAACACACGATCCGTGTACTACTTAATCTCAAACAAAGTTGGATTTGATATAAATATATAGATTATATTTTTTTGAACAATTTGATATATTATTTGTATTTTTCTGATAACAGATCAAAAGATATTAAATTTATAAGTTTAACTAATGTCTTAATGAATTTATAAGTTTATTACAATTTTTTAAAATTAATCTCAAACAAAGTTGAATTTGATATAAATATATAGATTATATTTTTTTGAACAATTTGATATATTATTTGTATTTTTCTGATAAACAGATCAAAAGATATTAAATTTATAAGTTTAACTAATGTCTTAATGAATTTATAAGTTTATTACAATTTTTTAAAACTTAATCTCAAACAAAGTTGAATTTGATATAAATATATAGATTATATTTTTTTGAACAATTTGATATATTATTTGTATTTTTCTGATAAACAGATTAAAAGATATTAAATTCATAAGTTTATTCCATTTTTAAACTCTTTATTAAAAAAAATACCTTTAGTCCCGGTTGGAACCACCAACCGGACCTAAAGGTATTTTGGCGCGCGCCTTTTCGGTGCCGCCGAAAATTGCCTTTAGGTCCGGTTGGAGGCACCAACCGGGACCAAAGGGTTGGTCTTTAGGTTCGGTTGGTGGCACCAACCGGACCTAAAGACCCTTTGGTCCCGGTTGGGGCCCTGAACCGGGACTAAAGGCCTTTTTTAACTGCTTCTTCTTCCTCCTCCCCCAAATCTCCTCATTCTTCTAAGGACCAGCGCGAGGAACAAAATCACGCCGTCAGGCTGCCAAATTCCCGCGCCGCCGTCCGCCCAAGCCAGCCGCCGGCCGCCCTTCGCCGCCTGCTCCTCCGCCCGAGCCAGCCGCCGGCCGCCCTCCGCCGCCCTCGGACGCGCCGGCTCTGAGCACTGCCTCCGCCGCCCTGTGTCCTCCCCGACCTCTCCGTGCACGCCTCCGTGCTCCTGGTGAGCTTGCCGTCCTTGTGCTCCTCTTCTCCCTCTCCCCCCCCCTCTGTACAGCCCTGCAGCATTGCTCCGCCAGCCGCCGCCACTCGAGCTCATCGCTGGGCGATCTTCGGTGACCCTAGATGGGTGGCGCCGCCAACATCAGGTCGCCCACCCCGAGCGATCTCCGGCATGGTTTTAGCAATTTAGTTTTAGCAATTTATCAATTTAGTTTTTGGAATTTAGCAATTTAGGAATTTAGCATTTTAGTTTTAGCAATTTAGCAATTTAGTTTTTGGAATTTAGCAATTTAGCAATTTAGTTTTTGGAATTTAGCAATTTAGTTTTAGGAATTTTAACATTTTTAGCAATTTAGTTATAGGAATTTAGTTATAGGAACTTAGTTATAGGAACTTAGCATTTTTAGTTATTGGATTTTTAGCATTTTTAGTTATAAATAAATGTATTTGTATCCCTAAATGTTGAATACACTTGTAAAATTGTTGACAATTGGGACTTTTAGCAATACATGTTGCATATTTGTATCCCTAAATGTTGAATACATTTTTAGCATTTTAGTTGTAAAATTGTTGACAATTTTAGAATTTTAACAATGCTTTTAACAAGTAAAATTGTGTGGTGTGTCCTTTGCTTACACTTGTATTTGATTTTTGGGTCCTTGTATTTGCTCTTTTGCATAGCATATATATTTTTTGTATTCCTGCGAGATATCACCGTGATGACTCTTAGAAACAATTGGGACTATTGATTTTCTATCTTATAATATGAATACAATTGTTGCTTTTACCTATGTATATGCTAAGTGTTCCATTTTTGTGAGGAGTCTTTTACCGCGACATTGTTGCTTTTACCTAAGTGCCGACGATGATCACCACGACACTTAATAAAAATGTATCACCATGACGCTTAATTAGAAATGTATCACCACGACGCTTAGAAACACCCGGCGCAACAACGCGCGCCTTTCCTTCTAGTAGCATTAATTCTATCCCTACAAGTTTCCTGAACGACACGACATGCATTTTGCAGAAACCATGGATCCAGTCGGTAGAGATGAAAATGACGAACATATCCTCGAGGATATGATCCGCGGCGACGATGTCGCAACTCAATTCCTGAACGAGTCCGGTGAGGGGGATGAGTCTCTCAACCGAGGTGACGGCGGCCCCGACGCCTGGGAAGAGGCCGTACTCGGTGACTCCGATGAGGGGGAAGCCGACAAGGCAGAAGCCGGCGGCTCGGTGCCACATTGATCAACACAAACTCCGGAGAGGTGCATATATATATTTATATTAATTAATTTAGCCTCCGTTGTCTATATACACATATTAACGGTCTTTCTTCTTTTAGCCCTCCGGATCGAGCAAATCCACTGCGAGGACGAAACGAGGACCAACCAGAAAGTTGGAGGACAATGTCCGGTACAGGATCGAAGGTGACAAAACGGAAAGCAGAAATATCAGTTCCCCAGCTCGGAACACAGAAAAAACAGTCAGTTGCCCCGCTCAAAGTGGTCTCCAATACCGAGGCGGGGTCGAGCAGAGTACGGCCCGTTGTTCCAATCGACGACAAGTCTTGTACACCTGAGATTGTTGCCATGTTCGGAGAAGCAGCCGCTGCTCAGGGCTTGACTATTCATCAGTACTTAGACCGAATAGATTATCAGAAAGTTGCAGACTACACATACAAGCACGGGCGTCCTCTCGTCAAATCTGAGTTGGTCAAAGATCTACCAACAAAAATGCGAAGATTGCATAATTGGTACATGGCAGCCTCAAAGAGAGGGGGGATTGGCTCTACATTAAATATGATAACAAGGCTTTCGGGTCTGGAAATGGAGTGACAATGATTCAATTTCTGAATTATTTCAGTTGTTCCAACAAAAAGCCCTCGACAATGCTATCATCAGTGCCTATTGTCTGTAAGTATTATTTCTGTAATTAATTTTCTTGCTAGCTCACCTCGTTCATTGTACTTTATAATCTTACTCATCACTATATTAATTATGCAGAATGAAGATTCTCCAATGCAGAAGAGGACAAATCTATGACATTGGGTTCATTGACCCAAATGTCGTTTGAAAAAGTTCTCGTTGATCGTCAGTACCAAGATACAGAGAACAACTTGGTAAATGCATTCTTGTTTAACGAAACCAAAAGAGAGATACTATTTCCATACAACTTTGAGTAAGTGTTACTGTCTTGTACACATTATTCTATTTCGCTTAATTTCTCGATGTTAAATGTATAATTGATAACTTATGCATGCGCAGCTTCCACTTTATTCGGCTAATCATTGTGCTGGACAAAGTAACAGTACAAGCCATGGACTCGAGACGTCATCCCCTTAAGCACTAGGAGAGCATGCAGATATGCCTCCAAAGGTAATTTTAATCATTATGTCAGTATATCGATAGCAATTAATTAATATATAAGTCCTTTATTCATTTTCTTTGCCGGACAGGGCTTGGAAACGATTCACTAAAGCCGCCAAGGATAGGGGTGTTTGGGCGGAGAAGCTTGACTTTAAAAGATTAGATGTAAGTACTACTAGCTATATCCGTGCATCATCTCTTTGATTCTAGTTTCAATACCATTACAATTCTTGATTTTTATTTTCATTGAACTTTGTTCCTGTAAAGTGCTTGGAGCAGCCAGAGGGGACAAATTTATGTGGATACTACGTCTGCGAGTTCATTCGTCAGACGTGTTGTGAGAAGGGCAGAATTTTAAAACAACTTGAAGTGAGTATGCAATATTCACAATTTTTGTTTATTGCAATCAATTTTGTTTAGTTTCATTCATATATATTGACCACTTTTTTAATTAGATCGAACGGTTGCGAGACGGACTTCTACCAATGGATCGTGTACGAGCAATCCACGAAGAAATTGCCGGATTCATAGATGGAGAGGTCCTAAATAAGAATGGAGAATACTATACTGATTCTAATGCATATTGATGTGTTTATATTACATCAAGTAGAAGATGATGTGTTTATATTACAAGGTGATCGAGTGTAAAAAAGATGTGATGACGATCGTGTGTGTAATATATTTGTGACGATGATGTTTAATATATAGTGGTTCCCCATATTGATTCTACATTTTGGTATTTTAATTTCATTTTTTTACATAATCAAATAGGTCTTACTTTTCTGAACATTTTGGTATTTATTCATATTTTTATGAATTACAGAATAAGCATTATTGATTCTACAAAATTAAACCTTTTTCTGCAATTTGTGAAAAAAAAAATCGGCCAATAGTCCCGGTTCGTATTACGAACCGGTACTAAAGCTCCTGGGCCGGCCACGTGACTCCACCATTAGTCCCGGTTGGAGTCCCAACCGGGACTAGCTTTAGTCCCGGTTGGTGAACCGGGACTAATGGCCCTCCCCAACCGGGACTAATGTGGCCTTTTCTACTAGTGACACATCAGGAAGTCTGAGTCTGATTCACTCGTAGGTTGGGAAAGGTACCACAAGCAAGGAATTTGTAATAAATACAATAAAATGTGTTCCCACCAGCTTCTATTACTCAGGTGCAATCAGATGGAATAGTAAAAAAAAATATTCCTAATGTGAAGTTTGCCAAAGCCTGCAAAATTCTATGTTTCAGATATGTTCAAAGATGCAATATGTCAATTCATTACAGTTTCATCATAGGAAATGTAGTCATATGATTCTAGACACATCCACTTAAGGACCAACCGTTTGTGATAGTGCAGTTTAGAGAATATTACACTGCAACTTTTATGTTTGACTTTAAGAATATTATCCATTGATCTTATGAGATTACTTAGGGAGTACGGGAAAAACCAAAAAAGAGGCTGAGAACATGGTACCAGTTCTCTGAGTCTGACTGGCTGTTGTATATATTTTATCCTACGACATAAAATTCTAGAATCAAACTTGTAGGAGGGAAGCACATCAATCAAACTATATGCAAAAAAGTACACACCGCATATTGATCACAAACTGACTCTTACAGTATACAGAACATGACAATGTATATATCTCAGTACTAATGATTTACAGGTATAATGCTGAAAACTCCATAATAATTCTGTTTGTGCATGTTGTCTTCCAGTACACAAAGCATGACCATGTAAACTCACGTTTAGAAGTTAGTCAAAATGCAAGCTCTACACAGTATCTGACCCATGCTCAAGAACACAGTATCCAGATTCATTAAAATGCAGACAAGTCATCTGGTTTATTAGGATAAGCTAATATCAAACACGCAGAGCAAACTCTTTTTTGCAGGGGAACATAAGAAGGATTCAGTGTCGTAGAAAAGACGGATAACAGTGGCTGACTAATGTCTCTAGGTCCCGGTGTCTAAACGGTTACTGAAATTGCATCAAATCCATGTACATACATGCAGTAGGCACCAAAAGGGAATGATCTACAAGGCAACTAGTACAAATTTAGTACATACAAAAACACAGGAAGAACATTGCATAACACAAATGCGTGATCCAACTATCCTAACGATTATAAGCTCAAGAAGGAAATTTAGAAAGTAATCCTACCCAAGCTTTGCACGGGCTCTAGGTGCCAAAGGGAAGACAGGAGGGAAGTGGTCAGCCGTTCGTCACCAAACTCATCGTTGCTATATCCGGATTATAGCGTAATAAGGGGTACAAAATCGGTGGCAGTGAATCGCTCCTGCACCGCCACTCCGCAAATCTTGAGCGGGCGCGTAGCCTTAACAGAACGGGCAAAATTACAAGGAAACCATCACGCGACACGACAGATTCGAACAGATTGGATTAGGCTAACGAAACCTCTTACTAGCGCTACATTCTCCTTACGGGAATATTCGCTAACAAAAAATTCTCCTTATTACAGGGAATATTCAACAAAATATTCTCCTTACGATGCAACCATCGCCGAACGTGGGCAGGAACTAAGAACGAGAAGCAAAAAAGACGTCCAAATCAATCGCAATCGGCGGCCGCCAAACCTCTATTCTCCGCGTCCCTCCGATAATCCCCCAGTATTCGTGGACCGACGCCGGCAAAAAAAAAGGAGAAGAAGAGAAACCACGCGCGAAATCTCGTGATCAAAAAGCTCCCGCGACGAATCACGGAACGGGGTTAGGGTATCGGACGACCAACCTGTTGACTTCTCCCCGCGGTTTCTTCCGCTCCGCTCTCTTTCGCTTCTCCTCCTCTGGATTCTTGCTCTCCTGGCGTTGCGGAAGTTTGGAGTGGGGTGAGAGCTCTTGTGCTGGAATATATTGAGCGTGTGTGTTCGAGTCCGTATTTGGTAGTTAGGGTGGGTCCTTCTCGGTTTGGAAATCGTGTCGCGGTGCACGCAGGTTTGTATTTGTTGAGAAAGGAACATGGGTTCTCATCCACTTACTCCTCTCCCTACGATACAACATGGTCTATAATAAAGAGGTGTCTCAACTATTTTCCTACTATATCAATGTACAGTTTACATCTTTGATTGATCTCTACGTGTGCGACTATTTCGATAACGATCTCATTCTGTTGTGTACGACTGTTTCATTGATTATTTTCCACCTACGGTGTGGCTCGTGAAATCTAAGCGGACTTGATGTCGCCCGAGGGATTTTGCAAGATGAACAAACTTGTTGACTACACCCTAAGGAGATGACGTACGTCGTGATTCGGATGATGACAACACCACCAGTGGCGGACCTTGGGCCAGATTCATGTGTGTGTGTGTGTGTGGGGGGGGGGGGGGGGGGGGGGACTACGTGGTGGGCTAATTTCACTGGATATTTGACATTTTACAGGGGATAAATTGGCAAAATTTCATGGGCTGGGGGGCCACGACCCAGGTTGGCCCAGCTGAAGGTCCGCCACTGAACACCACCACGATGCACCTGTTCTGCACGTGTCGGCTCCGGTCTACGTGACGCCCCCAGCCACGCCATACGAGATTGTAGGTGTATGCTATATCACAGTACATAGCCATTGTGTTGCGTTAGTCCGTGCACGCCGCCATTCCCTGCCGCCGCGAACTGGTCGCCGTCTAGCTCAGGCGAGCCTTGTTGGTTGTCGCATGGTACACTTCTTGGCACCGCTACCGCGAGCTCGTTGCGCCCTGTTGTGGACAAGATATGAGATAGAATAAAGCTTAGCTGCTCCAAGTCCTCCCCTTGTGGAGAAGATTCCCATATGGATTCAGGACCTCCACAAGTGGGGATTTATCAAAACGTCTCACTAATAGATATGTGGAGTGACTATAGAATCTCTCTTTCCCAATCTCCCTCACTGTTTATATTGAATGTGGACCGGCCGATGAGAGGAATCAGTTTACTACGACTTGAGTGGGTTTGAGTATTGAGATTCAAAGGCTACTCGTTGGAGTTTGTTGTTGGATTCAATCATTTGCATGTTGTGTATCTCCCTTTCGTGTTTTTCGCTTTCGCCTCGTGTTTTTCATGTTCCTCATCCCCTTGTTTGTCAATCTTTGAAGATCGGGACAACGACCCACATCAAACAAACTCTCATACTAGTGTTGAAAGTGTTTAGTTACCGCCTTGTGCCAGCTGTCTAATACATGTTCACAGCATGCTGATACATATGATAAGTATGAGTTGATAGAAGTCTACGATTTCTTACCACGTATGATAGCGTGAGTGAGAAGATCAATGTGAGTATGTGACGTTCCTGAGACCTAGAAGTATCTGAGAGAAACATATATTGTTTCTTCATGAAATTTCTTCAAAACTGATCCTGATCTGTTGGACATGAATATTAGAAACTTCTTGTGTCCCCACTGCATTTCCCTTTAATTTCTTCTTGATTGGAGGGAAAAGCTAGTGAGCTGCCTCTGGTTGCTTTCATTCAAACAGAATCCCACTGATTTTGTATGACCAAACAGAAAGCAAAAGCTGCCGAGGACTGAGGGCGGGAAGGAAAGATGACAGAAGGGGGAAAAAAAGCTATGCATGGCATATGCTTTTGTTTCCCGCCCCACTTGAAATCGAATCGACACAAAATAAATAAATCCACAAAACAATTGAAACAGCCATGATAAACTCATGCATGAACTGGTAGTTTTAGCACCTGGATGGCATGAAACAACAACCAAACGGTCAGCAAATTCAGTTTACCTGCACTATTAGTACCTAACTAGTTCGGTTCTTTTCCCATTTGACACATTGTATCTCTTCATGATAAAAAAGTTCAATAACGTAGGAAAATCGACTGTACACAAATGTTTGATGAAAACTAAGACCAAAACTTTCTCCTAAACCAATTGGCTAGATGAGAGCTTTTGTGTGGATATGGGCCCCAGATAGTCCTATCGCTAGCACATATATGAGTCAGGAGGGCAGGCCGCCAGCTTGAGAAGCCATGGTAGTTGCAGACTTGCAGTACAGACACAGCCCATCAGCATCATCTCCATGGATCACCTACGCAACACCAAGCCTCCTCTCCCAGCCCCTCCTACCTCCACCGGCAACCTCAAGGTCAGGGCGTCAACGGAGGCCGTCGTCAAGGCCAAGCATCTCTTCCATGCCTTCGTCGTCAGGCACGCTGGCCGCCTCGCCGGCGCAAGGTCGGCGCTCCTCGGTCTCCTCAACGCCAAGGCCGGCCTCGTCGCTACCAGGCTGAGGAGAAGGTGGACCAAGATCAGGAAGAAGGCCAAGGAACCATGCTCCTTCGCCTCCGGGGGCGGTGGAAATGCCACCCCGACGCAGTACCTCAACCTGCTCCCTGACGGCCCCGTGCCGTCGTGGTCATCGCCGATAGAGTCCGGCGGCAACGAGGGCGGCGTGGCGTACTACTACGACTCATCGTGGAATGCGGTGATGCCCGCCGACCAGCTGCCGCCGATGATGGTGCCCGGCCGGCATCTCGTGTGGCCCGAGGAGGACGGAGTGGAGGAGGAGGTTGCAGCTGGTTGCAATGATATCGACAGGCTCGCCGAGAGGTTCATTGCTAGGTGCCATGAGAGGTTCATGCTGGAGAAGCAGGCGTCCTTCAGGAGGTTCCAGGAGATGCTGGCTAGGAGCTTCTAGGATCTTTTTTTCTTTCCCATCGTGCATTAGTTCATGACTTGGTCATGATTTTTATTAGTACTACAATTTTGTCGAAATCTTTCTTATTGAAAAGATTCATTATTGCCTTCTAAGGGCTAATTTGGTTGCAGGGGATCCTCCCGGGATCCCCACGTTTTCCCAGGGTGCGAAGCCCCCGTGGAAACTTCAACCTGGTTTTTTCAGCGGCTCATTTGGTGGTATCGGGGAAGGGAATCTTCGGCCCGATCCCCCCGATATCCCCGGGCGGCTCTCCCCCACCTCCGGACGTGTGGAGAATTCTCCCCGTCTCTCTCGCTGACGCTGGCGACTACGCGCAAGCTCAACCGTCTTGTCCTCCCGCTCCATTTCCTCCGTCCTCCGCCTCTTCCTCGCGACCTCATCCGCCTTGGGGCTCTTCCGCGTGGCGACCTCCTCCACCTCTCCCAGCGACGGTCAACGTCCTCCGCCAGTCCGCCTCTCTCCGGCGTCCGTATCGAAGCTTTGATTCCCTGCACAACAAGCTTAGCCAGATAGACGGGGAGCGAGTTGGGAGGCGGCACGGGGGCCGTCGGCGTCGCGCAGAAGGTTGGGAAGGGCGGCGGCCGGCGGCCGGCGCAGAAGGTTGGGAAGGGCGGCCGGCGCAGAAGGTGGGAGGCGACGCCGCACGGGGTGGAGAGGGGGAGGCTCGCCGGGAGGAAGCGGGAGGAGCTCCACCAATCGCTCCCGCGACCTGGAAGGTTCAGGCCGCCGCCGATCTTGCAGATGAGGGGCGCCGCTCCGCCGGCGCGATGAAGATTGCCATGCGTGCGGTGAACCCGGATCGACGGCAAGAGGGGGTGGGGCGGGGCCGCGCGTGCTGGTGTGTAGTCGGGGGCGGCGCGCTCGGTGGGTGGCGGGGCTGGTGTGGGTACGTCGCCGGCGGTGGGGGTGCTGCGGCAGGCGGAGGTGGACAAAAACCTTCCTCCCAGTGCTGCCAAACAAACACAGGGAAAGTGGCGGATCTCCCCCAACGGAGGAGGGGATCCCGTGCGCACCATAAAATCCCCCATGAGGTCATATTTCCCTGGTTTTTTCTCCCCTGACAACCAAATTAGCCCTAAGAGTTCATTTCTTGACACATGATGAGTACTTGAGTAGTGTGTACTGTGTAGTACATCGCAAAAAAAACTCTCCTATGTTGGTTGTAAACTTGTAATAACGACATCATATATTATGGGACGGAGAGAGGACATCGCATTATTCACGGATCAGTACTCAGTACATTTTGTTGTATGTGTGTCTGTTTTTGGTTCATTCCAATGCCTACTACTAGTATCAACAGATTTAGTACGGCTGGCACATTTAGCTTGCAACTTTCTTTTGGGGCCGCAGAGACATTCTGTAACTTTTGCACCTTTTGAGACCACCCCGGAATGGAACATTGAAAGTTCACAAATCATTCGGCTGTCATTCCCTATCAATTTCACCACAAAATACAGGCTTAGCCTGCCTAAAACAACAAATATCAGGTGTGCGCAAAAAAGGTTGCTCGAGCAGTCACATCTACACGGATCGACTGGACAAGTGATCAATATTAGCTGAATCTTAGACTAGCCACAATGGGGTAACATAAGTAGTATCACAGATGCCATGTTGGCAAAAAAATAATGTGACACAACAATAAATGAATAGAGAGTAGGTAGTATTATCATGATATGATACCGTAACAGAACGGGTTTCAAAACATAATGAGTCTACAACGTAATAAATGCAATGTCTCATGATACCACAAATATGATACTAACCACTATGGACATAGTAACATAGACTAGTATCATACGCATGATATTAGTTTATGTTTACATTGTGAGTAGTCTTAGATAATAACAAGCAGCCGGTCATAAAACTACTCCCTCCGTCCTCACATAAGTGTGCTTCTAGTTTTTGTCTTAAGTCAAACTTTTAAAAATTTGACTAACTTTATAGAAACTAGTAGAACATATATGATACGAAATTGGTATATTATGAATTTACATTTCAAAACGGATCTAATGATACTAATTTAGTGTCATAAGTGTTGTTACATTTTTCCATAAAGTTAGTCAAATGTTAAAATATTTGACTTTGGACAATAGGTAGAAGTACACTTATTTGAGGACGGAGTGAGTATGTGATAAGAGATAAGAGTCAAATTAGGAGCCCCCGTATTCGCTATGTAAATAGTGAAAAGTATGACACCAAAAACAACAAATTCAGTTTTAAGACCTGGACTTTTAGGCGCGTACTCATGCGTCACCCCCCTCCCCCCCCCCCCCCCCCGCGCGGGCGACACGGGAAACTCCTCAAACCCTAGCCGCCGGAACCACCGCCATTCCCTCTCTTCCCTCCATCACCGGCACTGGTCAGTGTCGGGCAAAGCCCGTGCGGGCGACGACGGAGGCGGAGGTTCTCTCCTCCCTCTCGCAGGTTGCCAGGTGGTGCTGGACGCGTGTGGCGTGGGGGAGCAGTCCCCGGTCTGGCCATGCTGGTTGCACATGGCGATGATGTGGCTGGTGGGGGTCGTCGGCCGGAGGTAGGCGGTGAGGCTGGGAGTGGCCGGTGGCAGCGGTGACGCTTCGACCTGGATCCCGGGGTGGTGGCGGGTGAGGCTCAGGCCGCCCTCGGTAGCACGACGCGGTGGTGTCCAAGTCCAAGGCGGCGTTGCTCCGACAGTCGGCACTTCGAGGGGTGCTCGATTTAGCAACGATGAGTGGGCGCGGGATCCTTCTCGGCGGCTCATCTAGCTTGGATGGGCGAGGTGGGGGGCCTCCCTCCAGGCTCTAGTGGTGGCGCACTTCGGCAGCGGCCGGAGCGTCGGGGCTCCCAGGGTCAACACTACTTTGGGTGGATGTCAAATCTGGGCGGCTATATCTGAGGCTTTGAAGGTGTTATGTGCGTTGCATAGGTTGTCAGTTGGAGTATCGCGGGGAAGATCCGGGTGAAGATCTTGTCTTCGGCCGGTGGCCCGAGCAAGTGATGACGACGCTTTTGACACCGTCCCATTCATGAAGGCATCATCAGGTTAAGCCCCACCTCCTTCTGTGACATTCGGGGGAAAATGCGGTGACCCAACACACCACTGCATGGTGTAGTGTGCAAGTCGTTGACATAATACTCACAGAAGGACCTATCCGTGAATATTACATCGCTCAGAGTGGTACAACAGAAACATAGCGGGTCCAAGGTAACACTATAGGATTACAACACTGCTCAATACAAAACTTTGAGAACTTCCTCGATACATAGAGGATAGTCTCGTGCAAACAAAATCCAGAAAAGAACCAATCCGTAGCACTAAGCTGGAGATTAACTCTAGCTCTAATTCCTAATCCACTACTGCTGTTGTCACAGCCTTAATCTACTCTATCTGGAGTATCTCTATCTCATATTGTACTCGTCCTTTCAATAGACGTGGTCGCCTTTGTTGGCAGAGTGATCTCCTCGACATCGTTGTCATTGCTCTTTCGTGGCCATAGTTGTCGTCGGGCCTCGGTTGGTGAAGTAGCGGTTGACTCCTTGATGAAGATCTCGATGTCGTGGTGGACCACCGTCAACTCCTTTGATGTCTCCAAAATCTAAGCAGGGGGTCAAATGGGGAAAGGGTGAGTAACCAGCATTACCCAACAAGTTCATTATGTACGGTGGGAAGTTTGATGCACTAGCTACAGCTTTAGACTCCAGAGAGTCTTAAGCTCATGCAAGGTTTTTGTAAACATTTCTTCAAGAGGTTGCTTTTATTCTGAAAACTATGCCCGTCATCCTTCACAGGGGCTAGAGCTTCATGGAGCTCCTTTCCTGCAGCGTTCGCAGCTCCTTCCCGGAACAGGGAGTAACATGTTACAATTTTTTACACTCTGCAGAGGTGTGTCACTTTACCCATAAGGGATCAAGACCTTGTTGCACAACCAGGCGTACTTTCCTGTCCACACTCTCTTTGGTGTGGGGCCCAGTTTTTTATCCAAGCCATTCACTGTGCTTCTCCGCACAACGCATGCCCACCCATTTCTGCATAGTAGGAATCACCCTAGATATTCAACCCCGCAAGGAAGAACTATCTGGACACCTCTGGAATTACCCTAGATTTTCAACCCCGTAAGGAAGAACTATCTAGACACCTCTGGAATTACCCTAGATATTCAACCCCGTAAGGAAGAACTATCTAGACACCTCTGGAATTACCCTAGATATTCAACCCCGTAAGGAAGAACTATCTAGACACCTCCGACAGACCATCATAGACACCAGGAACCGTGGGTGATGTGGGTACACCTTTCGGGTGTGCCACCATGGACTACCCTGGTGCGGAAGAGAATAAAAGGCCCATCTGTCATCAGGCCCAGGAAGGAGGCCCCGAAGGAAAGACTAGAAATATTAGGTCGGTAGGCCCAGATGTAAACCTAGTCGGTATAGGACCCGAGACCCAGTCCCACTATTTAAGGACTGGGAGGGCCGCCGACCTAGGGCACGCTCATACTCACCGCCAGAAACCCTAGCGAGATCGCATCTCACGATCTCGCCATTGTAATCGATCTGTAAGCTCCATCATCAATTCCAGACAAGCAGGACGTAGGGCTTTTACCTTCGGGGGCCTGAACCTGGGTAAATCCCGCTTGTCAGCCGACGAACCCACCAGTACCACCATCTTCTTCTCTCGTTCTCTCAACCCAAGGATGTCATCCGAGGGATTTGGCGTGGTAACCCCACGTCAATTGGCGCCGTCTGTGGGAAAGACTGGTGCTGGATCTACGGGTTCGGCGGCTTCATCAGCGACCATCGGCGATTCGCCGGATCTGCAACAGCCGATCTACTTCGGCTCACTGGGTTTTCACCCGCACTCGCCAGTCGTGCAATCGGCTTTCGAGGACCTGGAAGCTGGCGTGGAGGCGAGCTTTGGCAAGCTGCGTTTCTACGTCAACAAGTGGGGCACGCTCCGTCTCACGGACGCACCCCCTTCTACATCAGAGGAACCCGCCGCTTTATCGACTTCATCGGCGGAAGTCGCAGCTTCATCGACTACATCGATGGACATCCTGCCAGCCCGCGCGGATTTCGCGGAGGGAACGCTCGATGAACCTGCATCGCCTTTGGCTGCAGCATCGCGATCTACATCGCCAACCGTCGACTTCGCGCGCACGACCGAGATGTCGGTCGTGCCATACATCTCATCTACTCCGTCAAGCCCTGCGTACTCCACCAGCGGAGCCTCGGCATCCTTCGAGTCCGCCCTTAGTGACGACTCCAACGATCAGACGCCGTATCTCTTGCCGATCGAGGTATACATGACGGTGCCTGCAGGAGGAGGAGCATCAGGACCCGGGGAAACGGCCGCGGCAGGAGCCGCAGCTGCCGCCGCCGCCGCAAGGACGGCAGCCGCAAACACGGTGGTCGAAGTAAACGCTCCGCCTAACAGGGGTGAACAGCCGAACTATCCATACGTCGTCACCCTGCAGAACGGGCGGACGCAACTTCACATCAACCAGGCTATGGGTGAAAAAGCAATCAAGGCTGTAGCAGATGGCCAATCGGCAGCCGACGCGACACCATAAGACCTGGCGTGCTATCAGTACCTGATGTGGCAAGAAAGCCTCAAGCTGGAAGCCGCGAAGGCGGAGCTGGCGGAGCGCAGAAGGCATGCCAGCATATCGAGTGCGCGGCGGGCAGGTATGTCCGTCCAATCTTCAGGGCGATCCTGTGCCCCCAAGCACAGCCTCGGTACTTGCGGATACCAGAGGCAGATCGGAATAACGTCACCCATAACCTGGAGGCGTCCTTCATGTCTGTGGACGAGCAGGGAATCCCTATCCCCAAGACTGCTTCCGGTGTCCTAATGTCAGTGGCCACATACCTGCAGGCTACACAGCCGCCAGAGAGCGATCCGCGGGCAGCCCTGCATCGCCAACAATTCAAGTTCCTCAGTACAATGGGGACGACATTGATACCTGAGGAGCCACAACCAGCTGCAATCGCATCAGCTGGCAACAACAACACGGTTAATCGCCGCCAGCCGAGTCCACGACGGGAGACAAGAACTCGAGAAGCGGGCGACCGTACTCGAGATCGAGAAAACCGCATCACACGTGGCAACAATGAGCGAGCAGCTCTAGAAGAAGACAATCGCGTCACCCGCGACCGGCGAAACCGCGGTAATCGTGGGCACGAGGAGCGCTACCAACTCACCGAGGGAGAAGATGCGCGCAATGCCATCACGCATAACAAGGTCACCAGGAACCGCTCCAGGCGAGCAGTTCAAGAGGAGTAAAGCGACATCTCGTCGTCCGACGACGACTACGAGCCCTGCGGCGCACTATGCTTCAGTCGACGCATCCGGGAGACCAAAATGCTGAAAGGATTCAGGTTAACCTCGGAAACCCCCAAGTATGATGGCCTGCAAGAACCGTCCGCCTGGTTGGAGGACTACCTGACGGCGGTAACCTGCCAAAGAGGATCGACATCTACTGTCATGCAGTACATACAACTCATGCTCTCGGGATCGGCTCGAGCCTGGCTCAAGAGCCTACCGAGAGGCGCATACACCTGCTGGGAAGACTTCAAAGAGGACTTCATCCGCAACTTCATTGGCACGTACAAGAGACCTGCCTCATTCGAGGAGCTGCGAGCCTGCAAGCAGCGTGAAGATGAGACGTTGCACGAGTACATCCAGCGTTGGACTCTTCTCCGCAACACGATGGAGAAGATATCGGAAGACAACGCCATATACGCGTTCACCCGAGGAGTCTATCGGGTCGAGCTCTGGGAGACGTTTGGTCGAGTGAAGCCCAAAACCATCGCCCACCTCATGCAGATAGCCAATCAGTGGGTGGATGGCGAAGATTCTATACGCAATGAGCGCGCCGGCACACCTGGTGTCAATGGAGATCAAGGTTCTTGGAGTCGTCATAACAGCGACCGCCGTCGCAAGAGGAAGTCGCGCGTCTACGAGGACACGGAGGGCATGGAACTCGTGGCGGCAGGCTTTACTGATAGCCGCGAGCAAAGAAACCGTGACGACAGTCGCTATGAGCGCGATAGTCGAACAACCGGTTACAAAAGCAGCAAGGAAGTCAAGCGCGAATGGCGGCCGCGAGAGTCGCGAGGTGGTCGAGCTCCACGGCCTCCCCCAATGCTCCATGATGCGTGCTGATTCCACATGTTCATGGATGAGAATGGTGTTCTCATGTCCAAGCACCTCCTCAAGGACTGCGAAAAGTTTCAAGACCTCCATGCGCAGTACGCACGGCTCCTTTTGCAGCAGCAACAGCAGGCGCAGACGGTACCGGGGGCATTGGCTGTAGGAGCGCCGTACGCTCCACCATTGCCTCCGGGACATATGGCGGGAGCTATCCAGCTCCAACCACACGTCGAGGAACCCCAAGCAGGCGAAGATGCTTACCCAAAGCCTGTGGGTCGCATGTTCATGATCCAGAAAGGACGTCCCTCAAATCGGGACCAAAAACTCATAACAAGGCAGGTCCACCTTACCATCAAATCACCACCCGCGGTACCAGAGTACCTCAACTGGTCACATGCCAGCATAACATTCAGCAGGAACAATCATCCACCTCAAGTCCCGCGGCCAGGCCACGCGGCCCTCGTTTTGGATGCGCAGATAGGAGGCTTCGCTATGAGCCGCGTGTTTCATGGATGGTGGCAGCGGAATCAATATCATGTTCGCTGACACGCTGCGCGGAATGAACATACTAACGACAAGCCTGGCGCCCTCCGTCAACACTTTCCACGGCATAGTACCAGGGAGACCAGTCTATCCCTTGGGAACGATCTCACTCGACGTAATCTTCGGTGAGCCAGCTAACTTCCGGAAGGAGAGGATAGAGTTCGAGGTGGTTGACTGGAAGTCGCAGTACCATGTCATCCTGGGACGACCAGCGTTCGCATGGTTCATGGCGGTGCCGCACTATGCATATCTGAAGCTGAAGATGCCGAGGCCTTACGGGACAATCACCGTCAGCGGAAACTTCGAATGATCCGATGAGTGCGATCGCAAGTTCAACACGATCTCTGAGTCATTTGGGGCCTAGGAGCAGCTCCAGGAGTTGGCACTCACCAACGACCGCACCCTCTTTCCCGAGGGCAAACAATCAGCGTCAGGCTCTGCCTTCAACACGTCAAATGACACAAGGGAGCATCAGGTGCACCCGACGGACCCTAAGAAGACGGTCCTCGTATCGAGGAGCTTGTCTTCCGCATAGGAAGGCGAGCTCGTCGAGTTCCTACATGAGAACTGGGAGATCTTCGCCTGGTGTCCAGCTGACATCCTAGGCATACCCAGGGAATTCCGCCGAGCACGCCCTCCAGATCCTGTCCAATGTGAGGCCCGTCAAGCAAATGATGCGCCGCTTTGCGGAGCCGAAGCGCCTCGCCATCGGGCAGGAAATCGATAGGCTCCTGGCAGCCAACTTCATTCGGGAGATCAAGAAGTCTGACTGGGTCGCAAACCCAGTCCTGGTACCAAAGAAGAACACAGACATACTACGCATGTGTGTCGACTTCACTTCATTAAACAAGTGTTGTCCAAAAGATCATTTTCCACTGCCTCGAATCGACCAGATTGTCGACTCGACTGCAGGCTGCGCACGCCTCTGCTTCCTGGATGCCTATTCAGGCTATAACCAGATCAGGATGAAGAAAGAAGACGAAGAGAAAACATCATTCATCACACCCTTTGGTTTTTACTGCTACAACAACGATGCCCTTCGGACTGAAGAACGCAGGTTCCACGTACCAGCGTATGATGCAGAACTGCCTCAAGGAGCAGATCGGACGCAATGTCCAGGTCTATGTTGACGACATCGTCATCAAGACCAAGAGGAAGACACGCTCCTTGACGACCTCCGCGAAACATTCGCCGCACTGAAGAAAATACACCATCAAGATGAACCCTACTAAGTGCGTGTTCGGTGTGCCAGCCGGCAACTACTTCGGCTACCTCGTATCTGCGTGAGGCATTGAAGCAAACCCGGAAAAAATACAGGCGCTCCTGAAGATGCCGACACCGTCGAAGCTTAGGATGTGCAGCAGCTCTCTGGAAGGATAGCGGCACTCAGCCGATTCATTAGCAGGCTTGGGGAGAAGGCGCTCCCGTTCTACCAACTGATGAAGAAGACGGACCGCTTCGAGTGGACCGAGGAAGCCAAGCCGCCTTCATCGACCTCAAGCGCACCCTGTCAACGCCACCAGTCCTGGTGGCACCGCATGAAAGGAGCCGCTGTATCTCTATATAGCGGCCACAAACAGGGTAGTCAGTACGGTGCTGGTATTCGAGTGGGCTGTAGAAGGAAAAGCTCATGGCGTACAGAGACCGATATACTACCTCAGCGAGGTGTTGTCTCAGTCAAAGCAGAGATACCCGTACTATCAGAAGCTAGCATATGGGGTATTCATCACCTCGCGTAAGGTGGCACACTACTTCCAAGAGCACCCCATCACGGTGGTGAGCGCGGCTCACTAAGCGACATACTCAACAACTCCAAAGCGACAGGCAAGAGTCGCCAAATGGAGCATCGAATTAGGTCCTCTAGACTTAACATACAAACACCCGATTGCAATCAAGGCGCAAGTCCTCCCTGACTTCACCACGGAGTGGATGGAGATGCAGTTGCCATCGGTACCCGATACGTCCAACTCATGGACCATGTACTTGGATGGGTCCAAGAGGAATGAAGGCGCAGGAGCAGGTGTTATCGTCACATCACCCAAAGGCGACAAGCTTCGTTATGTGCTGCAGATGGACTTCAAGAAGCCATCCAACAACGAAGCAGAATAGGAAGCCCTGATCCATGGGATGAAGATGGCCAAGGAGTGCGGCGCTGATCGCCTGATGATATACGAGACTCGAACTTGGTCGTGCAACAGACCATGAAGGAGTGCGATGCAACAACAGAGAACATGATAGCATACAGGAACCTGTACAACCTCATGGAAGGGAGCTTCGACGGTTGCGAGCTCCGCCATGTTGGGCGAGCAAGCAATGAGGAGGCAGACACCCTGGCAAACATCGGGTCCTTGAAACTCAAGTGCCCCCCGGAGTCTTCCTGGAGAAGATAAACAAAAGATCTATCAAGGTCAAGCAGCCCGCGGCTCCCTCTACACCGGCAACCGGGACCGCAGCTGCAAGCGACGNATCGAACCTGGTCATGCAACAGACCATGAAGGAGTGCGACGTGACAACAGAGAACATGATAGCATACAGAAACCTGTATAACATCATGGAAGGAAACTTCGACGGCTGCGAGCTTCGCCATGTCGGGCGAGCAAGCAATGAGGAAGCCGACACCCTAGCCAACATCGGGTCCTTGAAACTCAAGCTGCCCCCGGGGTCTTCCTGGAGAAGATAAACAAAAGATCTATCAAGGTCAAGCAGCCTGCGGCTCCCTCTACACCAGCAACCGGGGCCGAAACCGCAAGCGAAGACGCACCTGCAGCAGCAGAACCTTCAATCGAAGTATTCCTCATTGAGCCCATCTGGACAAAGCCATTCCTGGCATATATGCTCCGGTAGGAGCTTCCAGAGGACACAGTCGAAGCACGGCGCATCACTCGCCGATCAAAAGCATTCACAATAATTGGCGGAGAGCTATACAAGCGCAGCATATCAGGCATCCTCCAGAGGTGCATCGCATCAGAGGACGGTCGGGCCCTACTCCTCGAGATCCATGCTGGCACGTGCGGACACCATGCTAGTAGCAGACCCTTAGTCGCCAAGGCCCTGCGTGCTGGATTCTACTGGCCCACGGCGTTGCAGGACGCTGAGGACATCGTCAAGCGGTGTGTCGGTTGCCAAAAATTCGCAACAAGACCTCATGCACCGGCGTCAGAACTGAAGACAATACCTTTGGCATGGCCTTTCGCCCAGTGGGGACTCAATATGGTCGGACCACTGCGCAAGTCGTCTCGAGGAGGACACACACATCTGCTGGTGGCTGTCGATAAATTCACCAAATGGATAGAGGCCGTGCCAGTTACCAACTGCGCAGCTACCTCAGCTGTCAACTTCATCAAGTCCATCATGTTCCGCTTTGGAGTGCCTCACAACATCATCACCGACAACGGAACAAACTTCACCGCCGAAGAGTTCCAAGATTTCTGCAAAGAGCAAGGGATCAAGCTCAATTACGCCTCGGTCGCCCATCCGCAGTCCAATGGACAAGTGGAAAAAGCGAACGGCCTCGTCTGCAGCGGAGTCAAGAAACGCCTCTTCGTGCCGCTCAAGCGCGCAGCGGGTGCTTGGGTGGAGGACCTACCCTCCGTGCTCTGGAGCCTACGCACCACGCCAAACAGATCAACCCAGTACACCCCATTCTTCATGGTGTACGGAGCAGAAGCAGTCCTGCCACATGACATACGCTTCGACGCACCTCGCATCGTCGCATATGATGAAGACGACGCTGAAGCCGCACTCGAAGACGACATCGACTTGCTGGACGAGGCCCGTGACATCGCACTCTCCCGAACAGCTATCTACCAGCAGAACCTCCGCAACTACCACAGCAAGCGGTTGCGCACAAGAGCCTTTGTCGAAGGAGACCTGGTACTCAGGCTAAAACAGAAGAAGGTGCACAAGCTCGCCTCCCCATGGGAGGGACCCTTCATCATCGCCGAGGTCATCGGCGGAGGCGCATACCGCCTGAAGGACCCGAAGACAGGCGAACTCATCCGCAACCCATGGAATGCGGCGCAACTAAGACGCTTTTACGCGTAGCAAAACTGATGATAAGGCTATTCAACCACTGATGTAATTCTTGAGACTTTGTCCCCCATAATAAAAGCGCAATGTTCCTCTATCTTCGGAGTCGACATACCGCTCGCCAAAGAAAACCGCCTCCGCAGCACCCGATACTCGGGGGCTGCGTCGTATGGCTAACCACTAACAAATTGCGGAGCAGCACCCGACGCTCGGGGGCTGCGTTGTATGGACGACCAAAAGCAAACTCCAGGCAGCACCCGACGCTCAGGGGCTGCACTGTCGAGCAAAACAAAAACAAGGAAAATCGCCTCCGTGGCACCCTATACTCGGGGGCTGCGTCGCTTAGGCCAAGACAAAACAAACCACATATACAAAACAACTCCAATCTCTACAGAGCAAACATAGAAGTTTTTCTGCAAGTATACAAAGTGCTTGTACAAATGAAAATCAGTCTACAGGCTCGTCTTTTGGAACCCGCGACGCCACATAGTCCGAGTAAACCTCGGTGTCGCGTTCTAGCTTCCTAACCAACTTGACAGCTACGTCTTCTACGGCACGATAATGGGCGTCCATCGGCGTAGGCTCCCCGTCTTCCCTGTTGGGGACCTCTTCTATTCCCCTCAGGACGAGGTACGGGTGCCGCAGGTGAACAAAAGCTAAGGCGTACGTCGCACCGCTGACAAGCTGCGTCCGGATAAAACTCTCTGCAACCCTGCCATTGCGGAATCGCGCCATGAGAGCCCCAAGACCCTGCGGCTGTGGATCCAGGGGGAACAGCGCCTTGTACACAAGCGCCAGCGCAGAACGGCATGCCCCATCGAAGGACGTCACTGGCCTATGCGATCTTGAAGAACGGCCAGCACCCGACCTCGGGAGGGGTCTGACCAAAACGAGGTAGTGTCGCGCCCGACAGCCTCAGCTATATGGCGAAGCCGATTCTCCACCCGACCAGCCTCAGCTTGAGGGTCTTGTTGTACACCTGCACACGAAGGAAAAAGGAAGCAACTAAGAAACAAGTGACGCCAAAGGACTCGGGGGCTCGCAGCCACTTACACAGTAAGTCTGTGTTGGCCTTTCCCAGTTCCTCAAGGAGAAAAGCTTCTCGTTCAGCGGGGCGAGGCTGTTTCGACTTCAGTACGGCCAAGGCACCCTGCGCCACCCGTAGGTCTTGCTCAAGCCTAGTACAGCGATCCCGGAGCATCGTGAGCCGATAATCCCCGGAGTCGCGGTTCCCAGAAGAACAACCAGCAGTCGAGGCCGCAGGGACATGGGGTGCGGCGTCAGAAGGCGGGACGGTGATCGTTGGGTTTACCTATTAGCAAAGCCAAGCAGACTGGTATGAGACAACCTTCCGGAAGAAGGCACGGGGGCTGGAAGAAGTCGCAAGGCACAAGGACATCAGATTAAATGCAAAATGTTATCTAAAGTTTGCAGCTGGCACAGTCATTACAAAGGAGCGACAGGCGTCGCCACAGATAAACTACAAAATATGAAAAATACAAAGATAAGCAGCTACTGTGAGCTCGCGGATTTCTTGGCCTTCTCCGCACGCTTGGCAGCCTGCTTCTCCAAGGTCTCAGTCAGCTTTTGTGCCAACTCGCGAGACCGCACGGCAAAACCACCAAGAGGCATCAGCTTGCCGTCGGGTCCGCGGGGCAGCCCAGACATGGCCTTGTCGAGGTCACCCTCGAATCCGTGCCCCAGCAGCATAAGTAGGGTGGTCTGCGAGCCACGTACCATGTGCTCGCGTTTGAAGTCGTCTATGGCGGAGCCATCGGGACCAAACAGTGCAGCCAGTTCAACAAGAGAAGCAGGAGGCTGCCCCTCGGGAAACAGGCTGCCGTGCAAGCTCGTCAGCGCGCCGGTAGCCTTCTCCAGGAGACCGCCCATCTGCTGACTGGCACCCTCCACAGCGGCAACTGCGCCGTCCAAGTCGTCGACGGCAACCTGGGCGCTGGAACATGCCACAGTGCCAAGGCTACCTGAAGAAAGCATAAAAGAAACTCGGTTAAACCAAAGGAAGCAGAAGGAACATAGAAAAGCAGAGTCAACACTTACCCAACAAGGAGCTGCTCGCCGCGCAGAGGCGTTGCACCAAGGACTGCTTGAGGGCATCATCTGCCTCCTTCGCGGCCGTGGCGGCGTCCAGCTGCTCCTTGAAGGTAGCAGCCTGCTGCGAAGCGATTTCCTTCTCGCGTCGCGACTGCGCCAACGACTCTGTAGGCAAAAGACGTTCAAGCAAATAGCAATAAAAACACTGAAAGGACATTGTCCGTTAATCTTGTTTTGACGTTTGATTACAACACTTGGAAGTATTTAACATGCTCTCTAGTATCAACAGGAAATATGACTGTCTACATCAAAAGGACACTTGTGTATATATATGCAAAAAGGAAGAAATGTCGTATTGTCGGAAATGGAACAGGGAAGAAAAAGCACTCAGCAGGCTGGCCGGCCTCCAGACCGGCCTAGGCCGGGCTCCAGGCCGGGCGCCTCTGGTGGGTGGCCGGCCCCCAGGCCGGCCCTGGCCGGGCTCCAGGCCGGGCGCTTCTGGTGGGTGGCCGGCCCCCAGGCCGGCCCTGGCCGGGCTCCAGGCCGGGCGCTTCTGGTGGGTGGCCCGCCCCCAGGCCGGCCCTGGCCGGGCTCCAGGCCGGCTGCCCAGTCTGTTCCTGCGTGATGATCATTGGCCGGCCTCCTGGTCGGCCCCGGCCGACCTCCAGACCGGACACCCCCTTATGACCAACGGCTAGATTTCGGGAGGGGGTACTTATACCCCTCCATCTACCTCGGGACAACTACCACGACCAAAAGAAGAACACCGCCATTGTTTGAAAGCTTCAAATCAATAGATCTCCCTCTCTAGCCACTCAATCACTTAGCCCTTTGGGGATTTGAGAGAGGAGACCTAGTTCTACACTTCAACCAAACCGATTTGATTTCCCCCTTGATTTGTGAGAGGGGGCTTGCTACTCCTAGTGTTCATTGGAACTCTAAGAGGTTGTGGTCCTTCGGAGCTTTGGGAGCTACGAAGACTTTGCCGGGAGCCACCAATTGAGTTGTGGTGCGTGCCCCGGCCTTGAGCATCGAGTCTTGGCGGCTCGGTGCATTTGGTGGAGACCCTCCAGCTTGTGGAGTGTGCTTCATCCTTGTAAAGGTTCTAGTTGTCAACCTCAACGGCAACATAGTGACAAGTGCCTCGCCACATTGGTGGTAAGTCACAACGGAGATACGGTGTGCCATATCAAGGCTACTCGGTGTTTCACTTTGGTGAACACCGCGCCGCTCCAACGGAGATTAGCTTCCATTGGGAAGTGAACTTCGGGATAAATCTTCGTGTCATCTTGTTGTTTGTCTTTTCACTTACTTTTACTTGTTATCACTAGCTTACTATATCTATATCTTGTGCTAGTGAACTTTTGCTCATCATATAAGTTTGTTCACCTAGTTGCATATTCTAGATAACTTATATTTGAGCAATATCCTTTTAAAACGAAAAAGAAGTAAAATTTGTAGTTAACCTATTCACCCCCCTCTAGTTAACCTCATCGATCCTTTCAATTGGTATCAGAGCCTCGTCTCTTTATTAAAGGATTCACCGCCTAAAGAGGAGGATGGGGGACCCCACTCCCATGGAATTGCTTCAAAAGCAAGTCGAGTCCATGGGGGAAAGATCCGATAAGAGGATGCATGGATAGGTTAGAGGAACTAATAATGAGACTTGCCTCTACATCTAGCAATGCAAATGATAGTCCCTCTCTAGATGAAAATGGTAATCCCATATCCCATTCAAAAGTGACGAACACTCATCTAAAAATGAGAACCCAAATCAATTTGGACATATTTACAACAATGCTCTTAATGTTCAACATCCACATGTGAACAATCTTGGTAATCCACCTTTAGTAGATAGGGCCCGTTTTACTAATTGGAAAGCCTCTATGAAATCTTATGTGTGTAGCTCTTCAATGCAAATATGGACAATCATTGAGAGGGGATACTACCCTAAGGATATCAATAATTTGACCTCAAGTGAGATCATTGATGAACAACTCAATGCACATGCTCGAGAAGGCAATGGTCAATGAAGGTGTTGAGCACATCCGGTCTCTCCGAAACGCCAAGGAAGCTTGGGAGTATCTACTCGCCATGTATGATGGCAATGTGAGCATGCAACGCTCAAAGAAAACACTTCTTCAACGGCAAGTTGATCACTTCATCATGAAGGATGGAGAAGTTCCGGAGGATGTATATCGAAGACTCAAGGCTCTTGTTGTGGACATGAAGGATGTTGGATTCAAGGATTGCGATGATGATTGGTTCAAGGGAAAATTTCTTCAAACCTTGATTCCATACAATGAGAACATGGTAATGAATGTTCAAGCAAGAGCGGACTACATGGAACTAACTCCCAATGATGTTTTGGGCACCTTTGTCACCATGAATATGATGAATAAATCCTCGAAGATGTTCTATCTTGTGTGAATGGAATGAAGAAAGTATCTCTTGCCTTGAAGGCAACATCCTATGATGAGGAAGAATCAAGTGATGAAGGTGGATCCACCTATGTGCCATCCGAGAAGGAAAAGAGGGTGTCACATAATGAGTGTTTGGCGCTTGCCAACCATAATTGGTGGAAGAAAGGGGATTTTAGATCAAGTGCAACGAAGAACAAGGGGAGAGAAGGCCCAAGTATGAAGAAAGAAAGAACTTGCTTCAATTGTGGAGATAGTGAACACTTTGTTGCGGATTGCCCGTACAAGAATAGAGTTGAGAATAAAGGATAGCTCATCAAGAAGACCAACTTTGTTCCCAAGAACAAGAACTTCATGAAGAAGGTATCTAAAAGGGCAATGGTGACAAATGAGCAAGAATATATATCCGGAGGTGAAGAAAGTGAAGATGAAGAAGAACAAGTCGGCATGGCGGCAATGGCAATTGGGGTTATTCCCTCTTCTTTGGACTCTCTCTTTTCAACTCCGAATGACAAGCAAGGTCCTAACCAAACACAAGTGCCTTATGGCCAAGGGTACATCTCCAAGGTACTCCTAGACCTCATTCCTACTCATTGTTAAATTGTGTTGAGGAACTTGATGATGAGAATGCTAATAATCTTTCAAAAGTCATGAGATCACTTGAAAGTGAAAATAAAATTGCATTTGATGCCTTCATGACTCAACTTGGTAATGCATATGGTCTCATAGAAGAACATGAAGAAAGAATATGTGAACTTGAGGGTTTCGCTCGTGATGATGCTAATAGGATAGCGGAACTTGAGGAAGCCCTAGATAATGCACTATGCCTTAAAGATTCTATTGAGGAAATCTCCACTTTAGATCTATCTAAAATGATGGGTGACCGTGATCATGCACTATGTAAGCTTAAGGAATTCATGGATGAAAATGATAACATTATGAATGGTCACAATGAACTACTTAAGGATTTTGAGCATCTTGAGAAAGCTCATATGGCTCTCTCAAGAGAGCTCAGGGTTCTTAAGGAGTCACATGACAACTCTCAAAGTAAGGATGTGAATGAAAATGCTTGTGCCACTAACCCTTTGTGTGTCAAAGCATCTCTCATATTGGAGAACAATAGGTTGAAGGCTCAACTTGAGAAAGGACTAGTGTCTTGCATCCAAGGAGAAAAGAACCTCAATAATCTTTTGAGGAATCAAAGGAGAGTTGTGGGTAAGGAAGAACTTGGATTTGGAGTCACATCCAAGAAGACCAATGAGAAGAAGAAACCAACTCCCTCCACTAATGCTATTGTTTTTGTGAAGGAGGGGGAGTTGGCTAATGATGAAGATGAATTTGATATCCTTGCTAAGAGCATTGCTCCTAAGAACACATCTTCTCACAACAATTTTGCGGGAAAGTATAACCCATCATATGTGCTTTTGAAATCTAATGATGGACATGTTTATGCAAAATATGTTGGAACTTCATATGGTAGTGATTATCATGCTTCTATTTGGGTTCCCAAGACCCTTGTGACTAACAAGAAAGGACCCATCAAAACATGGGTACCTAAATCGAGGAATTAACTCTTTGTAGGTATGTGCTTCCGGAGGATCATCATGGCTTATTGATAGCGGTTGCTCCGCACATATGACCGGAAGCAAAGAAGTGTTAAGTGACTTAATGCATCAACTTCTCAAGGTATCTCATGTCACGATTGGTGATGGTTCAGAACTCAAGGTATTGGGGCATGGCAAGGTGGTCATTTCTCCGGACACGTCCATTGAGAAAGTCCTCCTTGTTGAGTCCCTTGGTTATAATTTACTTTCCGTTTTGCAACTTTGCGAGTGCAACTTTACTGTTGTCTTTGGACGGTATCATGTGCTCATTCTTCACACAATTTCTCTTAAAGTAGCCTTTGTTGGATTTGTGGAAAACCGTATGTACGTAGTGGATTTCTCGAAAGAAACTACACATATTGCCACAAGTCTAATGGCTAAATCCGACGTGGGTTGGCTTTGGCATCGCCGGTTGGGCCACGTCGGTATGAGAAACTTGCAAACACTTGTGAAGGGTGAGCATGTGGAAGGACTAACAAAAGTGAATTTTCCAAAGATCGTCCTTGCAGCTCCTGTGTTGCCGGAAAGATGCATGAGAAGAACCATCCCAAAGTAACAACAATCAATACAACGAGGCCCTTCCAACTCATTCATATGGATTTGTTTGGGCCTCCTACTTATGAAAGCCTTGGTGGCAAGAAATATTGCTTGGTGATTGTTGATGATTATACAAGATACACTTGGACTTTCTATATCAAGAAGAAGAGTGAAACTCAAAGGGAATTCATTGATTGGGCACCCAAGTACAACGCCAATATGACACAACCATTTTGGCCATAAGAAGTGACAATGGAACCGAGTTCAAGAATTACACCATGGATGAATTCTTGAGTGATGAGGGCATTAAACACCAATATTCCGCTGCGTATACCCCTCAACAAAATGGTGTTGCGGAAAGAAAGAACCGTACACTTATTGATATGGCAAGAACTATGATGGCCGAATTCAAGTCTCCATATAATTTTTGGGCCGAAGCCATCAACACTGCTTGTCATCTAACCAACCGGCTCTATCTCCGCCCATTCACTAACAAGACTCCTTATGAACTTCTTGGTGGTAAAAAGCCCAACCTCTCGTATATTAAAGTTTTTGGTTGCAAATGTCAAGTTTACATTAAAGGTTCTAAATTGCCTAAGTTTGGGCCTAGAACTTTTGAAGGCATTTTTGTTGGTTACGCCAAGGATTCCCACACTTATAGAGTCTTCAACATATCCACCGGGTGTGTTGAAGAATCTATGAATGTGGTATTCCATGAGGATAATGGCTCCCAAGTGGGGCAAGTTGATCTTGATGATGTAGGTGATGAGCCCTCCTCCATCGCCATAGGAAGAATGGGTATAGGCCCCCTTATACCCATTGAGGAACCCCTTGTGGCAACGGAGTTGGACTCTAGCTCGACGCAAGTGGAGCCCTCTACATCAACCATCGATCAAGCGGCAAACCAAGAACAAGCTCAAGACCTACAAGATGATACCAACCATCATGATAATGATCAAGATCCACCAAATGATAATGGTGGTCAAGATTTTGGTGATCTCTCACCAAGAACTCCAACCCACTCTCGGATTAATCAAAATCAAGATGAAGGAGATGATGAAGATGCACCTCCTAATGAGAGACCCTCAGATGCTCTTGCTCGTCGAGTGGCTAGCAAGGCTGTGGCATTACATAAAAAATCTCTCTATCAAAAGAACATCATTGGTGGTCTCGGAAGGAGTGTGTCCACTCGGAGGCAACTATTACTCTTTTGTGGCGTCCATGCTCATATATCACATTTTGAACCTACCAAGGTGTATGAAGCTCTTGAAGATGAAGATTGGGTTCATGCTATGCACGAAGAGCTCCACAACTTTGAGAGAAACAAAGTATGGTCCCTAGTGGAAAGACCCAAGAACCATAATGTGATTGGAACCAAATGGGTGTTCAAGAACAAGCAAGATAATCATGGACAAGTGATTCGCAACAAAGCTCGTTTGGTTGCTCAAGGCTACTCTCAAGTCGAAGGACTTGACTACGGTGAAACTTTCGCTCCCGTAGCTAGACTTGAATCCATTCGTATATTGCTTGCATTTGCTTCTAGCTATAAATTCACGTTATATCAAATGGATGTTAAAAGTGCATTTCTAAATGGTCCACTTAATGAGATGGTATATGTTAAACAACCTCCGGGGTTCGAAGATCCCAAGTGTCCTAATCATGTCTACTTACTCCACAAGGCTTTGTATGGCCTCAAACAAGCCCCACGTGCTTGGTATGATCACTTAAAGGAGTTCCTAGTAGACCGTGGTTTTGCACTTGGGGTAATCGATCCCACACTCTTCACCAAGAGTGTAAATGGAGAATTCTTTGTATGCCAAGTATATGTTGATGATATTATATTTGGTTCTACTAATGTCTCTTTTGTAGAACAATTTGCTAAGCTAATGACAAGCGAATTTGAGATGTCTATGATGGGTGAGTTAAAGTTCTTCCTTGGTTTTGAAATTGAGCAATATGACGAAGGAACCTTTATTTGCCAAGCTAAATATACTCAAGACATGCTCAAGAAGTTTGATATGTCAAATGCAAGCCCATTGAGATTTCCAATGGCAACAAACGTGAATCTAACACTAGATCACGAAGGTATTCCGGTTGACCAAAAGCTTTATCGTTCTATGATTGGTTCTTTGCTTTATCTTTGTGCATCTAGACCGGATATCATGTTTAGTGTGGGTTTGTGTGCAAGATTTCAATCTAACCCCAAAGAAAGCCATATGACTGCTGTCAAAAGAATTCTTAGGTACTTGGTTGATACCCCCAATCATGGTCTTTGGTATCCTTCAAATACAAGCTTTGATCTTGTGGGGTATTCGGATGCGGATTGGGCCGGTGACAAAGTGACTAGGAAATCAACCTCGGGTGCTTGCCAATTTCTTGGTAGGTCACTTGTGTGTTGGTCTTCGAAGAAACAAAATTGCATATCCACCTCCTCCACGGAAGCCGAATATATTGCCGCCGCAAGTTGTTGTTCACAATTATTATGGATGAGACAATGTCTTGAGGATTTCGGAATTAAGAAAAAGACATTGCCTCTTTTATGTGATAATGAAAGTGCTATAAGAATTGCTCACAATCCCGTGCTCCATGGCAAGACAAAGCATATTGAAATACGGTATCATTTTATCCGTGATCATGTGGCCAATGGAGATATCTCTCTTTCATATATCAACACCAAAGATCAACTCGCCGATATATTCACAAAACCACTTGACGAGAAGAGATTCAAGGAATTGAGGGGAGAAATCAATGTGGTGTGTGCAAGCAACTTTGTTTGATTAAGAATCTTGGATACACACCTCTACTAGAGTTTTATTTGAATTCTAGATGTAGGCATGGATTTAGGGGGAGTGTTGTCCTAATCCATTGGACTCTCCCTCCCCCATTATGCAAATAGCAATGTTTTCATTGATGTCTCAAGAATATTCACATATGAGCTTAAATGATGAGTTTTGGTTATGCACCCAAGATATATCTTCGCGGTGGCATGCCATACACTCATATATGGTGGCCTAGGCCACCGACATTTTCTCAAATACATTCATATTTTCTCATTTGCCATTTTCTTTGTACCACACTCAATACTTCTTATTTCGAATTTCTATTTTACGTGGAGTTTACATCATGTTTTGCATCTCCCCCGGATCACTCAATGGTTGCTCTATGGTATTTCTAATGATACAAAGTGCTCGGAAGTCAAGAAAATCAAAACAAGCAAAGATGGATGAAGACAGAGAAAACTGTGCCTTCCTGGGTGTGGGCCGGCCTCTGACCCGGCCCAGGCCGCCTCCCAGGCCGGCTCGCTTGGGTGCTGACCCGGCCTCCCGCCCGGCCCTGGCCGGCACCCAGGCCGGCTCGCTCGGGTACTAACCCGGCCTCCCGCCCGGCCTTGTCCGGTTCCCAGGCCGGTTGGCTCGGGTGCCCGACCGGCCTCACGCCTGGCCCCGGCCGGTTCCCAGGCCGGCGCGCCTGGGAACTTAACTGCACGGGGGGGGGGGGGACTTCGACCTAGGTTATTCCACTTCTTCCCCTCCATGCCTCTCTTCTCCATTGTTGCCCTCTTCCCAAACTCAAGCTCCTCCACCTTCCCCTCCGTTTGAACCACAACCCACTCCTTCTCCTCCACAAATTGGTGAGAGAATCACCCGATCTCTCGTCCTATCCACATATTTTCCCCGTTTGTGTGCCGATTTGAGGTGGATCTTCTCCTTTGATTGGTGTGTTCTTGAGATTCCCCTCTCAAGATTTGAGATGGACAATTGGGGTGATGATTGGGAGGAGTTCCCACAGTCAAGCAAGGCCGGAGCTAAGGGAAGCAAGACGTTCGATGGGCTTGATGATATTGTTGATGACTATGATGCGCAATCCTCCATGCCTAAGACCAAGAGACTCAAGAAGGCCGCGGTCAGAAAAGGCAAGTCCAAGCAAGCTCCCAAGCCAACGGGAAATCCTCCGCCTCCGCCTCTTGTGAACCCTGATGAACCGGTACGTGCTACTTGGATCAAAGTGCCTACTCTCGAGTTTGAGCAAGACCGCTTGGTTTTCAACCCCTATGCATTTGGCCATAGCACCTGTCCGGATGACCCTAGATTCTATTGCAAGATGCATTAGCAAATATATCATCAATGCATTAATAAGAAAAAGAACAAGCATGTGCCCACCTCTTATTTCAGTCTTGAGCATACTAGGGATGTATGGCCAGATGTGATGGAGCTTATGGATTACCATCAAATCTCTAAGCTCATGACAGTTAGCACTCCGTATTCCCCTGAGTTACTCAAACAATTCTATGCCACTGTTCATTTCTCCACCGTGCCCAAGAGAACTATGACTTGGATGTGTCACACTACCGTTTGCACAGCTACTCTGGCAGAGTTTGGGGAATTATTTCAGCTTGAGGAACTCCCCTTTGCACCATGCTATAGTCGTATTCATTGCTCAAAAGTTATGCAGGCTGAGATAGGGCTTCGTCATTGCTATCCACCGGGGATAGGGCTCCGTGGAAAGATTCCCAAGATTTCTTGGATGTATCATTACTGGAGAGTTGTTCATGGCATCCTGAGAAACAATCTCAATTGCAAATATGGAGAAAAGGGTGAAGTTCGCCAGCGTATGATCAACCTTCTAAACCAGATTGTTCCTCTATACATGAGAAAGAAGCAAATTGATATTCTTGACTACATGTGGCAAGAGATGCGCTTAGTGGTTCTTAGGAACAAGGTTCCCATTTATGGTCCTTATCTGCAGACTCTTTTTAACACCAAGTTAAGCCCTGATGTGATTGAGTCATATGATATGTATGTGCCTTCTCTTGTTGCTATACCTGCTCCTCCTCCAGATGCACCTGTCTATGTTCCTCCATATCGTGGTCAGAATGATGAAGATGAGGATGGTGAGGCTCCTAAGAAGCAAAATGTTATAATCAAAGCACTCAAGAAGATGAACTGCTTCTTTGCTCTGCAAAGGAAATCTAACTACAAGGCCTATGCCAAACAAAAGAGCTACAATCGCAATCAGCGTGCCATTATGACTCAGCTTAACCTTCTTGTTGGTCCTGCAAGCTCAGAGGAAGTCTCAGAGGGCACCTATATGGCACAGAATGAGTACACCTTCTCGTTTGGCGATGACGCCTCTTCTCTTGCTCCATATTGGCAAGGGGACCCTGGTCAGTCGAGCTCCGGTCCAGCTACACATGATGATGAGTATGATGTTGAGGATGAAGAGGAGGATGATGATGAAGAGTGATCATGGTTCTCACTGCTATTTCTCCCTTTTTGGTGTCTTGATGCCAAAGGGGGAGAGATTATTATCCGGGGATTTGCATTACATTTGCGTTTTATCATTTGCATGTTTCCCTTCTCATTTGCATGTTTCTATTTGTGAACTCTATTTGTTATGTCTCCCCGTATGTCTTCCCGAACTTATTGTAAGGATAATCTTGGACCTCCGATATTTATTGTAAGGATAATCTTGGACCTCCGTTATATTATTGTAAGGACTTCCTCCATTTACTATCTATTCTTTGGAGTCCATTGCAAGGTAATATTATTCCAAGATTATCTCTATATGAAGTCCAAGGTAAGAAAAGTGCTCTTCTCATATGAGGACTATGGTGAGAACTATCGTATGCCCTTATATGCTATCTATCACTTGTTCCCACTAGCTCACATAGTATATATATGTCTATCTATCACTTGTTCTCACTTGAGCAATGTTTATTCGATTACCTTGTTGGTTTGTAAGCTCTAGGGGAGCCTCACTCAAAAATTTAGACATGCTTAAATGAGACTTATTTTGCAAATCTTTGTGTTGTCATCAAACATCAAAAAGGGGGAGATTGAAAGGACATTGTCCGTTAATCTTGTTTTGACGTTTGATTACAACACTTGGAAGTATTTAACATGCTCTCTAGTATCAACAGGAAATATGACTGTCTACATCAAAAGGATACTTGTGTATGTCTATATATGCAAAAGGAAGAAATGCCGTATTGTCGGAAATGGAACAGGGAAGAAAAGCACTCAGCAGGCTGGCCGGCCTCCAGACCGGCCTAGGCCGGGCTCCAGGCCGGGAGGGTCTGGTGGGTGGCCGGCCCCCAGGCCGGCCCTGGCCGGGCTCCAGGCCGGGCGCTTCTGGTGGGTGGTCGGCCCCCAGGCCGGCCCTGGCCGGGCTCCAGGCCGGGCGCTTCTGGTGGGTGGCCGGTCCCCAGGCCGGCCTTGGCCGGGCTCCAGGCCGGGCACCTCTGGTGGGTGGCCGGCCCCCAGGCCGGCCCAGGCCGGGCTCCAGGCCGGCTGCCCAGTCTGTTCCTGCGTGATGATCATTGGCCGGCCTCCTGGTCGGCCCCGGCCGACCTCCAGACCAGACACCCCCTTATGACCAACGGCTAGATTTCGGGAGGGGGTACTTATACCCCTCCATCTACCTCGGGACAACTACCACGACCAAAAGAAGAACACCGCCATTGTTTGAAAGCTTCAAATCAATAGATCTCCCTCACTAGCCACTCAATCACTTAGCCCTTTGGGGATTTGAGAGAGGAGACCTAGTTCTACACTTCAACCAAACCGATTTGATTTACCCCTTGATTTGTGAGAGGGGGCTTGCTACTCTTGGTGTTCATTGGAACCCTAAGAGGTTGTGGTCCTTCGGAGCTTTGGGAGCTACGAAGACTTTGCCGGGAGCCACCAATTGAGTTGTGGTGCATGCCCCGGCCTTGAGCATCGAGTCTTGGCGGCTCGGTGCATTTGGTGGAGACCCTCCAACTTGTGGAGTGTGCTTCATCCTTGTAAAGGTTCTAGTTGTCAACCTCAACGGCAACATAGTGACAAGTGCCTCGCCACATCGGTGGTAAGTCACAATGGAGATACGGTGTGCCATATCAAGGCTACCCGGTGTTTCACTTTAGTGAACACCGCGCCGCTCCAACGGAGATTAGCTTCCACTGGGAAGTGAACTTCGGGATAAATCTTCGTGTCATCTTGTTGTTTGTCTTTTCACTTACCTTTACTTGTTATCACTAGCTTACTATATCTATATCTTGTGCTAGTGAACTTTTGCTCATCATATAAGTTTGTTCACCTAGTTGCATATTCTAGATAACTTATATTTGAGCAATATCCTTTTAAAACGAAAAAGAAGTAAAATTTGTAGTTAACCTATTCACCCCCCCTCTAGTTAACCTCATCGATCCTTTCAGACTCAACACAAAGTTTACACATATATGGAGCGCACATTTAACATACACAAACTTGATTGCTCAAGGTAAGTAATAAGCACAACATATACAAGCATATGCTAGGAACAAAACTAACACATGCAAGGGAGCAAGCAACTTTCAATGTATATATAATTTAAACACAAGTTACCGCATGAAGGAGCATTGGATATGAGATAGATATATGATAATCCAATTGGCTTGGCTTGATGAATTATAAACATGAAGATCCCTTAATTCTCAATTGATAGCCAAGTCGCCAATGCCCTCCAACAACAACCTATTGATCAAGTTTGAGCTTGTTGGTCCCCAACCAAGTTGGGTCCTAAGAAGTTAGTCACAATAGGCTTGGCGACCCAAATGGTTCTTTTCTTGACACCACTTTGAGTTCCCACATATTTGGCAAACACATTGCCAACCCTATCCTTCCTAATAGAATAAACATCATCAATTATTATGGGGTTGGATAGGGTACCATTAGTGCATGAAGAAGCCAAGTGATCCTTCTCACGGCATAAGTAGCAACATCGACTCTTCTCTTTCTTCTTAATAGGCTCCCCAACTTGAGGAGAAATAACTTGAGTCTTCTTAGGAGGTGACCCTTGTTCAACTCGAGATTGAGCATGATATTGAACAATAGGCCGCTTCCCTAGTTGCTTCTCACTAAGAGGCTTCTTCTTCATTGGGCAATCCCTAACATGGTGCCCTTCAACTTTGCACTTGAAGCAAACAATCTTGGCCGAATGATTGACTTGTTCTTGGCCCTTCTTATTGCTACTCTTGGACTGGTTCTTGATATTGGAGTTGAATCCAAGTCCACTCTTGTCATTGGGGGAATTTTGCACACTCAACATGTTGTCAAGTGTGGCCTTCCCTTTATGACGTTTCTCCACATCTTTCTTCAAAGAAGTGGCTTGTGCCTTGTGCTCTTTAGTCTTCCCTACAAGGTTAGTAGCTACACAAGTACTAGTGGAAGATGAAGCTTCATTGTTAGAGCAACTAGGCACGAAATGTAATTCAACATATGATTTGGCACTAGTGTGAGATGAAGAATTACAAGGACTAGCACATGGCGTTATAGCATTTTTAGTAGAAGTTGTGCCACTGTCCACATGGGGCTCACTAGATATTACCTTGGTAGCGATAGCCTCATGAGCTAACTTTAGCTTATCATGAGATACGAGAAGATCTTCATGAGAGCTCGAGAGCTTCTCATGGCTTTCTTCCAATATCTCATAATTGCTAGTTAGCAATTTAAGTTGAGCCCTTAGCTCAACATTCTCCTTTAAAATGGATGCTTCACAAGAAATAGAGTTAGTAGCACAAGCATCAACATTAATAGCAATGGGAGAACAAGTAGGGAGCTCTTTTAGTAATTGAGCTTGGAGTTGATCATGAGACTTGGTGAGATGTGCAAGAGAATCTTCCAAGGACTTGACATCCTTTTCAAATTTCACATTAGCCTCAAGGAGTCTAACAATTTCAACAACAAGCTCATCATTTTTTATTTTAAAACCATTAGCCACCTTGAGAGCTCTATCATGGGTTTCATTTGCTTTAGATAACTCTAGAGTAAATGTCTCCTCAAGAGATTTCTTGGTGGTTTGTTCTTCTTCAAGAGCTTCCTCAAGATCCGCAATCATGTTTGCATAATCACGTTCGCGGCTAAGGCTTTCATTTTCATGAGCTTCCAAATTTTCAATAGTAAGCCCTCGCTCAACAAGGGTGCTCATGATTTCATGTAGGTTCTCACAAGCATTTTCATTCTTTGAAAGAGCATTAAGAACCATTAGACCTTTCTTATTAAAGTAAGCATCATCTTCTTCATCATCATTATTATTGTCATGATCATCACTACTTGACGATTTAGAAGATATGCAAGGACTATTAACACAAGCATGTGAAACATTTATAGTTCTAGATGTGTTTAAGTCCAAAGATAAATCATTGCAATAAGATAGAGATGAAATATCATCTATAGGAAGCTCACTATCATCATTGCAAAATTTATCCCTACTCACCATTGCATCATTTTGTGGCTTGCCACATGTAGGTGAGGTAGAAGAAGTTGAGAACTCATTACGCCCGGAGGTGGAGAGAGAACAATCATTCTCACTATCAATGGACACACCATAATTGTCTTGAAGCTTGGTCCATAGCTCATGAGCATTCCGATAAGGAGAAACCGACAAAGCAACTGCATTTCTCAAAGACATGAAAACCACTTTAGAAGCTTGAGCATCTAGATAAGAGTTTTCCTCATCCTCTAGAGGAGAAAAACCCATATCTAGAATTTGCTCTATATATGGATTAATGTCCCTAAAATAATTTAGCATGCGATTTCTCCAATCATTATAATTAGTGCCATCGAATATTAAAGAGGCATTGTGCACTAAACCACTAGATGACATCTTTACTCTCTAGGCCGTGAAGCCCTATAAAGAGAGAACCCGCTCTGATACCAATTGAGGACACGGATGTCGCCTAGAGGGGGGGGGGGGGGGGGTGAATAGGCGATTTAAAATTATTACGGTTAAGGCTTGAATAAATGCGGAATAAAACTAACGTTTAATTTATCAAGCCAAAACCTAAACTAGCTAGGTTCACCTATGTGCACCAACACGTATGCTAAGCAATATAATCAACTAGGTGATAGCAAGATATATGACTTTAAGCTCGATGTCTATCACAAAGTAAATAGCATAAGTAAGAAGCTCGGGTATAGAAATACCGAGGCACTTGGAGACGATGATTTATCCCGAAGTTCACTTCCCAATGGAAGCTAGTCTCCGTTGGAGCGGCGCGGTGTTCACCAATGTGAAACACCGAGTAGCCTTGATATGGCACACCGTATCTCCGTTGTGTCTTACCACCAATGTGGCGAGGCACTTGTCACTATGTTGCCGTTGAGGTTGACAACTAGAACCTTTATAAGGGTGAAGCTCACTCCACAAGTTGGAGGGTCTTCACCAAATGCACCGAGCCACCAAGACTCGATGCCCAAGGCCGAGGCCCACACCACAACTCAATTGGTGGCTCCCGGCAATGTCTTCGTAGCTACCAAAGCTCCGAAGCGAACAAGGTTGGGCCTCCCTCCACAACCTAATTGGAGGCTCCCAACAAATCCCGTGAGCCACCAAGACTCCGAGAAATCAACAACCGTCTAGGGTACCAACGTGCCCTAGAGGAACAAGCTCTAGGGCACCAAAGCACCCAAGAGGAACAAGCTTCTCAACTTCACTTCCACGTATCACCGTGGAGAACTCAAACTGATGCAACTAATGCAATGGCAAGAACACACTAAGTGCTCAAGTCCTTCTCTCCAAAATCCAACCAAAGCAACTAATGCTATGGAGGGATTTAAGAGGAAGAACAAGGAGAAAACACAAAGCAACTCCAAGACCTAAATCAAAGATGTTCCCCTCACTTAGAGGAGATATGGTTTGGTGGAATAATAGATCTAGGCCTTCTCCTTCAATCCTCCAAAGATCAACGAGTTTGAGTGGAGGGATTGGGAGATCTATAGGATTTGAGCTCTTGCAACAATGGAGAGAGAGAGAGGGGAAAATGTGCTCAAGAGGTCAACAAAAGTTGGGGTTCACTTGGGGAAGAAAACCCCTTAAAAGGGAGCCAAAAATATGGCCGTTAGGCCAATTTTCGGGCAGCCGGAGGAGGGAGGCCGGCCTGGCCGGCCATAGCCCGGCCATGCAATCAGAGAGGCCCCGGCCATGGGGCCGGCCATGCTGGCCTAGCCAAACCAGTGAAACTAAAATTGCAATATCTTTTGCATCCGGACTCCGTTTTCGACGATCTTGGGCTCGTTGGAATCACCATAACGAGCACTACAAGATTATGCATATAAACATCATAGTACAAAAAGATATTATAATAACATATGAGGAAAGGTTAAACCTCTCTCTTGCAAACCGGAACCGTCATATCTTTTGCAAATGAAGTCCGAAAGAGGTGAAACCAATTTGTTGGAAAGAGGATGATAGTAGCTATCCTTGGAAATATTTGAAAACAATTAAGAGATAAATTCTCAACACATGTATGTGTGGATAATTTCTCAAGGACAAACCAACAATATTTCTAATATCGAAAACGCAATGGAAGACGCATATGAAAATCGTTTTCGATGAGCTTGGCCTTGTTATGACAAGCACGACAAGCACCAAGACAACACCATTATAAGAGAAAAATAAGAACCAATAAAGATGATGCCAATGATGCAAAGGTTTGAGCTCTCTACGACCGATACGCTAAAGCTCACTTGAGAGCCCCTCTTGATAGTACGGTTACCTATCCTAAAACCCGATCTCCCAACTACACCGCGAGACCGGTAAAATAGAAACCCTATCAAGATAATACCTTTGCCTTGCATATTCCACTTGAGCTAGATGATGACGATCTTGATCTCCTCTCAAGTGGATCACCTTTCTTGATTACGCTCCACTCGGTGAAGCCTCACATATTGCTCCCCATACACCAATATGGGAGAGACACTCTTTCGCATATCTCCACTTGCCCTTATCTTGTATGTTGATCAACTTGCACTTAGCCTTGATCAACATATAATCTTATTCTTTTAGCTTCGACTCCAACATATGGAGTTCAAGCATTCCATACGGACCAACACCTTATCTTGTATGTTGATCAACTTGCACTTAGCCTTGATCAACATATAATCTTCTTCTTTTAGCCTCGACTCCAACATATGGAGTTCAAGCATTCCATACGGACCAACACTACAAATATAACTCAAAGCACACATTAGTCCATAGAGATTGTTATTAATTACCAAAACAACAAATGGGGGCAACCATGCTCTTTCACCTTCGCTGGCTCATGGAGTGCCATGACATGTGCTTGAGGAGCCATGGCTAGCGAAGGCCCATCCTCCGTTGCAGTGGCGCAGATGTAGCCGTCTACATCAATAAGCAGACTCGTAGCTTGGGCGGCTACCTGCCGTACAAGAAATTGGTTGACCCCATTGAGAGGATCAACCATGTGGAGACTAATTTTCCGGTTGATGCTAGATGGGTGCGGAGCTGTCTCCATCGACGGCCAAGGTGCTAGCTTCGATTCTGCAGAACAAAATTCCGAAGGTGAGCTCACGCAGGGATTGAGCTTGCACATGCACGAGGGCAATGATTTTGTGCTGCTCCTTCTCTGCATTTATCGCTCGGCCGAAACCTATTGTTGTTTGCAATCAAAATTCACAACCCTTGGTATGGATATGATGCGTGTTATGGTCTGCTGCCTGTTGTACCCACTTCATAAAAATTCAGAAGCCACCACCATTTGTTGGTAACTTGGTACGCTGATTCCAACCTGCATCATATCTTGATGACCAATCCCTGAATCAAATAGTAGTATTGCAATAGGCAGGATTGGTTTAATAGATTTTTTTGCACAAGGTTAACATTCCCTGATGGTGAATAAATTGTGTTCTATAATCAAATAGTAGTATTGCAATAGGCAGGATTGGTTTAATAGATTTTTTTGCACAAGGTTAACATTCCCTGATGGTGAATAAATTGTGTTCTATATAAAAAAAATGGAAAAAAGTTCCATTTTGTATTTTTAGATAGAACAATTTTTTTAATACACTGAATTGGCTCACAATTCCCAAGTATACAATTCTTGCTTTGATTATAGATGGCAGTGGGAAATATCCACCCACCAATCTGCCTGCCTTATAACTGCTATATTCTTCTTATCCTGGACTGCGTTCAGTTTCTATTGCTCCAATTTTTGAGGTTTGGAGTTCAGAAACTAAATTCAGAGTATATCACACGAAGATATTCATCACAAGACTGTTGGGACTTGAGCATGTAGAGGTCCTTGCGGCGTGTCATAGAACTGCTCTTGCCAAGGCTGGCAGCCATATGTTTCTGTGCTGAATAAGACCCCGCCTTCTCTTAGCAGTCCGGTTGCAATATCCATGAGCACGAAGAATTTGAAGCCCAAAGCCGATCTCAAGCTTGGAGTATCCCATTGTTAGTAGGGTTAATTGATATACTTTTTTCTTATTTCTGCTGACATGTCGAAATTACATTAGATCTGGACAAAATTGTACTTGCCTGACCTTATTTCTGCGGACATGTTGAAGTTACATTAGACGTGGACAAAAAATGTACTTGCCTGAGGTGCTTTGCACAAGGGATGCAATGTTCTGATGCTGAACTATGATTCTCTGCCTGTTTTGGTGTCCTGCACTATGATACAAGGGATACCATATTAAAGGATAGTCAAGGCGACACATCTGTTATTTTTTGCCATCGTGTTACCCTGTATTAACTAAAAATAGCCAGAAAATGTGCAATCAGGGTAGAGATTTGATGTCTAAATTCATAATCTCAGTGCTATGGTACTCGCAACTTCATTCATAACATCTTTGAAGCATTCAAATGAGACATGGTCCCTGGTAACCAAATAGAAATATGGTTGCCCAAGTTTGGCCCGTTGCTCTTGCAAGTGCCGAGGAACTCCTCTTCATGCATTGCTTTACTGCTCCCGTTGAATCCAATTCATTTTAGGCATTGTGCATCTGTACTCATGTATGACAAAGAACTTTCAGTGATTGGAAATTTATTGGACTTTATGTTGTTCAGAAGATCCTTCAGTGTGTTGGTGAAAAGAGTTGCACCAATTCCGAGGCTGATAAGCAAAATATGTCGTATTTCTTGTAATTTTGAGATGGTGCACCGAAAGGGCCATCAATAAAGATTCGTGAAATCTAAATAAAGAAGGTCAAGTCACCAAGTCAGTTCATATTTTCTCCACTGGCCTGTGTTTTTTTACTGATTTACTGTGAACACATCTTATAGATTTTGTATTTTTCTACAACACCGTAGCTATTTTCTTTTAGAAAATACCAAACCAGTAAAATATGTATTTCTTCGTTGCAACGAACGGGCCCTTTTGCTAGTACATGGAAAAAGAGACATGCGCACAATCTTTTTCGTACGAGAACGGGTCAGAAACCACCCCAAATGATAAACCCGCTACTCTTCAAAACCCAAGATATACCTACATGGTAGAGCTTAGGGGGTGGCCGTTCCCGTTCGGATCCAATTCTCGCTCTTCAACTCACTCGTTACCGTTGTACGCTTTTCTAGTGATAATCTTGGAAAAGCTCAGGAGTTATAAACCACAAAGTCGACTGACCACTACGATCATCGTACCCAAAATCACGCATTCTCCCCATCCACCGGGGCAGTGTCGTGGGAGCTCAAAAAGGAGCCACGTCACCGTCGTAGCATTCGGTCGAACTAGAGCAACAATTCGCCTTGGTTAGGGCATGTACAATGGTTGATAAGACAGTCTTATCATACATTTATAGATATGACTAAAAAATAGGATGTACAATGGTTGATAAGACAACTTTATCTATAATAATCAGGTTTCCTAAATTTATGGTGAGACAATTGTTATTAAGAGATCATCTCTTAGCTAAGAGAAGACAAACCTCTTTTTTTTATTTCTCTCTCCTCCAACTTAGCAATTATCTTACGTGGCATAGCTAAGATAAGACCATTGTACATGCCCTTACTGTAAAAAAATTGCAGTTGTCGTTGTCCATGAACCTTAATGTATTACTACATGCCCGCCGGAAGAGGCATGTTCGCACGGCGCACATCGACGACAAAGGCTCACCGACGGATGCTGGAAGGCAGGACAGAGAGGCGCTCGACGGCGAACGACGGCGAGGCTGGTCCCTCTCACGCCATCGTCCCGGCGCCGAACCATGACGAGGCTGGCCCATCACGCCTCCTGCTGCCGACCTTTAGATTAGGTTTAGTTTAAATTTACTTTTAGTTCATTTTTTGTTATACAGTTGCCTATTTTTGATAAAAATCGTCTCGTTTGGTAATTTTTTTTTGCAAATGATCAAAATATTTAAATTATCTTTGGGGGTGTCGGGACAACACCCCATTACATTATGCCGGACATGGATCCGACATACCAAAGCGGACACAATTTAGAGCGTGCCGGACAGATTTCTGGAGATGTCGGTGAGAAGATGATCTCGGACGATCAACTGAATCTGTTGTACCGTTGCCCCCTCCGTGTCGGTGGCCTTGGAGCACCGTCCTGTGTCTAATTGAAGCAGCTAGTACTACAGTCCATAGAAATATTTTCGGATTATTTTGGGTCCATCATTTCAGATATTTATGTTGCATACAAAAAACATGTACACATTGTAGTACGAATGTATATATTATTCACCTAATAACCTATGTAGTCCAAGTTTATATGTTGTGTTGTTTGGGAGAAACAAAAAGCTGCAACCTGTATGAACTGAAGGTAAGATGGAACATATCTCAATGTAATACTGAAAGAGGGTGTGTGTGTGTGTGTGTGAGAGAGAGAGAGAGAGAGAGAGAGAGAGAGAAGACTTAAACTCCATAGAACTAACCCTCACTCCGCCTCTGCCCAGGCGGCTCGGGGGCCGCCGCCGCCTCCTACCGCCACACCTCTCCTCTCCCCTCCTCAGTGCCACTGCAAGAGGACGCTGCTGGGCAAAGCCCGAGCAGCCGACGGTGGTGGCACGGAAATCTGTTGTGTGGCGCCCTAATTAAGAATATTGGGCGGAGGTTCTCGGTGGCGAGCGGCGGTTCACCGGTGCACGTAGGGGCAGTGCTGCTCCAGCGTGTGGCGGAAGGGATAGGAGAGTTGTGGCAGTGTGAGATGATGGATCTCCGGTTTTGCTACATGTGGGTCACGGAGGCATACGACAACGACGATGACGGCGTCACGCCGAATCCGATGCCCTCGTACCTCGGGCTGATGCAACTCTAGGGAAAACCTCAGATCCCATTGGAATCGAGGGATGACGATGTTGTGTGTCGTACTCCCTCTTAAGGGCATCGCTTGTGGATATTGCACTGGTTGAAGGGACCAACGGCGGTAGTGTCGTGTCACGGTGGCCTCGCTTCTTTGGGCCGCCGGGCCTAGAGAGCATGATCTGTAACGGCTTTTGGCAGGGAGGTGGTGACTGCTGACGACAGTTGCACGGCAGGCTGCAACCAGTGTAGCAATGGCATTCTGGTCACAATTCGCTCGCTGCGACATCGTCCGATCGCCCATGAGTTTGGCGATGGGGCAGCGATCGGGCTTATTCGACGGTGGCGACCTCCTTGGTCATGTGGATGACATGATGGAGGGATCTTTATTTTAGTGGTGGTCTCCAGCTCCACGTGTCGCGATCGGTGGCGGCATCGGACGTCCTCGCTTCAAGCCGGCAGCTGGGACGCCTCCTCCACTTCGAGATCAGGTTCTATTTGATGCAGTAGGTGCTACGCACGATGACTTCGGAGGAGGTGTCAAGTCAGTCCTGACTGGCAGTGGCGATGTGGTGTCTCTTGCGGAGGCGTCATGTTTATGCCAGATTCTGGCAGGTGCTACGCACGACATCTCCTCTACGGTGTCAATTCATGCCTGTTGCTTCTCGATCGAAGGTGGTGCGGTAGTGGCTGGAGGCGTGGCTGTATGGGACGTCATCAACTTTCAGTTTCTCCTCCAGCGACATCTGGTCAGAGATGTGTTGTTGGCCGGACAGGTGGTGATGGTACAAGCATCTACATCGAGTTTGCACACTTTAGTGGAAACATTTATGTCATTGTTAACACACGATTGCCGTCGTTCCCTTGCTGAAGGTGGTGTCTCGAAGCTCGTCTTTGGGGATGAAAATTCCGAGCTCGACCCTTGGTTGGACTCATCATCATCGGCGCATGTGCACCTTTTTCTTTCTTGAAGTCTTTGTCTAGAAGTTGTGTATTTTTCTTTGATTTTATCTTTTACCATAGGTTAGTGGTAGTCTGGTAGAGGTTCTGTCGCGAGGCATGTGGCCTCAGATTTATTTACTTTGTACTTTTCTGAACTTTGCAATAAAAAATCTATGTGCATCGTTTCGATTCATAGGCCGGGGCGCCGTTCCCCATTTCGAAAAAAAAACACAATCACAAAACACATATTCTCACGCAGGTTGGTGCACACGATAATAGGGATTGTCTTAACTCTTTGTCATTAATTAAAGATAGTGAATGTTATCTTGCAATACCTTCTATTTGTCTCCACCAATGGATCAAACCATCGAGATCCTGGATACAAATGTGCGCAACTACACACACACCCTAATGCCCTGTTTGAATGCACGGAATTGGGCCTCGGAATTGAATTGGCAATGGAATACCAAATCAACGATTTCAATGGAATTCCAGTTTTGCTGTTTGGATGCGCATGGCATTCGTCCGTAGAATCAAGGATGGAACGGAATTCCAAATCCTGTTTGGATGTACATCACGTGGAATTGAATTTTTTTGGACTTTGAGAAGAGGGCGGGCTGCAGCGGCCGGCGGGGAGCAGGGAGCGGGCCGGCGGCGGGGCGTTGACCAACAACGGACGGGGGTGGCCTCTCCCTGGCCGCTGGAGGAGGATAGACCGACCGGATTCCGGCCGGCCTTCGTTCCCGTCGTCGTTCCCCGTCGGTCGATCTGGGGTTAAGGACCGGCGTTCGGTCCATCGAGCCGAGGAGAAGTGGGAGAGCAAGGAGAGAAGGGGGCGGCCACGGGGGTAGGAGCGGCGGCAAGGGTGGGCCATTGCGAGGTTGAGGACGAGGTCGGCCTGGTGGCGGGGAGGACGGGTGACGGCCGACGTTCCTCTTCCGCAGCCCCGGTCGATCTAGGGTTAGGGCCGTCGCAGGGAAGGGGATAGAAGGCGCCTCCGCCGCTGCCGCTAGGAATCGGAGGAGGAAAAGGAGAGGAAGAGGATGGAGGCGAGGGAGGAGGGAGAGGAGGGCGGGAGAGGTTACTTACCGCCACCGCAGCCGGGTGTTCTTCTCGCTCGCGGGAGCGGAGACGAGCGAGCGAGGTCTGAGGTCTCGCTCCTTCGGCCTGGCAACGAAGCGGTATGCGGGACGAGCTTTCCGTGCGATTCCGAGGTTCCCACCTCCGAATTGGTGAGTCCACTTTCGCGTAGGACGCGCGGCCCGCTCGGAATTGGTAGTCGTTTCCATGGCTGAATTCTATGCGCACCCCCAAACTGCGGAATTGAGGTCCCAATTCCAGATTCTTCAATTCCGAGCCCAATTCCATGCATCCAAACGGGGTGTAAAGGATTGCTCCAGAGTGGCTAGCCCCATATACAATGAGAAGTCAATGTTAATGTGGCCATAAAAAACGCAAGAAAATTGGTGTATGGAAGTTTTCATCTCTTGTCACAAAACAGATATGTGCCATGGTCTGAAACATGTTGACACTCTTGGTGATTTAGCAGTTATGTTGAAAGGCAAGGCCGAGCAAGAACCACTATACTACTGGTAAAACAATGACGAGGAAGGTAAAATGAACAATAGAAAATACGTCAGAGCATGTTAGAAATATACAACAACAAAAAATAGGTTGGAGCATGTAAACAGAAAACCCCACTAAATGAAAATGATGAATCTCTATATACAACTTAAAAAATACATTACATTCCATCTTTGTCAGCCTCTACTCCATCGATTTTCGTACAGCCTTACACTCCACCGATTCAACCAATTGGGCAAGTAGTGATTCAACCAATCATTAGCAACACAGGTGACAAATAAACTATCACCCATTAGCAACACGCATGCCATTGCCTAGTAGAAAGAAAAGCAGAAAAGGAATAGGGAGAAAAGCAACACCAATAATCACTGTGAATCTCAATCAGCCCGGACGGACTGCTCCAACTTGCCTGCTTCTTTTTCTGGACAGGCCATCAACCTGAGCGAGTTAGGTAACTGGACCAGCCCAGGAGAGTGCGGTCCATAGCCCACGGTGAAGTGGGATGCTTCGAAGGGTCCATGGGCTCTGCTAAGAAATGAAGCATCGATGATTCGATGGGCCTGTTGGACCAGAATGCGAGAAACGGGCGACAAAATGAATTTGGCTTATTACTACTCCCTCCGTTCCAAATTAGATGACTTTCATTTGTCCACATGCGGATGTATCTAGACATGCATTTTTCCACATGCGGATGTATCTAGACATGTTTTAGTATAGATACATCCGCATTTAGACAAATGAAAGTCATCTAATTTGGAACGGAGGGAGTACCTCTGATCCTAAAAACATGTCGCTAGTGTAACTATAAAACTGTGCCTCGCTGCTTCGTTTCCTCCGACACTTAAAACGTATCGGAGGGAGTAATGATCTGTCTGTATTGTGTGCGTGCGGAGCTGGGTAAGCTGGCGGCCGCCCAGAGCCCCAGACTGCTAACTGAATGTATTCCAGGTACCACGTGCATGCGTCGCGTGTAATCATGGGACTGATTCCCAAGTCTTGGTCAAGCTCGTGTGTGCTGCTTTGAATCAGACGACCATCCTCCGACCGATTCAAAAGCTTAATCAATTAGGTAGCACGTTGTTTTACTACGGTTTGTTGTTTATACCATATATACTTTGGCAGTATGTCACGCAGCTAATAGACGAACCATCTAACGAAGTCTGTATTAGCTCGATCTGGATGCGCGCACTGGGGGTCGTCCAAACGCACGAGCTCCTGCACGCTGACGGGCAATCGAAGGGAGATGGTCAAACAAGACTTCACGGCAACTTGCACGATCTCTATTCTGAAGAGAAGGTCACCTACCGATGAACAAAACTTTCGTTTTCTTCACACCGTTAACCGCATGCACCGATCGAGGCCAAGTCATGGGAAGCAATCACTAAACCGTGCTAATTAATTTTCCTCTCTGCTATATAACTCCACAAGTCACTTGTAGCAGATACACACACACCGCTTCTTGCTTCTATCCATGGCGATCAATTTCATTTGCTGGCCAAGTACAAAACAGGCGTGGATCTTGGCGCTTCTCAACCTGGTCATGATGATTAAAGTCGACGGCCAGTCTCCTCCTGGTAATACAAGCCATATCTTCCTTGCTTTTCCCTACAGTTCTTTAAACTATATATATGCTCCGATCCATCTGCATGCACAGTTCAGTTTACGTTTGCATGCAACTTAAAGAAAATCTCGCCTCACTGACATCTTAACATTCATACATAAAAGATCTTTCCATAAATCTAACTGCTTGAAGTTCGAACACATGAAATTTATACGTATTCTCAATTGTATAGGGTTCATAAGCATCGATTGTGGATTGAGAAACAGCAGTTCCTACAACGACATCACCACAGGACTACGGTTCGATCCTGACGGTGGATTTGTCGAGGGCGGTATGAGAAAACAGATGTCTCAAGAGTTTATGGCTGATGCCTTCAATGACCAACAAAAAACCCTGAGGAGCTTCCCTGACGGCTCAAGGAATTGCTATACACTGCCATCCACCATTGGTAAGAAGTATCTATTGAGGGCCATGTTTACTTACGGCAACTACGATGGGTTGAACAAGACTGGGGACGGGTCGATGTTCCTGTTTGGACTCCATATCGGCGTCAATTTCTGGGGGGCGGTGAACTTGACAAACTGGGACACATCGTCTTTTCAATGGAGAGAGGTGCTCACCATTGCTCCGAGCAACTCCGTGTCTGTCTGCCTGATAAACTTTGGTTCAGGGATTCCCTTCATATCTTCTTTGGAGCTGAGGCCACTACAAGATACGATTTACCCTTTTGTCAATACTTCTGTTTCAATCGGCCTCCTTAGTCGAACCAGATATGGTAACGACACCGACTTTATCACTAGGTGAGATGAGGAGTCCATTCATAATAATTTTGGAGTATATCTAAGTTTTGTCTGCCAATGGTTTTAGATTCAGTTTGCTATCTTAACGCATGTAAAGTGCTTGCTCCTTTGTTTCCTTTATCCTGCAATTGCTTCTAACAAAAACTAATAGTAGTAAATCTCAAGGCGATGAGTAGTTGGGGTTGCTAGATCCCATACAAACTGTAAATAAATGCCAAATTGTACCGTGCTAGCTATTTATCTGTTTTTTTTTGTGTCTTTGTGTGCGATTAAGGTATCCAACGGACAATTATGACCGCTTCTGGGAAATTGAGCCCCAACCCTACCCCGGGTTCTACCTGAACACTACCAATAAAGTTGAGAGCCTTCCGGGCAACGACTTCAATGTACCGTCGGCCATCATGCAGAATGCCGTGACCGTAGACATGAACTTCTCCAGGTCCAGGATAATCATCACCCCGACAGCAGGTCCCAATCTAGACACTAAGAACCTGCAGCTTCTGCCAATCTTTCACTTTGCCGAGATCAACGGGAGCAACCCGAACAGGAGGTTTGACATTTACAGCGACGACGAACTGCTGTTCCCAGACTTCTCCCCTTCAAGGTTCCAGGTGGACAGCATGCACCAGAACGGCCGGTTCTTGCACTACGCAAATACATCCTTCCTCCTGAACAAGACGCGCAGCTCGACACTCCCACCGCTCATCAACGCGTTGGAGTCGTACTTGCTCGTTCGGATGGAGAATCTCACCACTGACTCGGACGATGGTAAGATCAATGTATATACTGGACGTGCATTACACATTTGTCATGTATATGACAGATTCACATGATCATCATGCAATTTATTCAGTGGTTGAATAGCACATATAAGCCCCATAACGTTTCATATTTTTCTATGTTGTATTTTTCCTGTTTTAGTCAAATACATGATAGAAGTCAAGAAGCACTACAATTTGACACGAAAAAACTGGAATGGAGATCCATGCTCCCCAAGAGAATATTCTTGGAAAGGTTTGACTTGCGACTACTCAAAGAGCAACCAGAACCCAAAGATTGTTTCAGTGTAAGAACATAGTACCATACATGTTTGAAATATAAGCATTGCAGTTTAATCTTTTTAACATTTGAAGTGAACAAGTTTAATGCTCTCCAAAAGCTCTCTAAGTGTTGCTCAAAATGCGTACCGTTATTTACAAATATTTCACTATCCAGACGCTGGGTCATCTGTCTTTCCAGCAAAGATCTTGATAACACAAATAATTTTGTTGAAATTAAAATATATGTATTTTAGTGTAACCTTTACCACAGAAATATGTTTATATAATCTTGAAAATATAGGTCAGATCGATGATATCACTAGATTAATAGGACATGTGGTAACATGAGTTCCTTTTGCAGAAATCTGTCTACCAGTGGATTGAAAGGTGGATTGGCCGTATCATTCATGAACATGGTATCACTAGAAAACCTGTAAGTGGTGCTTACCACAATTGTATTGATATGCTCTACACTTATTGAGATTATGTCGACATAATTTTTTACCTTAAGCGCAATACCTCCATAGGGATTTATCACAAAACAATCTTACGGGAGCTATTCCAGACTATCAACTAAAGTCACTCAAGATTCTGTAAGTAAGATTACATCTTTGGCTGGTGATACAGATTTTAGATGAATAATTTTAACTATTATTTTTCAGCAACTTGTCAAACAACCAGCTCGTTGGGCCAATCCCTGATTCTATTCTTCAAAGATTTCAGGCTGGTTTTCTTGATTTAAGGTTTGTCATGCTCTTTGCACAATTCCTTGATATATTACTATTTTTGATCAAACTAAAAACACACCAATAGGCTCAACCCAAGGTTCATCATCACATAAATAATCGAACATTCGGCAACAACACAAATATTATATGAATTATTGGTGAAAACACATTCTCTTCCTTTGCCGCACCTTGCCAAACAAGAGTTGCGCAAGTTGAGATTCTACTTGCGCCACACCACACTTCTATAGCTCAACCAGCCGTACGCGTAAAACCTTCTCAAGTGCGACTAAGTTGTTGCAGCCAATTAGGGCACCACAAAATAGCCACACTTTTGTGGTGCATTGTATTGATCCAAACATGCCCTTGGTTACACATACTAGTATCTAGTAACTATAAATGACTTATCATTTTGGGCCTTCAAAATGAGAGGCAGATAAGGACCTATTCATACCATGATGCGACTTAAAAATCATGCAATCTATTCAATTAGAGGAGAGAGGTATTTAAAATAACTATTAGCAGGTTAGTCGTGTTAGAACACTGAGGTATGTCACAATCATAATTTTGTAGAGTTGTTGTGGCTAATATCTTTTGAGCTTATTTATAAATCTGTTGTGAATTTGTGTCACTAGATTAGAAGGCAACCCCATATGCTCAAAAGTTAAAGATACATATTGTTCAAATAAGAAGAAGACCGGCATAAATACCATGATCATGGCAGTGACAATTCCCGTGGTACTCGTATCCCTCCTAGCATTGATGTGCACAATTTGGAAATTATGCTGGAAAGGTAAAATATAACTATTACACTGTAAATTCCCTTTCACCGGTGCAATAAAAGGAGGTGGACATTAGACCACAACTTCATACCTCAACTTTCATGTAAAATGCAACATCTGGGCTCTGCAGGAGACCATGAGGACTATGCTATGTATGAAGAGGAAACTTCCCTACATGTTGACATCAGACGGTTCACATACGCAGAGCTAAAACTCATAACAAATGAGTTCCAATCGATCATTGGAAAAGGAGGTTTTGGTATTGTTTATCATGGCACACTTGAAAATGGTGATGAAGTAGCTGTTAAGGTGTTGATGGAAACATCAATAGCAGAGTCAACAGATTTTCTCCCCGAGGTATAACACGAAACCAACAAGGCCAAATCATAGTTTCTTCAATGTAAAGTATACAATAAATCTGCAAGATAAATAAACCTTTTACGCAGTCCTTGTTCAATGAATACAATTGCTTTAGCTCTGGTATGTGTGGTAACTATGTGTGTTCTCGCAGGTACAAACCTTGTCAAAAGTTCATCACAAAAATCTTGTGACTTTGAAAGGATATTGCCAAAACAAGAAGTGCCTCGCACTTATTTATGACTTCATGTCAAGGGGAAATCTTCAACAACTTATAAGAGGAGGTTAATCTATTAATTGTTTGTCCTTTTCTTAATACTTATATCATGCATTGTTGATTTGCTAAGTTGTCGTTATTCTGTTCATGCTGTTGTGTGTAATATAAAAATCACAATACATAGTTCTAAGTACAAAAAGGAAAACTAATATCAAACTAGCCCGCTTTTTGACATCATGCTGTAAATAGGATTTCCTAGTTAGAGGTGTGGTTGGTTGCACAAACCGTTATTGTTACTCTGAGTAAATGCTTTGAGTTCGTGGACCTAATTTAATCTATATAGATGGAGTAAAAAGTAAGGCCACCCTAACTGCACATTCTTGTAGTTATAATTAACCACGAATGTTCATTTGTTCATAGATCTATGGATAACAAACTAAGGAAAACATAGTTACATTCCTAGAGTTATAACCATGACATGATGGAATTCTAAGCATCTTTAAAAGACACTAAGAAAGAAATAATTTTGAGACGAGAATTTGAAGTAATAATTTAATAACTAGTAGTAGTACTAATAATAATAAAATATAATTATGTGCTATGCACTTATCAAGGCACGAATATTAATATGGTATGTATGGATGCAGGAGATGGCTATAGTTTGAATTGGGAGCAACGACTTCACATTGCACTTGATGCTGCACAAGGTCCATATTTGAATTACATATTAACCTTTATGTCTTGTATGAATGTATGTGTTGACGGATATGAACTTCAATAAACTATAGGGTTGGAGTATCTACACGAGTCATGCACCCCATCAATAGTTCACAGAGATGTCAAGACCCCTAACATCCTTCTGGACAAGAATCTGGTGGGAATAATATCTGATTTTGGGCTTTCGCGGGCTTTTAATGATGCTCACACACATATATCTACTGTTGCTGCTGGCACTCTTGGCTACCTCGATCCCGAATACCATGCAACTTTTCAACTCACAGCCAAGACAGATGTTTACAGTTTCGGCATTGTGCTCTTGGAGATCATCACTGGACAACCCCCCGTATTGATGGAGCCTCAAACCTTTCATCTACCAAACTGGGTACGCCATAAGATTAGCATGGGCAGTATTCATGACATAGTTGATAAGAGGCTATTGGATCAGTACGACGCTAGTTCCGTGCAGAGTGTGGTAGACCTTGCCATGAGCTGTGTTGAAAACGCAGCCATCAATAGGCCGACTATGACCGAGGTTGTTTCAAGGCTCAAAGACTGGCTGCCGGCGGCTTCAAGCAAAAAGCAGTTTGTTTCTTCTTCAACTCGTTGTACAAACTCCATGGATGCTGAAATCCGAAGGCAATTTCAGTTGACGATTTTGGAAGTAAGCAACAAGGAGAACTCTTTCCAATCTGGTTATACTGGTGGAATGTCAGAATTGATCTCTTTATCTGGACGGTGAAAGGGAAACACACACAAAGTTATCATTGTTTTTGGTTAGAAAAAGTTTGGTAATTTTCTCAATTGTCATCCAAGTCAGTCATTTTGTTTCTAGTTTTTTCCCAAATGCTTACTAGCGCAACTGTGCTATTTAGGGCCTCTTTGTTTGGGCTGGCTGTGGCTGGCTGTGCTGCTGTGCAAGGAAAGCTGTTGTCTAGGAAAAGCCGCTTTTCTGAGTGGAAGTCTTTGGCAACCCAGCTGAAAGAACAAACGATGTCCCGATGTCGCCTAGAGGGGGGGGGGGGTGAATAGGCGATTAAAACTTTTTCTATTTAGGGGCTTGATAATTGCGGAATAAAACTAGGTGTTTAAATTAACAAGCCAACAACCTAAAAATCTAGGTTTACCTAAAGTGCACCAACAACTTATGCTAAACAAGGCAAGCAACAAGGTGATAGCAAGATAAATAACTTCAAGCACGAAGGCTATCACAATGTAAAATGCATAAGTAAAGCTCGGGTATAGAAATAACCGAGGCACGTGGAGACGAGGATGTATTCCCGAGTTCCTCCTTGTTAAGGGAGTACGTCTCGTTGGAGGGGTGTGAGCTCGCCACAAGAGGCCTACTCAAGATGCCACAAAGGCCTCACCCTATTCTCCGATGAACCTCACCCAAGGGATTGGTTCACCTTCCACTATCGGAATCCTTCGGGGCGGATTCTGGAGCCCTTACAACTTTTGGGGCACACACCCACAACTCAATTGGGGGCTCCCAATCTTGCCGAAGCTTCACAAGCCGAAGTCTTCACGGCACCACCACCGTCTAGGGTACACAATGCACCCAAGAGGCACAAGCTCTTGGGAACACAATGCACCCAAGAGTAACAAGCTTCTCAACCTTCAATCCCACGTATCACCGTGGAGAGAGCAACCCGATGCAACTAATGCAAACGGCAAGAACACACAAAGTGGTCAAATCCTTCTCTCCAAAATCCAACCAAAGCAACAAATGCTATGGAGGGATTTAGGAGGAAGAACAAAGAGGAGAAACACCAAGAACTCCAAGATTTAGATCCAAAGGGTTCCCCTCACTTAGAGGAGAAATTGATTGGTGGAAATGCGGATCTAAACCTTCTCTCTCTTTTCCCTCAAAAAGTAGCAAGAAGTATTGGAGGGATTGAGAGATCTCAAGCTCAAGAAGATGTCAACAATGGGGGAAAATGAGCTCAAAGAATGGACAAAAGTTGGAGACCAAAATGGGGAAGAAGACCACTTAAAAGGGAGGCCAAAATATGGCCGTTGGGGCAAAAATCGCGAGGCTGCGCAGGGGAGGCTGGCCTGGCCAGCCTGGCCCGGCCATCATGGCCGGCTGGGCAACAGAGGAGCCCCGGCCATGCCCTCGGCCATGAGGCCGGCCTGGCTGGGCAGATGGCTGGGGAGGGCTGCTTCCCTTTTTTTTTCGATTTTTCTGTTTTGAAAATTCGAACGAACCAAAAACGCAATAACTTTCGCATACGAACTCCGTTTTCGATAATCTTGGACCCATTGAAATCGTCACAACGAGCACAACAAGAATATGCAGAGAAACATCATAGTCCAAGAATATATTATAAAAATAAATGGGGAAAGGTAAAAGCTCCCATTTGCAAATCGGAAATGCAATAACTTTCAGCCACGAACTCCGTTTTCGATAATCTTGGACTCGTTGAAATCGTCACAACGAGCACAACAAGATTATGAAGAGAAACATCATAGTCCAAGAAAATATTATAAAACCAAATGGGGAAAGTTAAAAACTCATTTTTGCAAACCGGAAAATCCGAAACTTTTGCAATTGAAGTCCGAATGAAGTAAAGCCAATTTTGTTGGAAAGAGGACAACAAAAGCAACCTTTGAAAATGGCAAACAATCAATGGAGATTTTGCAAAGAAATGGAAGAGGTAAATCTTCCGCACGGATGAACCGGCAAAATCTCCAATACCGAAACCGCAAAAGAAGACGCATAAGAATATCGTTTTCGGTGACCTTGGCTTTGTCATGACAAGCACGACAAGCACCAAGACAACACCACGATAAGAGACAAATAAGAACCAATAAAGATGATTGTAAGGATGCAAGGAATAAAGATGATTGTAAGGATGCAAAGGTTTGAGCTCTCCACGAACGATACGATCACGATACTCAGTCGAGAGCCCCTCTTGATAGTACGGCTATCTATCCTATAACCCGGTCTCTCAACTAACATCATGAGACCGGTAAAATAAAAGCCCTATCAAGATCATACCTTTGCCTTGCGCATTAATCCACTTGAGGTCGATGAAGACGATCTTCATCTCCTCAAGACAAACCACCTTTCTTTATTGCGCTTCGCTTGGTGAAGAAACATATGACGCTCCCCCATACACCAAGATGGGGAAAGCACTCCTTCGGCATATCTTCACTTGGACTTGAGAGTTGATCAACCCGCACGAAGCCTTGATCAACCCATAAACTTCTTCCCTAAACCTTGATTCCAACAAATGGAGATCAAGCAACTCAAATGGACACACCTATAAATATAGCTCAAAGCAAACATTAGTCCATAGAGATTGTCATTAATTACCAAAACCATGCATGGGAGCAACCATGCACTTTCAATCTCCCCCATTTTGGTAATTGATGACAATCCCGTTTTAAGAGGTTTTATATAAAGAATAAAGCATCCTTGCATGACAAACAAGAAAGAATGCAAAGCACATTAAAGGCAAATGCAACGAAAGCAGAAGACCCAAATTCCCTTAAACCCTCTAAACTTCTCCCCCATTGGCATCGATTGCCGAAATGGGAATAAAAAATTAGAGAGACAATATAATATGAGTTCCTCCATAAAGGTGTGCATTTCTCAAGACATGAGTGAAATCAAATGCACTTATTCATTGACGAATAATTAGAGGAAATCAAACTATATTAAGGATCCACAGATTGCAAAAAAAAGGTGAAATCATTTTAAACATCTCCTCAAAGGAGAAAAGCAATCGAAAAGATCCAAAGCAAGAGTTCCAAATAAAAATGGAGAAGCTCCCCAATGTTTATGCACAAAATGAAGAGTGCACAAATATGGTATCCTCACTCCCCCAAAATCATCTAGAACACGCAACAAGTGCAATAGTGCATAATGCAAAAGCAAATCATAGCACTTGCACCAAAGATGTGGTTGAGCCATAAAAAGATACCAATTTAAAAAAAACCACCATAAGATAGGCCCAACCGAGATAAAAGGATCTTTTAAAGAAATATGTTCACAAGCTTAGGGATACCAATTGGAAACTAAAACCAATTGAAAATGCCAAAAGCTAGTGAGATCATTTAGCCAATAAAATTCAACATGCTCACCAAGGTAAGCATGAGGTCAAAGATCTTCAAGAAATACATGAGTGTGCAAAGATACCAATAAACAATAAGACAAGCACTCATGAGACAAATTTGGAGCCACCAAAGAATTATAGATGAAACACAAGGTGGCTCAAAAAGAAATAGGATACCGACTAAAAGATGACCTCTCTCATATGTATAGGTTTCTAATTAGACAAACCATAAAGATATACATCCGCAAAGAAACATATACATACGAAATGGTTCGGGAAAAGGAGAACAAGGTATCCAAAAGGAAGTCATAAATATACAAACGAGATTATTGCATAAAAGCATAGCACATAGCTCAAATTTATCTCATTGTATATAAATGAACTTCAAATATATCAAATGCATCACACATATCACTAAGGGAACAAGAGATAGTGGAGATGCTTTGAAATAGGCAACAAGTATCACAAAGGAATAATATCAATTGAAGAAAAGGTGTTTGCAAATTCATCATATATATCACAAAGATATATTAAGTGAAGGAAAAGGCCAAAACCACAACAATTGCATATAAGAGCTTTTATGCCAAGAGGCAACCTACACAAGGTTGAAACTAGAAAAGCATGCATGAGATAGATACTTGTTACCGAGATGACATTGGTGATAAAGATGATGAGAGATGGTTTGACATCAAAGCTTGACTCCGACGATCACACGGTGAGAACACCTTCCTTATGAATGAGGCAAGCATCCAATGCATCTCCATTGTACCTAAAACAAAATTAGAATACAAAATGGTTCCCAAACTCATTGGGTTCCATAGTAGTTAGATCAACTACAATATATAGGAAACACTCCACATAAATATGTGCATATAGATATGAAATTGAATTTCATGCTCATCTTAGCCGATTTAGGATTCGGTAGAGTATCCCCTATATATTGGATCAAGAAAGATAAGCATGCTAAAATAATATAAATTAGTAACCGAGCATGCAAAGACTTTCTAGAACCAAAAGAGATACAATTTGGACGAAAACACAAAGTGAACCAAAAAGGTTGTCCAAATTATATCAAAATCCAAATCAACACATGAATTAGGAGAAATCAAATCAACCTATGATTGATTCCAAAACACATCAACACATGAAGTGTGATATCAAAAGGAATCAAATCAACACAACAAATGATCGATAAGACACCAATTGAAAATAAGATACCAATTAAAACAAAAAATATCAACTAGGAGAAAAGATACCAAGAAGAGGGTGATACTTGACCGAAATCAAGTAAAGTTAAAATAAGGCAAAAGGTATCAAGACTCCCACAATAAATATAAATTGGAACAAATATCTATGGAGGAGATATTAAATTCCAATTAATACCAATTGAAGGTGCCAACACAAGATAAAGAATCAAATGCCAATTGAGAGGATCAATAATTGATAGAAAGAATAGTGTTCTAAATAAAAAGGAATGCTCCCCCAAGATTAATGCATTATCTTAGATATTTGCATTTGAATACAAAATGCATGCACACGGGATCATTACTCTCCATATTTTATCTAAAACACTAAACACTACCGATTGAAAGATAGGATCCATTCAAAAGCAAGGAAGGCAATAGATAAGGCAAATCAACGCAAGAGCCAATGTGAAGATGGTCTACAAAATCCACCACAATTACTAGTATCACTTGTCATGGACAAGGAGTATATAGAGATATTTCTCGGTGGTATAAAGGAATGATGTACAAGACCAACTTCACCACAAACTAGCAAATGGCAAAAGATAGGAATTAAAACACCATTTTTTAAAGAGGTTTGTTGGTAGTTTCAATTATTCGAACCAACCGGCAAAGCCATGGTTAGAATAAAAGGAAACAAATGGTTTATCACATAATATATGGAAATGCATATTAGAGAAAAACCACACCAAGCAACCTCACACAAACAAGAACCAAAGGGTAACCACAAAGGAAAATTGGAACTTGTTTGAGAAAACATGCCACATAGGAAATGGATAATGTACAATATCAACTCTAAGTGGCAAACCTCAAATGTTCACATTTTTATGAGATTGTAATATGCACATAGCTTATTACTCCCCCATAATGTGATAATTCATTTTATTTTTAAACAAGAGGCAAATAAAACCAACTAGAGAAATTAATGGACATTGTAGAATTTGAATTTCTCATGAATATGACATACCACATAGTAGCTAGATAATATTGAAATATCAATACTAGGTGGTGTGCCTCATGTACACACATTTTTAGGTTTGTGAAGTGCACAAAGCACATCACTCCCCCAAAATGGGATAGTCCATTAATATCTCAAAGAGCCAAATGAAATCCACACAAGATTCAATAAAGCTCAACACAAAGTTACACTTACATGATACACAACTATCATACACAACCTTGAGTAACAAGACTAGTAGGAAAGAAGCATATCACATACAAGCACATATTAGGAACAAAACTAACACATGCAAGGGAGCAAGCAACTTTCAATGAATATATGAGTTAAATACAAGTTACCGCAAGGAGGAAGCATTGGATATGAGATAGAGCAATATATTCCAATTGACTTGGCTTGAGAAATAAACCATGAAGATCCCTCAATTCTTCAAAAGTAGCCAAGTCACCAATGTCCTCCACAAACACCTATTGATCAAGTTGAAGCTTGTTGGTCCCCAACCAAGTTGGGTCCTAAGAGGTTAGTCACAATAGGTTTGGGAACCCAAATGGTGCTTTTCTTGACACCACTTTGAGCTCCCACATACTTGGCAACCACATTGCCAACTCTATCCTTCCTAAGAGAATATACATCATCAATTATGATAGGAGAGGAAGGGGTACCATTAATGCATGAAGAAGCAAGATGACCTTTGCCGTGGCAAAGGTAGCAACACCGACTCTTCTTCTTCTTAATGGGCTCCTCAACTTGAGGAGCATTGGCTTGAGTCCTCTTGGGAGGTGGCCTTTGTTCAACTCGTGATTGAGCACGAGATTGAACAAGAGGCCGCTTCCCTAGTTGCTTCTCACTAAGAGACTTCTTCTTCTTCATTGGGCAATCCCGAACGTGGTGCCCTTCAACCTTGCACTTGAAGCAAGTGATCTTGGCCGGATTCTTGACTTGAACTTGGCCCTTCTTCTTCTCAACCTTGGACTTGTTCTTGATGTTGGAGTTGAATCCAAGTCCACTCTTGTCATTGGGGGATTGTTGCACACTCAACATGTTGTCAAGTGCACGCTTCCCTTCATGACGCTTCTCCAAGTCATTCTTCAAAGAAGTGACTTGGGCCTTGAGGTCTTTTATTTCCTCTACATGGTTAGTGGCAACAAATGCACTAGAGGAGGTAGATGCATCATTGGTAGAGCAACAAGGCAAAGCAAGTAATTAATCACATGATGTACCAACATTCTTAGTGGATGAACTACTAGGACTAGCATATGGCAATATAGCATTGTTAATTAAGGTTGTGCTAATATCCACATGAGGCTCACTTGATGTTACCTTTGTAGTGATGGCCTCATGAGCTAATTTAAGACAAGCATAGGATGCTAGAAGATCATCATTGGAGCTAGATATCTTTTTATGATTTTCTTCCAACTCCCTATACTTGCTAGTTAGCAACTCAAGTTGAGACCTTAGCTCAACATTCTCCTTCAAAGTAGATGCTTCACAAGAAATTGAGTTAGTAGCACAAGCATCATTGACCTTAGGGATGGAAGAAGAAATCTTAGCAAGCTCTTCATTTAATTTAGCATTTTCATTTTTCGTGACCTTATATTTAGCAATGGCATGGTCACGTTCTTTAATGATTTTAGCAATTATTTCATTATGAGACTCCTCGATAGAATCTAGTTTCTCCTCAAGAGAAGCACGAGTCTCTTGCTCTTCCTCAAGAGCATCTTCTAACGATGCTTTCTCCATAGCATCATCTCTTTCGATCTTACCCTTTTCTTCAAGGCTTGCTTCCAAGGCCTCAATAGTTTCCCCACGCTCAATAAGAGTGCTCATGATTTCAAAGAAGTTAGCTTGGGCACTTTTATTACTAGGAAGGGCTTTGAGAATCATAAGACCTTTATTTTGAAGAAGGGCATTAATTTTTTCCATATCATCTTCTTCATCATTATTATCATTATCATTATTATTATCATCACTACTAGAAGATTTAGCCATAAGGCAATGAGTGATGGATGAAGAGGACAATTAAATTTTGAACTACTCAAGTTCAAATATTGTTCCACAATTAATTAGGTTTCCTCTACATTATTATTCATGCAAGAGTTAGAGGGAACACAAGCATTTTTATCATTTGGAACAAGATAAAGCAAGCATATCATAAAGAGATTTATCCAAGCAAATTTTTGATGATATGCACAGACTATCAATACTAGCATGTAAATCATTTATAGTTCTATGTGTGTTTAGGTCCAAAGATGAAGCATTGCACCAAGATAGAGATAGATGATCATCAACAATGAGCTCACTATCCAAATTGCAAAAACCATCACTACTCACCATCACATTGGATTGTGGCTTACCACATTTTGGTGAAGTAGACGAAGATGAGAACTCGTCACGGCCGGAGGTGGAGGGAGAACAATCATCCTCAATAATGTTGGACTCTCCATATTTGTCTTGAAGCTTGGTCCAAAGATCATGAGCATCCCGGAGAGGCATGATTGACTCGAAAATTACTACACTCACAAACTTGCAAAACTCATTAGAGGCTAGAGCATCTAGATATAAGTTTTTCTCGTCCTCTAAAGTCGTACATTCGTAGTCCTTTGGAGGAGAAAAACCTATATCTAAGATCCGCTCAATATCGGGGTCCAAGACCCGTAAGTGACTAAGCATATGAGTTTTCCAAACATTAAAATTTGTGCCATTAAATCTAAACAAGGAATTGTGCACTAAATCCCTAGACGACATCTTTACTCTCTAGGCGGTAAAGCCAAACAAGAGAGACGAGGCTCTGATACCAATTGAAAGAACAAACGATGTCCCGATGTCGCCTAGAGGGGGGGGGGGTGAATAGGCGATTAAAACTTTTTCTATTTAGGGGCTTGATAATTGCGGAATAAAACTAGGTGTTTAAATTAACAAGCCAACAACCTAAAAATCTAGGTATACCTAAAGTGCACCAACAACTTATGCTAAACAAGGCAAGCAACAAGGTGATAGCAAGATAAATAACTTCAAGCACAAAGGCTATCACAATGTAAAATGCATAAGTAAAGCTCGGGTATAGAAATAACCGAGGCACGCGGAGACGAGGATGTATTCCCGAGTTCCTCCTTGTTAAGGGAGTACGTCTCGTTGGAGTGGTGTGAGCTCGCTACAAGAGGCCTACTCAAGATGCCACAAAGGCCTCACCCTATTCTCCGATGAACCTCACCCAAGGGATTGGTTAACGTTCCACTATCGGAATCCTTCGGAGCGGATTCCGGAGCCCTTACAACTTTTGGGGCACACACCCACAACTCAATTGGGGGCTCCCAATCTTGCCGAAGCTTCACAAGCCGAAGTCTTCACGGCACCACCACCGTCTAGGGTACACAATGCACCCAAGAGGCACAAGCTCTTGGGAACACAATGCACCCAAGAGTAACAAGCTTCTCAACCTTCAATCCCACGTATCACCGTGGAGAGAGCAACCCGATGCAACTAATGCAAACGGCAAGAACACACAAAGTGGTCAAATCCTTCTCTCCAAAATCCAACCAAAGCAACTAATGCTATGGAGGGATTTAGGAGGAAGAACAAAGAAGAGAAACACCAAGAACTCCAAGATTTAGATCCAAAGGGTTCCCCTCACTTAGAGGAGAAATTGATCGGTGGAAATGTGGATCTAAACCTCCTCTCTCTTTTCCCTCAAAAAGTAGCAAGAAGTATTGGAGGGATTGAGAGATCTCAAGCTCAAGAAGATGTCAACAATGGGGGAAAATGAGCTCAAAGAATGGACAAAAGTTAGAGACCAAATGGGGAAGAAGACCACTTAAAAGGGAGGCCAAAATATGGCCGTTGGGGCAAAAATCGCGAGGCTGCGCAGGGGAGGCCGGCCTGGCCGGCCTGGCCCGGCCATCATGGCCGGCTGGGCAACAGAGGAGCCCCGGCCATGCCCCCGGCCATGAGGCCGGCCTGGCTGGGCAGATGGCTGGGGAGGGCTGCTTCCTTTTTTTTTCGATTTTTCTGTTTTGAAAATTCGAACGAACCGAAAACGCAATAACTTTCGCATACGAACTCCGTTTTCGATAATCTTGGACCCGTTGGAATCGTCACAACGAGCACAACAAGAATATGCAGAGAAACATCATAGTCCAAGAATATATTATAAAAATAAATGGGGAAAGGTAAAAGCTCCCATTTGCAAATCGGAAATGCAATAACTTTCACCCATGAACTCCGTTTTCGATAATCTTGGACTCGTTGAAATCGTCACAACGAGCACAACAAGATTATGCAGAGAAACATCATAGTCCAAGAAAATATTATAAAACCAAATGGGGAAAGTTAAAAACTCATTTTCGCAAACCGGAAAATCCGAAACTTTTGCAATTGAAGTCCGAATGAAGTAAAGCCAATTTTGTTGGAAAGAGGACAACAAAAGCAACCTTTGAAAATGGCAAACAAGCAATGGAGATTTTGCAAAGAAATGGAAGAGGTAAATCTTCCGCACGGATGAACCGGCAAAATCTCCAATACCGAAACCGCAAAAGAAGACGCATAAGAATATCGTTTTCGGTGACCTTGGCCTTGTCATGACAAGCACGATAGGCACCAAGACAACACCACGATAAAAGAAAAATAAGAACCAATAAAGATGATTGTAAGGATGCAAGGATGCGAAGGTTTGAGCTCTCCACGAACGATATGATCACGATACTCGGTCGAGAGCCCCTCTTGATAGTACAGCTATCTATCCTATAACCTGGTCTCTCAACTAACATCATGAGATCGGTAAAATAAAAGCCCTATCAAGATCATACCTTTGCCTTGCGCATTAATCCACTTGAGGTCGATGAAGACGATCTTCATCTCCTCAAGACGAACCACCTTTCTTGATTGCGCTTCGCTTGGTGAAGAAACATATGACGCTCCCCCATACACCAAGATGGGGAAAGCACTCCTTCGGCATATCTTCACTTGGACTTGAGAGTTGATCAACCCGCACGAAGCCTTGATCAACCCATAAACTTCTTCCCTAAACCTTGATTCCAACAAATGGAGATCAAGCAACTCAAATGGACACACCTATAAATATAGCTCAAAGCAAACATTAGTCCATAGAGATTGTCATTAATTACCAAAACCATGCATGGGAGCAACCATGCACTTTCACCAGCTGGCTGTCTGATTGTAAACTGTGAAATTGTCGGATACACCCTTTCATTCATGAAAAGTTGTACTGTTACTGATTTGCGTGTAATAAATAACATATGCATCACTAAAATGCAAGGCAAACTTCATATCCATACAATTATCATTACAAATCATGACGATTATATATTTTTCCAAATTACATTTCCACTATATTATACTAGCTAAGTCAAATAATTCTAACGTTGTCTAGAAATGAACAACGTGTTGGCAATGTTGTCATGTGTTCCATTCATGCTTGTCGTGTGTAGTTCACCCGACACCTGATGACTGGGCAAGGTAATTGCTTGCCTTTGGACCTTAGGAATGTAATTCTCATCTGCATCACATCGATCAAACTATTTATCACGCAAGTTGGAGTCTCTAATGAAATTGTGAAGCACACAACAAGTAATGATAATTCTCTTCTGTGTAACGAAGTCGAAAGAAGGGATGCCCTTCAAAATGTGCCACTTATTTTTCATGATCCCAAAGATGCGCTCGATGCAATTTTGTAACGATGAGTGGGCATGGTTGAAAATTTCTTCCTTCGCCGTTGGTGGCCATTCTCGACGGAAATCCGGTATATGGTACGTATTGTTTTTATAAGGAGGTAGGAACCCCTTTCTGTTTGGATAACCAGAATCGACAAGATAGTATGTACCTACACACACGAGGATTTTTTTATGAAATATGAAAACAACAATGCATATGTAACTCATGTGAATAATGAAAAATAAAGTATTACCATCAGGAGGGGTTGGGAACTCAAGTGGATACTTCTCCATGCCATGTTGTAAAATGCGGTTATCATGTGCCGAACCAGGCCATCCAGCAACCACAAATGTGAATCCGAGATCAAAGTCACATATGGCTAACAGATTTTGTGAGGTGTAACCATGTCTTCATGTGTGGTTGACCTCTTCTTCTTTTGGAACTACAACAGGGATGTGTGAGCCATCAATGGCACCAATGGCACCTTTCAAATGAGGATAAAAACGTCCTTGAAATTTCAATCCACTTGTTTTATGTTATCTTTACTCATTTTGTACAAACAATTCAACACCATATGGAACTTTCTATGAATTGTTTCAAGAGACCGACTAAAATGGTTCTCAACTTGGGTAAATGATTGTGGCCCTCCACCAGTCCATAGAAACATTCCTAGACATTCAACAGATCCCATGTCTCTACTTGACTCTAACCCATAGCTAAGAACTAGGATGTTGTGCAATTTTTCAAACACATCTGGATACATTCTAAACATTTTGTAACATCTTTTTCTGTCAGTAAGTTGTTCATACACCCATTCATTCCCAGTTTGTTGTGGAATCCTCCTAGATGCCTTATTCAAATACTTCTCAGAATAGAGATTACCAATGTAGCCCAATACAACCATGTCATGCGCCACCCCGAGAAGATGCCGAATCCTTTCTTCATCACTTTCATTGTCACCACCACCGTCCATCCTACAAATTGCATATAAGGAAGGTAGCAAATGAGAACAAACAACACCCATAATAGTTCTAGGAAGGTAGCAAATGGTTCATGGAAGGTATCAAATGATAACAAATAGTCAACAACAAAACCAAATACACAGTACACATAATGGTCCACCGGTTTTAGATTCTCAGAAATAGTTTACAACAAATACCAAATAAATGGTACTCGCATCTACTTGTTCATCTCATCATGCTTCTCCAGATAATGAAGCGTCCCTGTAGATGTTTCAAAGGCTGCAAACAACTCTCTATGCTCCCTTTTTACGAAAAGCTTGCATGCTGTGAATATAAGATCAGTTCCTTCTCTAACTACACATTCTCAAACCATCGCTAAAAATTCCTTCATTGTTGGGACAATGCCATCATTGCCACAAGAACTTCCAACTTCCGCCTTTGAGACTAGCAAGTTCAATACATTGTTGTACACCTTGAAAAAGGGGCTCTCTTTTTCCTTTCTCCACCACCAAACTTGCGCTTCCCCAATGGTGTTTTTTGGAGGCATCATCATCAACAACATCAAACTGAATTTCAGCTTCTCTATCCTCTCCTGTTTCCTCTTTCCCCGGGATGGCCGATGATTCTCCGATGACATGAGCCTTCCTAAACATGACATCGAGTTACGTCAAGTTGGCGAGTGATGTCTACTACACGCTTCTATTCTTGTAGATCTATTGGGCCTCCAAGCACAGAGGTTTGTAGGGCAGCAGCAAATTTCCCTTAAGTGAGTAACCCAAGGTTCATCGAACTCGGGGAGGTAGAGGTCAAAGATATCCCTCTAGAGCAACCCTGCAATTAAGATACAAGAAGTCTCTTGTGTCCCCAACACACCTAATACAATTGTCAGTTGTATAGGTGCACTAGTTCGGTGAAGAGATAGTAAAATGCAAGTGATATGGATGGTAAAAGGTGATTTTATAATTCTGTAATAAAAATGGCAGCAAGCAAACAAGTGACAAAAGTGACTAAAAACGGTGTATCAATGCTTGGAAACAAGGCCTAGGCACGACACCCACACTGTCACTGAGATACCGTGATCACAAAGGTGACTCCTGAACTTATACTAGATGACACCACTTGAGCAAAATCATATTCATTATATGTAGGGAAACACCATGTATTCAACTATGCTAATAAAGCTCATGATCACAACGAGGATCACATCATGGGAGAGAGAGATAACCACATAGCTACTTGTATAAACCTCAGCCCCGGTGAGGGACTACTCCCTCCTCATCGCGGGAAGCAACGGTGTTGATGGAGATGGCTCCGGCGGTCGATCCCCGTCCCGGCAGGGTGCCGGAACAGGACCTTCTGAACCCCCGAAACTTGTCGGCAATGGCGGCGGAGCTCTGTATCGTATTTGGGAAAATCCTTCAGGGGTTAGGTTTTTTTCATCGGGGGTGATTTATAGGCCAAAGGGCGTCGCGAGGGGGTCTCCGAGGGGCACAGGCGGGCGGCGGCCGCGGCCCCCCTCTCACCCGTGGGTGGGACCCGCCCCAGGGCTGTGGGTCCGTCCCGGGGTTTCCCTTACGGATCCGGTCCTTATTTCTTCAATAAAAAATCGTCGTAAATTTTCGTCCAATTTCGAGAATATTTCCAGAAGTAACTTTCTGCAACAAAATCAGCACAAAAATAGGGAACTGGCACTGGGCATCTTGTCAATAGGTTAGACCGACAAAATGCATAAAAATGATGTAATACGATAGTAAAAACATTTGACAACATCACAAAACTAGCATGGATCAATCAAAAATTATAGATACGTTTGACATGTATCAGCATCCCCAAACTTAACTCCTACTCGTCCTCGAGTAGGTAAGTGATAAAAAAATAATTTTAGATGAGACATGCAACCAACATAATCGTGATCAAGATAGTAATGTAAAGCATAGGATGTGAATAAAGTGATACAAAACAATTATTTATAGTTGATAGCAAGAAAGCAATGAATAACCAAGTTGAATCATTAAAGCAAAACCTTTCATAAATAGTACGTTAAAGACATGAAAACAATGTGATCCACATATTTGTTTAATTCATAAAGATAACAATCCCATAACAAAAGTGTTTGAGAATCAAAACAAAAAATATGTGAGTTTTAGCAAAAAGCTTCAACTTCCAATGGTAAAGTCAATATAAAGATTCATGTTTAGTCCGACAATGCAATATGATCAATGATACCCAGGGTCAATGCTAGATGTTTGCTTTGGTGGAGATAGAAGGAAAAGGAAAACTGACTCAACATTAAAAGTAAAAGAAAGGCCCTTCACAGAGGGAAGCAGGGATTAATCATGTGCTAGAGCTTTTTATTTTTATGAAACAGAAGTAAAATAATTTTGAGATATGCATGCTTTCATCAACGACTTCACAACAAAGAAGCTATCTACTCCCCCATAACAAGCAAGGCTTTTAGACTTGTGAGAGCAGCTGGTTTTTAGAGGAGCGAGTATGCTCCTCTTTCTCCTTGGTTTCACTATTATCCAATGTTTTGAGCTGATTTTTCAGATTTTCATTGCGCGGAGGAGAATGGTGAGTTATATTTATATTTTGCTTAAGCTGCTCTCGGTTTGATTCAAGTGAAGACGTAATCCATCGACATTGGGTGAAAGGGGGAAATGACCTTGCTCGTCACATGTTATATCTAGCTCTCCACTGCTCCCTCATGAGTTTAAAAACAGAGGAACAAAAAGGAGTATTTTGAATTTTTAAAGATAGCACATGAAAATTTTACTTGGAATGCAAGAAATACCATGCATAGATAGATATGGTGGACTCAGCAGGCAAGATAGTTTGGCTTTGGGATTTGGATGCACGAGTGAACCATACACTCAGTACGAATTTTTGGGCTTAGCAAAGAAGGTATTTGAAGCAAACATCTAACATCAACCGGTAATAGAGTAACATAAGTCATTAGTCATTCATAACCATAAAAGCTCCACACCGTCTCCCATGTTGACCGAACAATTCTTTTGATGGAAAGATTAGCTTAATGAATTAACAACTACGAAACACCACACAGTTTCAAGTTTTTAACAATATTTCTTTACTAATCAATTCCACTCAAATAACCAGCAAGTTTAAGCATTGAACTTAATATCTCAAAACAAATGAGAAGTATCAAGTATCCACACAATGATCCACAATACTATGCACGCTTTTCATTTCATTCCAGTATCACATGGATCGCATTTTGTCACTTTGACAATTCAAGCAATTTATCAATAACAACTCTCCAACAAGTATAAGTGAAGAACAAGAGAGTTTAACATCAACAACTAGCAGCTCTAAACAAGATAAAAGCTAAAAGTGAGAGCTTACTAGCAAATAAACAGTAGCTAAGAATACTCAACAAGATATAAGCGAAGCACAGGAGTATTCAAACGAAAAAACGGAGCGTGTCTCTCTCCCACACAAACAAATCAAGGATCCAACAAGCATATGACCAGAAAACAAACCAACAAAACTGAAAGTAAAAATACGCTCCAAGCATAGCACATAATATGTAAAGTGATAAAAACTTAGTTCAACGAAGATGACCTTATGATAGTCGATGAAGAGGAGGGGATGCCTTGGGCATCACCAAGCTTTGACGATTGATGGTTCTTGATATTCAGAGGGGATTCCATGGGGGAATCCCCAAGCTTGAGCTCTTATCCATCTTCAATTTCTTCATTATTCTCTCCTTTGGAACTTAAAAACTCGCTTCACACAAAACTTCTCATAAACTGATTGGAGGGTTAGTGCTCATAAATTAGAAATGCACATGTGTTCAACTCAAGAAAAATTGCAAACAACTTTATTGGGCATTAGCTACAGTTTACTAAGCTTCAATGTGGCACTCCACCCCTAGAGGCTAGAGTATCACATATGATGATGGTAAAGAGACGAATGCAAAATAAAAGCAGAATCTATCAAAATCTGAACAGTCTGTAATGATCGAATTTTTCGAGGCACTTATGTAGCTCAAATCAGAAAAGTGAAACTGACGAAAGATAGATAAAAGTATCAGGATTTCTGTCTAAAAATTTCAGGAAAATATAAAATTCATAGAATTTTTGGATTTTCAAACAGTGAAGGACAGAAATCTGTTTCTGGACAGCAAAACAACACCTCGCACTTTCAATGCATTAGAGGCTAAATTTGGCACAAAAAACCAAAAAATATATATATAATGAAGTTTTTACAAAGGCAACAACTTCAAGACTCAAGAAAAATAAAAAACAAACTGAAAGTAAAAGATGGGTTGTCTCCCAACAAGCGCTTTTCTTTTAAGCCTTCTAGCTAGGAATGCTAATTTTAATGATACTCTCATAAGAATAAGAATTGGAACGCAAAAGAGAGCATCATGAAGAAAATATCAAACACATTTAAGTCTAACTCTCTTCCTATGCATAGACATATTGTAAGAAAATAAATCATTGGAGCATAAAACATTAAGCATAGGAAGGCAAAGCAAGTGCAACATTAAAACCTTCAACATAAAGAGGGGAAACTTCATAAGTTGAAAATTTATATAACCACGCTTCCCTCTCTCATAATAACTTTCAGTAGAATCATAAAAAACTCAATAACATAACCATCACATAAAACATTTTTCTCATGATTCACATGCATAAAAGTATTATTATTACTCTGTAACAGCCCCAGTTTGGTACTGTAAAATTTGAACCAAATTTTCACTTGTGCATTGCACTGGCATTATGGCATACATATTTAAATTGCTAAGTGTAATCAAGCAACAATTGGAAAACATTAAAAAGGAAGCAAAACCCTTCCCAAATTTCCAAACCAAATGCATTGCTCAAATTGGCAAACCAAAATATTATTGAGCTTCCAAATTGTCCAGGAAGTTCCAAGAGTGCATTTATAACTATTTGTCAAAATCAAATTCTTGCCAAGCAAAGAAATAAAATTGAGACGTCAAAATTGGTGCAAATCAATTCCTATTTTTTAAACCATGTTAAACTTTTCAAATAATTCAAAATAAAAATATGGGGATCTTCACTATGGTATGGGGAGCCTCCCTGAAAATTTTCATAATTTTTGAAAAGGTTTGAGTATGCCAATTTAATGGATTTGGTTGCTTCCTTTAAAAGAAGAAAATCAGAAAAAGGAAAAAACAGAGCAGGGGGTTTTGCAAAAAAAGTGTCTTCATCCCTGTCGCCACAGTGGTGCGTTGTTGCCGCCATGCCGCCGTGCTCCCCCTGCGCCACGCCGTCGAGCTCCACCTGGAGGATAAGAACGCCAACACGACGCCCACCTGCTCCTCCCTCTCTCCCCGCACACTTTTCTCGTTCCCCCACGAACCCTAACCCTAACACCATGGCCGTCGTCGACCCGCCGCCATCGCCCATGCATCGCCGCCGTTAGAGAGCCCGCAGAGCAGATGAAAGCGGGGCAAATGCTCCACCACATCGCCCTCTACCTCCTCGTCCACGGAATCGGGTGTCGGAGCCCGGAGTCATCGCCATCATCCTCGTCTTCCTCCGCTCCGACCGGCGCGTCGAGCTCGATTGCCGCCATCTCCGACCTCCCCCTCCACCGCCGAGCAGCTGCACGCTTCTAGGGTGAGTAGCCCGTCCTCCTAGACATCGTCGTTCTTGCCCTCTCTCTCTCTAGTTCGTCGTTGTCATCGTAGCTCGCCGTCGGCCTCCGCTGGGCGCCGACGCACGCGTCACTCTAGTGACCAGTAGGTAGCGGCGCCGCCCTTTTTTGGTTTCCCATACAATGGCACATCGAATGCGTCCCGTAGCTCGTCCCCGCGTGCGTCCCGTCGACGGATCCGTGCGCAACGCCGCCGATGGTCACCGCGCGCGCACCGGTCGTGGCCTCGGCCTAGTCAAAATGCTTCATCGGTACTACCGGGCAGTTAGCCGGAAGTACCGACCGTGAGTTGTTTCGGTACTGGATACCTCTTGTTCTATTCCGGAAGTAGCTCGGAAGTTGCTCCGGAAGTACCGACTTGACCGGTACTACCGGGCAGTTTTCCGGAAGTACCGACCGATAGTCTTTTCGGTACTGGATACCTCCTGTCTTATTCCGGAAGTAGCTCTGGAAGTACCGACTGACCGGTACTACCGGGCAGTTAGCCGGAAGTACCGGCTCAACTAATTAAAATTTGGAAAAATCATAACTTAATGAATATTGATTCAAATTTTGCAAATGATATACCAAAATGATCAACAAATCAAAAGCTAGCTAGTTATGTTATTTTCACATCATGACAACAACTTTTCCTTTGATTTCATTCTTGAAATGGTTAAAAGAATTAAATTCGAATAACCGTTTAATTCACCATTTATGCATCATTGTTCGGAAAATTGCAAACAAGGTACCAAAATTATCAGGAGAACAATACCTATCTATTCATGTCATGTTCATGCATATTTAAACCACGTTTTTTACCGTAATAATTCATAAGCAATGTGGTCATTAAATTAAACATGGGGTTGTTTCCAAATAATTGCAGCAATTATTTGGCACTCCATTTAAATTGTTAGCTAAATTAAATGATGATATCAATGCATAAACTTGACATGTCATCATTATTGTGCATTGCACCTATTGTATTCCTGTTATTTATTTGTTCTCCTGTTATTGTTTGTGTATCGGTAGATTCAAGAGTCGAGGTTCCACCCCAATATCTCGACGATCCGTGCTATCAGCCCCGTCAGCGAGGCAAGAGATAACCTAACCTTCTATGCATATCTCATCCTACACAAGTATTTTCTCCACCATAATATTGCATTCGATTCCATTGTCAACTTTTGGTCAATGTATAGAGTATCCTATTAATTGCATGTTCCCTACACCATTACCTGTTTTCCCTCCTATTATCCATAGGTTTGATGTGTTGGCCTGAGTTAATTCATACCTGTTGTATGTTATGCTTAGCTATGCTTAGCCATGCTTAGTCGAATGCTTAGTCGTCCGGTGATTATTTCCATAATTGTGAAGTTGATGGAATGTTCGGACAAGGTGGAAACTTGTGGTACTTAATTAAAATGCTTAAAGGCTTGGATGAGTTGCCATCGGGGTTGATGGTGTTTTGCCTCATTCTTGTCGCCTAGGCTGAGAGTGCTTTTAGCTAGAACCAAGAACTGAGCGTGCTACCATCGGTGGGGGTATGGGCCTCTTACTAACCGAATAATTTGTGCGGGCGTATCCAATGGTCCTCTAGTTTGCTCTTTCCATTTGCGTGTGAGTTGCAGGTTGGATGAAGGCGTGATGAGGACGGTGATGTTTAGGTTGTGGTGATGGGGGCAGGGTGTTGAAATAGGCACTGAACTTGTCATGTCGTCACGATGACCCTTGGATAGTCTCATGCAAGGTAAAGGTTTAACCGCGCCCGCCCTGCCGGCTTTCCCCGAAAGAGAGCTAATTGTACAGGCAAGGGGTCGGACGGTACCGGTGGCTAAAAACAGTACACCCCTGCAGGGTTTAATCTTTCCGAAAAGCCATGTCCACGGTTATGGACAAATCTTGAGAAAGGCGGATTAGCTCATAGAAAACCTGAACTTAATTAAAATTTGGCAACAGGTGTTAAAAGGTTCATTTCCTCGAGGGTGATTCGAGGGAGTGCCTTGGTGGAGATGAGTGGTGGTTTCTGGGTACTGTTGGTTCAAGGTGAACCGAAGAAAGAAAGTTTACTATCTTATCCCCTTGTGAAAAACCTTCTGAGTAGTCGATGCCATGAGTCATTATCTTTTAAAAGGAAAACTAGCTTTATACAAAACAACTACTATACAACTTTGAAGCCAATCAGCATTGGGCCTATACCGCCCTAGTAACCTTGCGAGTACGTCGTACTCAGTCTTGCTTTGTTTATTATTATTTATTTCAGAGGAGGACGTCACCGAGCATAAAGGTGGGTTCTTTGTTGACATCGACGAGTAGTCTGGGGTTCCTAGGTGGCAGCTTGGGACGTCACGGAACAGGATGGCTGGGATATGTTATTGTAGGCCTCTTAGGCCATAATTTGGATCTTGTTGTTAGACAACTAAATTCGCTTCCGCTTGATGTAATGTTGGGTCTGTGACCTTTGATGTGTATTTTGCTATCTTTCTCGTTATATGAGTTGAACTATGATCTCTTTGTGTCGTAGAGTCTGTGATGTGCCAGATGTTTAATGTCTACTACACGCTTCTATTCTTATAGACTTGTTGGGCCTCCAAGCACAAAGGTTTGTACGATAGCGGCAATTTTCTCTTAAGTGAGTAGCCCAAGGTTTATCGAATCCACGGGAGGAAGAGGTTGAACGTATCCTCTCTCAAGCAATACTGCAATTAAGATACAAAAAGTCTCTTATGTCCCTAACATTCCTAATACAATTGTCAGTTGTATAGGTGCACTAGTTCGGCGAAGAGATGGTAAAATGCAAGTGATATGGATGGTAAAAGGTGATTTTGTAATTCTGTAATAAAAATGGCAGCAAGCAAACAAGTGACAAAAGTAACTAAAAATGGTTTATCAATGCTTGGAAACAAGGCCTAGGCTTCATACTTTCACTAGTAACTACTCTCAACATTATTAACATAATTAAACACATGATAGTTCCCACAAAAACACATGCATGGTAGACGTTACTCGGAGATCATTCTTTTGTGGATCAAATAGGATGAGAATTGCGTAGGGCTACGAAAAGCACACCTTAAAGTTCGTATTCCACATCTATGGACACTTCATGCTATCACTATCCGAATCCAAAGATAGTAGTAACAAGCACCACAACCTATTTCTTGAATAGTCTCTTTCTTCAATAACACAAGCATCAAGAAACCTCATGATCTATTCAATCCAACAATAATAAAGAACAAACTCATGATGAAGATCCCTCTAATCTTGTTGCATAGAGTCACACACGGCACCCACACTGTCACCGAGGTACCATGATCACAACGGTGACTCCGTAAATTATACTAGATAACACCACTTGAGCAACATCATATCCATTACACATAGGGAAACATTATGTATTCAACTATACTAACAAAGCTCATGATCACAACGAAGATCACATCATGGGAGAGAAAGATAACCATATAGCTACTTGTATAAGCCTCAGCCCCGGTGGAGACTACTCACGCATGGCCATGGTGAGTAGGAGCTTGATGGAGAGGTGCAGCTCGGAGGAGAGACGGCGGCGGCCCTTAGGGGCAGCAGCCTGGCGAGGTGGTGGCGGCTCAGAGAGGGGTGGCGGCTACCCTTGTGGGTAGCAGCCCGGCGAGGCGGTGGCAGCTCGGAGAGGGGCAGCGGCTGCCCTTGGAGAGGCGGCAGCGGCTACCCCTTGGAGGCGGCGGCGGCTGCCCTTGGGGGCGGTGGCTCTTGGCCCTCCCTTCAAACTTGGAGATGGTGCTGGTATGGAGGAGGTTCTCCTGTCCTAGGCGGCTGCTTAGGAGGAGAAAAATTCGTGTTCCTTTGTGACCTAGATTTCATCTCTTTATAAAGATTCACGAATTCCCGTCACCAGATTTTTGGGCTTCAGTAAAACGGGAATATCTCGGCCGTCCGGACTCGGATTGGGCCGAATTTTAGGTCTAGAACGATTGGTGGAAAATTACCCACAACTTTCGCGACCAAGCTTTTTTGATTTGACGTAGTCTTCGGGTCTGTACGTGGCCATCTTCGAAATTAATTCTCAGACATATTTCAGGAAAATCCAATTCGACTCCAACAAGGTTTCCTTTTTGCACTCTTTTCAATTTCAAGTAAATCCTACACATCAAAGTGTAAAATAAGAACATTGTGCACTTTTGCCATTATTAATAGGTTAGTCTGATAAAATGCATAAAAATGATGTAATATGATATTAAAAACATTTGACAACATCACAAAACTAGCATGGATCACTCAAAAATTATAGATATGTTTGATACGTATCAGCATCCCCAAGCTTAACTCCTACTCGTCCTTGAGTAGGTAAGTGATAATAAAATAATTTTTGATAAGACATGCAACCAACACAATAATGATCAAGATAGTAACGTAAAGCATAGGATGTGAATGAAGTGATACAAAACAATTGTCTATAGTTGATAGCAAGAAAGCAATGAATAACCAAATTGAATCATTCAAGCAAAACTTTTTATAAATAGTACGTTAAAGACATGAAAGCAATGTGATCCACATAATTGATTAATTCTCAAAGTTAACAATTCCATGATAAAAGTGTTTGAAAATCAAAACAAAGAAGATGCAAGTTTTAACAAGAAGCTTCAACTTCCAACGGTAAAGTCAATATAAAGATTCATGTTTAATCTGATAATGCAATATGATCAATGATACCCAGGGTCAATGCTAGATGTTTGCTTTGGTGGAGATAGAAGGAGGAGGAAAACTGACTCAACATTAAAAGTAAAAAAAAGGCCCTTCGCAGAGGGAAGGAGGGATTAGTCATGTGATAGAGCTTTTTATTTTTAATAAAACAGAAGTAAAACAATTTTGAGACATGCGTGCTTTCATCAACGACTTCACAACAGAAAAGCTATCTAGTCGCACATAACAAGCAAGGCTTTTAGACTTGTGAGAGCAGCTGGTTTTTAGAGGAGCGAGTACGCTCCTTTTTCTCCTTGGTTTCACCACTGTCCAATGTTTTGAGCTGATTTCTCAGATTTTCATTGCGCGGAGGAGAATGGTGAGTTATATTAATATTTTTGCTTAAGCTGCTCTCGGGTTGATTCAAGTGAAGACGTAATCCATCGACACCGGGTGAAAGGGGGGAAATGACCTTGCTCGTCACGAGTTATATCTAGCTCTCCACCGCTCCCTCATAAGCTTAAAAACAGAGGCACAAAAAGGAGTATTTTGAATTTTTAAAGATAGCACAAGACAAATTTACTTGTAATGGCAGGAAATACCATGCATATGTAGATATGGCGGACTCAGCTGGCAAGATAGTTTGGCTTTGAGATTTGGATGCACAAGTGAACCATACACTCAGTATGAATTTTTGGGCTTAGCAAAAAAGGTATTTGAAGCAAACATCTAAAATTAACTGGTAACAGAGTAGCATAAGACATTTATCAATCATAACCATAAAAGCTCCACATCGTCTCCAATGTTGACCAAACAATTCTTTTGATGAAAAGATTAGCTTAAAGAATTAATGACTACAAAACACCACACAGTTTCAAGTTTTTAACAGTATTTCTTTACTAATCAATTCCTCTCAAATAACCAGCAAGTTTAAGCATTCATCCTAATATCTCAAAACAAATGAGAAGTACCAAGTATCCACACAATGATCTACAATACTATGCAGGCTTTTCATTCCATTTCAATATCACATGAATAGCATTTTGTCCCTTTGACAATTCAAGCAATTTACCAATAACAACTCTCCAACAAATATCAGTGAAGAATATGAGAGTTTAACAACAACTACTAGCAGCCCTAAATAAGATAAAAGTTAAAAGCGAGAGCTTACTAGCAAACAAACAGTAGCTAAGAATACTCAACAAGATATAAGCGAAGCACAGGAGTATTCAAACGAAAAAGCGGAGCGTGTCTCTCTCCCACACAAACAAAGCAAGGATCCAACAAGCATATGACCAGCAAACAAACAAACAAAACTGAAAGTAAAACGATGCTCCAAGCATATCACATAATATGTAAAGTGATAAAAACTTAGTTCAACGAAGACGACCTTATGATAGTCAATGAAGAGGAGGGGATGCCTTGGGCATCCCCAAGCTTAAACGCTTCATGGTTCTTGATATTCAGAGGGGGTGCCATGGGGGCATCCCCAAGCTTGAGCTCTGATCCATCTTCAATTTTTTTATTATCCTCTCCTTTGGAACTTAAAAACTCGTTTCACACAAAACTTCTCATAAACTGATTAGAGGGTTAGTGCTCATAAATTAAAATGCACATGTGTTCAACTCAAAACAAATTTTTCGAGGCACTTCTGTACCTCAAATCGGAAAACTCAAAACTAACGAAATATAGATAAAAGTATCAGGCTTGCTGTCTAAAAATATCAGAAAAAAGATAAAATTCAGGGATTTTCTGGATTTGCGAACAGTGAAGGATAGAAATCTGTTTCTGGACAGCAAAACAACACCTCACACTTTCAATACATTAGAGGCTAAACTTGGCACAAAAAAACAAAAGAAAAAGATACAATGAAGTTGCTACAGAGGCAACAACTCCATTACTCAAGAAAAGCAAAAAGAAAACTGAAAGTAAAATATGGGTTGCCTCCCAACAAGCGTTTTTCTTTATAGCCTTTTAGCTAGGCATGATAATTTTAATGAGGCTCTCATAAGAATAAGAGTTGGAACGCAAAAGAGAGTATCAAGAAGCAAATATCAAACACTTTAAGCCTAACTCTCTTCCTATGCATAGGCATCTTGTAAGAAAATAAATCATTGGAGCATAAAGCATTAAGCATAGGAAGACAAAGCAAGTGCAACATTAAAACCTTCAACATAAAGAGGGGAAACTTCATAAGATAAAAATTTATATAACCACGCTTCCCTCTCTCATAATAACTTTCAGTAGAATCATAAGAAAACTCAATAACATAACCATCACATAAATCATTTTTCTCATGATTCACATGCATAAAAGTATTATTACTCTCCACATAAGTAAAATCCTTCTCATTAGTAATAGTGGGAGTAAAACTATCATAGCCATCATTGTAATCATCATAAATAGGAGGCATATCATGATCATAATAAACTTTTTCCTCAATAGTAGGTGGACTAAAAATATCAAATTCATCATAATAATCATCATATATAGGAGGCATAGTATCGTCAAAGCAAATTTCCTCCTTCAAGCTTGGGGGACTAAAAATATCATATTCATCAAAACCGGCATCCCCAAGCTTGTAATTTTCTATAGCATTAGCAACAATGACATTCAAAGAAATCATACTAATAACATTGCTACTAGCATGATTGTTATGCAAATAAAGTTCCATAGGTTTTTTAATTTTCTCTTCAAAAGCATCATGACCAATTTCAATATAAATTTTATAAAGCTCTCTCATTTTTTTGTTCTTTTCCATTAAGCCTAACTAGTGAAATAAAAACAAGAAACAAAAAGATATAATTGCAGAATTTAAAGAAGATACCTTCAAACGCTCACCTCCCTGGCAACGGCACCAGAAAAGAGTTTCGTTGCCGGAGTGGAAGTGCCTTTTACCTTACCTCCCCGGCAACGGCGCCAGAAAAGAGCTTGATGTCTTCTACACGATTCTATTCTTATAGACTTGTTGGGCCTCCAAGCGCAGAGCTTTGTAGGACAACGGCAATTTTCCCTTAAGTGAGTAACCCAAGGTTTATCGAATCCACGGGAGGAAGAGGTTGAACGTATCCTCTCTCAAGCAATCCTGCAATTAAGATACAAGAAGTCTCTTGTGTCCCCAGCACACCTAATACAATTGTCAGTTGTATAGGTGCACTAGTTCGGCGAAAAGATGGTAAAATGCAAGTGATATGGATGGTAAAAGGTGATTTTGTAATTCTGTAATAAAAATGGCAGCAAGCAAACAAGTGACAAAAGTAACTAAAAACGGTGTATCAATGCTTGGAAACAAGGCCTAGGCTTCATACTTTCACTAGTGACTACTCTCAACATCATTAACATAATTAAACACCACAAAAACACATGCATGGTAGACGTTACTCGGAGATAATTCTTTTGTTGATCAAATAGGATGAGAATTGCATAGGGCTAGGAAAAGCACACCTTAAAGTTCATATTCCACGTCTATGGACACTTCATGCTGTTACTATCCGCATCCAAAGATAGTAGTAACAAGCACCACAACCTATTTCTTGAATAGTCTTTTTCTTCAGTAACAGAAGCATCAAGAAACCTCATGATCTATTCAACCCAACAATAATAAAGAACAAACTCATGATTATATCCCTCTAATCTTGTTGCATAGAGTCACACACGGCACCCACACTGTCACCGAGGTACCATGATCACAACGGTGACTCCGCAAATTATACTAGATAACACCACTTGAGCAACATCATATCCATTACACATAGGGAAATATTATGTATTCAACTATACTAACAAAGCTAATGATCACAACGAAGATCACATCATGGGAGAGAGAGATAACCACATAGCTACTTGTATAAGCCTCAGCCCCGGTGGAGACTACTCACGCATGGCCATGGTGAGTAGGAGCTTGATGGAGAGGTGCAGCCCGGAGGAGATACGGCGACGGCCCTTGGGGGCTGCAGCCCGGCGAGGCGGTGGCAGGTCGGAGAGGGGCGGCGGCGGCTACCCCTTGGAGGCGGCGGCGGTTGCCCTTGGGGGAGGCGGCCCTTGGCCCTCCCTTCAAACTTGGAGGTGGTGCTGGTATGGAGTAGGTTCTCCTGTCCTAGGCGGCTGCCTAGGAGGAGAAAAATTCGTGGTCCTTTGTGACCTAGGTTTCCTCTCTTTATAAAGATTCCCGAATTCCTGTCACCAGATTATTGGGCTTCAGTAAAACGGGGATATCTCGGCCGTCCAGACTCAGATTGGGCCTAAATTTAGGTCTAGAACGATTGGCGGAAAATTACCCATAACTTTCGTGACCAAGATGTTTTGATTTGACGTCGTCTTCGGGTAGGTACGGGCCATATTCGAAAATAGTTCTCAGACAGATTTCAGGAAAATCCAATTCGACTCCAACAAGGTTTCCTTTTTGCACTCTTATCAATTCCAAGTAACTCCTACACATCAAAGTGTAAAACAAGAACATTATGCACTTTTGCCACTATTAATAGGTTAGTCCGATAAAATGCATAAAAATGATATAATATTATATTTTAAACATGTGACAACATCACAAAACTAGCATGGATCACTCAAAAATCATAGATATGTTTGACACGTATCAATGTTCCGCAGTCTTGATCTCTCTATTATGCATTGATAGCTATGCCAGTGTTCATGGCATGATCGAGGTGTTGCGTTGCCGATGATACATTCCGAGCACACCTGCCAAAGGTTTTGGCCTGGGAGTGGTAACCCCAGTAACCTTCGATTGTGTAGCATGGCCTGTGGGTTACATAGTATCTCTGTATAATTCTGGGGTCGGGGCACTACAAATTGGTATCAGAGCAGGACTGCCCGTAGGAAACCCTTCTATTGGTCGATGTCGAATCTAGTGTTTGTGAAAGTTATTTTATAACCTAAAAATGAGTTGTGAAAACCATCTTAGGATTCTTTTTACTCCTTACCCAATTCGCTCCATCTCTGAGTTATCTTACCTCTATTTTACCCAATTCGCTCCATCTCTGAGTTAGCTTACCTCTATTTGTTTTAACAGTTGTGTCAAAGTTTAAGGTTCTCGGGGTTGGGTTCTTACCGTCCAGTGTATGTCTCGAGTCCTTTGCTTCTGTTTGCTTTCGCCGCGTTGACGTGATGTCACACGTGGTTGTCTTATTCTGTTCACTTGTGTTAGTGCCATGTTGAGTCTCTGTACTATGGAGGACGCTAATGCTCGATCTTAAATATTCGGAGATGGATACTAACTATGTCCTTGTTCAAATCTCCAGAATGGCTCCTACCCATCGTGGTAACCCAAGCGATGCTGAGCCACCGCCGCCACCCTCTATGGTGGAGGTTCTGATGGCCATTGAAGAGAACCGCCTGCGCAACGAGCGTCTGCTTGAGTAGTTGGTGCAGCAGGGTGCACGAAGGAACAATGACTGCAACACTCTCACTGAGTTCCTGCGGTCCCAGCCTCCGACTTTTGCTTTTGCTAAAGAGCCCCTGGATGCTAATGATTGGCTATGTACTCTTGAGTGCAAGTTCGCCGCACTGCATGTTCCGGCTGCTGAACAAGTGAACTTTGCGACCTACCTTCTGAATGGAGCCGCTGGTTCTTGGTGGGAAAGCCATGCGGCTATGTCTGCTATTGGCCATGTCTTCACCTGGGCTGAATTCCGCACTGCCTTCCGTGCTGCTTACATTCCTAAGCCCATCATGGACTTAAAGAGGAGGGAGTTCCTGGATCTGAATCAGGGACGCATGGATCTCCAAGCTTATGGGCGGGAGTTCAATCACCTGTCTCGCTACGCCCCGCGGGACGTGACCAATGATGAGGACAAACAGGAGTTGTTCTGCAAGGGGCTTGCACCGCGGCTCTGATATGAGCTGTTGCCCTTCAAGTTCCAGTCTTACCAGGACCTGTACAACCAGGCTCTCACTCTGGAGCAGGGAAGGAAAGAGCTAGAGTCTTCCAAGAGGCTAGCTCCAGTGGACAATCAGAGCTCCTCTTCTTCTGAAGTCAAGAAGCGCAGGGTCTTCGTGCCTTACAGCGCGGTGCCCCGTGCTCCTTTCATGGAAAGGCCCTCAGGATACAGGCCACCTCCACCTCGCCCAGCTACTTCGACCTTGGGTGCGGCTGGAAGTGGGTTTCGTCCTCAGTTGCCTGCTCCATCGAGGCTCACTTGCTATAGCTGCGGACAGCCGGGTCACTACTCAAGGGAGTGTCCTCAGAAGGCACCTGCTACCGCAACGCCCACACCAGCTCCCTCTACACTAGCAGCCAAGGCTATGACTGTCAGCCATGGTCGTCTGAACCACATCTCTGCTGAAGAAGCTGAAGAGGACCCCGGTGTTCTCATGGGTACGCTTCGAATTAATGGATATCCAGCTTCAGTCTTGTTCGATTCTGGAGCATCGCATTCATTCATATCCATAGCTTTCGCACATAGCCACCAAATACCGTTTGTGGTCATGGACTCCCCTCTAGTGGTTAAAACACCAGGCTCTAGTTGGCAAACTAACTGGATGGCTCCGGAGGTCCAGATTTCCATAGGCTCTTGTCCTTTTCCTTTCTCGTTGATAGCCCTGAGGTTAAATGGTCTAGATGTCATTCTGGGTATGGACTGGCTAGTCAAATATCAGGCTAACTTGAACTGTGCTGCCAAGTCTGTCACAGTGATCCACCCAACCTTCGGGCTAGTGAGTTACTGGTCCCCTTCATCCGCAACTCCATCCGCTGCCACTCCTCTCTCTTCGGAGATCAGTCTATACTTTATGGAAGGTATCGCCCCAACTGAGATGCATGAGGCAGGGGTGGTGTGTGATTTCCCCGACGTCTTTCCTGAAGAATTGCCTGGCATGCCACCTGATCGAAGTGTGAAGTTTGTCATAGAATTGGTACCGGGGACTGCTCCGATTTCCAAAAGGCCTTACCGCATGCTGGCGGAAGAGTTGACTGAGCTGAAGAAACAAATTGATGAGCTGATGGAGAAGGAATTCATTCGGCCTAGTAGCTCACCCTGGGGTTGTCCTGTCATCTTTGTCAAAAAGAGGGATTCTAATGTTCCTCGTCTGGTTGTTGATTATCGGCCTCTGAATTCGGTAACCATCAAAAACAAGTATCCTATTCCCCGGATAAATGACCTCTTTGATCAGCTAGCTGGTGCAACTGTATTCTCCAAGATGGATCTGAGGTCAGGCTACCATCAGATCAAAATCAGGAAGGAGGATATTCCGAAGACGGCTTTCACTACCCGTTATGGTTTATACGAGTATACCGTCATGTCCTTTGGTCTCACCAATGCCCCGGCTACCTTCATGAGGCTTATGAACTCCATCTTCCATGAGTACCTTGACAAATTCATCATCATATACATTGATGACATCCTCGTTTACTCCAAAACCGAAGAAGAGCATGCTGAGCATCTTCGGCTAGTTCTGACAAAGCTTCGTGATCATCGTCTCTATGCTAAGTTCTCCAAGTGTGAGTTCTGGTTAAAGGAACTCATCTTCCTAGGTCATGTGGTGTCAGCTGCTGGAGTAGCTGTAATACCTGACAAGATTCAGTCAATTCTGGACTGGGCGACTCCAAAGTCGGTCAAGGACATCCGTAGCTTCCTTGGGTTAGCGGGTTATTACCGCCGATTCATCGAAGGCTTCTCCAAGATAGCCAAAGCATTGACTGACCTTCTCAAGAAAGATAAGAAGTTCGTATGGACGGACAAAGCTGAAGAGAGCTTCCAAACCCTAAAAGTCAAACTCATGACCACTCCTGTGCTTGTCCTTCCAGACACCAACAAGGACTTTGTCGTCTTCTGTGACGCCTCTCTACAAGGCTTAGGCTGTGTGCTGATGCAAGAAGGCCATGTAGTAGCGTATGCTTCTCGCCAACTTAAACCGCATGAGCACAACTACCCAACTCATGATCTAGAGCTTGCTGTCGTGGTTCATGCGTTGAAGCAACGGAGGCCCTACTTGTTGGGCAACCGTTGCGAGATCTTCTCGGATAACCAAAGTCTGAAGTATCTCTTCACCCAGCCAGATCTGAATCTCTGACACATAAGATAGTTGGAGTTAATCAAGGACTATGATGTGACCCTCAGCTATCAGCCCGACAAGGCCAACGTTGTGGCAGATGAACTGAGTAGAAAGTCTTATTGCAACACCCTGATGGTTGAGAAGGCTCAACCTGCTCTTAGAGATCAAATCCACTCTTAAGGATGAGATCAAGGCAGCCCAGCAGCAGGATGCTGGCATCCTCGAAATCAAAGAGAAAATAGCTAGTGGGGAGGCTAATTGTTTTTCTGTTGATGACAACGGTGTTGTCTACTTTGGTGACCGTCTGGTGATGCCCAAGAGTGGGAATACCAAAGGGTTGATACTCTCAGAAGCTCATGAATCACCCATTTCCATTCATCCGGGTAGTACCAAGATGTACCAAGATCTTCGCCGCCAATTCTGGTGGGGCTCAGGAGACTATGATGGTCTATGATCTAATAACAGGTGGTCCGCCCCTCCACCAAATACCTATCCTTTCGCCTAAGATGATCACGAACGAAGATAGAGAATTGCGTAGATAGGAGGAGGAAACGAACCGGGCCAAGTAAGAATGACTCACTCACCGAGCTTTCCATCAATCTTGTGTGGCCTTGCATGAAGCGAGAGATTGTCGAGTACGTTGCTGAATGCGACGTCTGTCGCCGTGTGAAGGCTGAACATCAAAGGCCAGCGGGTACTCTTTGTCCCATAGCTATTCCCGAGTGGAAATGGGATGAAGTGGGTATGGACTTCATTACCGATTTCCCGAGATCACCCAAAGGTAATAATGCCATTTGGGTAGTCATTGATCGTCTATCCAAGGCCGCCCATTTCCTCCCTGTTCGCGAGGATATCAACTCCAGTAAAGTGGTTGATCTGTATATGGCCCGGATTGTTCCTTTGCATGGGGTTCCACTGAGGATCATCTCAGACCGTGGAAGTCTATTCATGTCCAGATTCTGGCAGAACTTCCAAACTTCTATGGGAACCCGTCTCAACTTCAGTACGGCTTATCATCCTCAGATTGATGGTCAGACGGAAAGGGTAAACCAAGTTCTGGAGGACATGCTTAGGGCATGTGTCATCTCCTTCGGTAAATGTTGGGAAAAGTATCTCCCCTCGCCGAGTTCTCCTACAACAATAGCTATCAATCTAGTCTGCATATGGCACCATTTGAGGTTCTCTATGGACGAAAATGTCGAACTCCCCTAAATTGGTCTGAAACCGAAGAGAGGCCACTCTTCGGTCCTGATGTGATCAATGAGGCTGAAGAGAAGGTCCGTATCATTCGATAAAATCTCAAGATTGCTCAGTCCATGCAGAAGAGCTACTATGATAAGCATCATCAGGAGGTTCACTATTCCATTGGTGATAAAGCCTACCTTCGTGTCTCTCCCCTCCGAGGCGTTCGTCGTTTTGGGATCAAGGGAAAACTGGCACCTCGCTTTGTTGGTCCTTTCACTATCCTGGCTAAGAGAGGTGATCTCTCCTACCAGTTGGAGCTTCCAGCGAAATTCCCGGATGTGCATGATGTGTTCCATGTCTCTCGACTCCGTCGTTGCTTCAAAGATCTTATTCGTGGGATTGATCATGAAGTATTGGACATCCAAGAGGATCTGACTTACCGTGAGCATCATGTCCGCATCTTGGATGAAGCGGAAAGGAAGACTCGAAATCAAACCATCAAGTTCCTCAAGATCCAGTGGTCTAACCATTCTGAAGAAGAAACAACCTGGGAACATGAAACTAGTCTTTGTCAGGAATATCCCGCCTTCTTCACTCAAGCCTAAAATCTCGGGACGAGATTTCTGTAAGGGGGGTAGATTTGTAACAGCCCTAGTTTGGTACTGTAAAATTTGAACCAAATTTTCACTTTTGCATTGCACTAGCATCATGGCATACATGTTTAAATTGCTAAGTGTAATCAAGCAACAATTGGAAAACCATGTTAAACTTTTGAAATAATTGAAAAATTGGTGCAAATCAATTCCTTTTTTGAAACCATGTTAAACTTTTCAAATAATTCAAAATAAAAATATGGGGATCTTCACTATGGTATGGGGAGCCTCCCTGAAAATTTTCATAATTTTTTAAAAGGTTTAAGTACCCCAATTAAATGGATTTGGTTGCTGCCTTTAAAAGAAGAAAATCAGAAAAAGGAAAAAACAAAGCAGGGGGGTTTTCGCAAAAGTGTCTTCGTCCATGTTGCCAAAGTGGCGTGTTGTTGCCGCCATACCGCCGTGCTCCCCCTGCGCCACGCCGTCGAGCTCCACCTGGAGGATAAGAACGCCAACACGACGCCCACCTGCTCCTCCCTCTCTCCCCGCACACTTTTCTCGTTCCCCCACGAACCCTAACGCCATGGCCGTCGTCGACCCGCCGCTGTCACCCGTGCATCGCTGCCGTTAGAGAGCCCGCAGAGCAGATCGAAGCGGGGCAAACGCTCCGCTGCGTCGCCCTCTACCTCCTCGTCCACGGAATCGGGCGTCGGAGCCCGGAGTCATCGCCATCATCCTCGTCTTCCTCCGCTCCAGCCGCCGTGCGTCGAGCTCGATTGCCGCCATCTCCGACCTCCCCCTCCACCGCTGAGCAGCCGCACGCTTCTAGGGTGAGCAGCCGTCCTCCTGGATATCGTCGTTCTCGCCCTCTCTCTCTCTAGTTCGTCGTTGTCGTCGTAGCTCGCCGTCGGCCTCCGCTGGGCGCCGGCGCACCCGTCACTCCTGTCACCAGTAGGTAGCGGCGCCGCCCGTTTTTGGTTCCCCATACAACGGCACATCGAAAGCGTCCCATAGCTCGTCCCCGCGTGCGCCCCGTCGACGGATCCGTGCGTGACGCCGCCGGTGGTCACCGCGCGCGCCGGTCTTGGCCACGACCCAGTCAAAACGCTCTGTCGGTACTACCGGGCAGTTAGCCGGAAGTACCGACCGTGAGTTGTTTCGGTACTGGTTACTTTGTGTTCTATTCCGGAAGTAGCTCGGAAGTTGCTCCGGAAGTACCGACTTGACCGGTACTGCCGGGCAGTATTTCGAAAGTACCGACCGATAGTATTTTCGGTACTGGATACCTCCTTTCTTATTCCGGAAGTAGCTCTGGAAGTACCAACTGACCGGTACTACCGGGCAGTTAGCCGGAAGTACCGACTCAACTAATTAAAATTTAGGAAAATCATAACTTAATAAATATTGATTCAAATTTTGCAAATGATATACCAATATGATCAGCAAATCAAAGGCTAGCTAGTTATGTTATTTTCACATCATGACAACAACTTTTCCTTTGATGTCATTCTCGAAATTGTTAAAAGAATTAAATTTGAATAACCGTTTAATTCACCATTTATGCATCGTTGTTCGGAAAATTGCAAACAAGGTACCAAAATTATCAGGAGAACAATACCTATCTATTCATGTCATGTTCATGCATATTTAAACCACATTTTTTTTACTGTAATAATTCATAAGCAATGTGGTCATTAAATTAAACATGGGGCTGTTTCCAAATAATTGCACCAATTATTTGGCACTCCATTTAAATTGTTAGCTAAATTAAATGATGATATCAGTGCATAAACTTGACATGTCATCATGATTGTGCATTGCACCTATTGTATTCCTGTTATTTATTTGTTCTCCTGTTATTGTTTGTGTATCGGTAGATTCAGGAGTTGAGGTTCCACCCCAATATCTCGACGATCCGTGCTATCAGCCCCGTCAGCAAGGCAAGAGATAACCTAACCTTCTCTGCATATCTCATCCTACAAAAGTATTTTCTCCACCATAATATTGCATTCGATTCCAATGTCAACTTTTGGTCAATGTATAGAGTATCCTATTAATTGCATGTTTCCTACAGCATTACCTGTTTTCCCTCCTATTATCCATAGGTTTGATGTGTTGGCCTGAGTTAATCCATACATGTTGTATGTTATGCTTAGCTAAGCTTAGCCATGCTTAGTCGAATGCTTAGTCGTCCGGTGATTATTTCCACAATTGTGAAGTTGACGGAATGTTCGAACAAGGTGAAAACTTGTGGTACTTAATTAAAATGCTTAAAGGCTTGGATGAGTTGCCATCGGGGTTGATGGTGTTTTGCCTCATTCTTGTCACCTAGGCTGAGAGTGCTTTTAGCTAGAACCAAGAACTGAGCGTGCTTCCATCGGTGGGGGTATGGGCCCCTTACTAACCGAATAATTTGTGCGTACGTATCCAAGGGTCCTCTAGTTTGCGCTTTCCATTTGCGTGTGAGTTGCAGGTTGGATGAAGGTGCGATGAGGACGGTGGTGTTTTGATTGTGGTGATGGGGGCAGGGTGTTGAAATAGGCACTGAACTTGTCCTGTCATCATGATGACCCTTGGATAGTCTCATGCAAGGTGAAGGTTTAACCGCGCCCGCCCTGTCGGCTTTCCCTGGAAGAGAGCTAATTGTACAGGCAAGGGGTCGGACGGTACCGGTGGCTAAAAACAGTACACCCCTGCAGGGTTTAATATTTTCGAAAAGCCGTGTTCACGGTTACGGACAAATCTTGGGAAAGGCGGATTAGCTCATAGAAACCCTGAACTTAATTAAAATTTGGCAACATGTGTTCAAAGGTTCATTTCCTCGAGGGTGAGTCGAGGGAGTGCCTTGGTGGACATGAGTGGTGGTTTCTGAGTACTGTTGGTTCAAGGTGAACCGAAGAAAGAAATTTACTATCTTATCCCCTTGTGAAAAACCTTTTGAGTAGTCGATGCCATGAGTCATTGTCTTTAAAAAGGAAAACTAGCTTTATGCAAAACAACTACTATACAGCTTTGAAGCCAATCATCATTGGGCCTATATCGCCCTAGTAACCTTGCGAGTACGTCGTACTCAGTCTTGTTTTGTTTATTATTATTTGTTTCAGAGGAGGACGTCACCGAGCAGAAAGATGGGTTCTTTGTTGACATCGACGAGTAGTCTAGGGTTCCCAGGTGGCAGCTTGGGACGTCACGGAACAGGCTGGCTGGGATATGTTATTGTAGGCCTCTTAGGCCATAATTTGGATCTTATTGCTAGACAACTAAATTCGATTCCGCTTGATGTAATGTTGGGTCTATGACCTCTGATGTGTATTTTGCTATTTTTCTCGTTATATGAGTTGAACTATGATCTCTTTGTGTCGTAGAGTCTGTGATGTGCCAGATGTTCCGTAGTTTTGATCTCTCTATTATGCATTGATAGCTATGCCAGTGTTCATGGCATGATCGAGGTGTTGCGTTGCCGATGATCCATTTCGAGCACGTCTGCCAAAGGTTTTGGCCTGGGAGTGGTAACCCCAGTAAACTTTCAATTGTGTAGCATGGCCTGTGGGTTACATAGTATCTCTGTATAATTCCAGGGTCGGGGCGCTACATACTCTCCACATAAGTAAAATCCTTCTCATTAGTAATAGTGGGAGTAAAACTATCATAGCCATCATTGTAATCATCATAATCAGGAGGCATATCATGATCATAATAAACTTTTTCCTCAATAGTAGGTGGACTGAAAATATCACATTCATCATAATAATCATCATATATAGGAGGCATAGTATAATCAAAACAAATTTCCTCCTCAAAGCTTGGGGGACTAAAAAGATCATATTCATCAAAACCAGCTTCCCCAAGCTTAGAATTTTCCATAGCATTAGCAATAATGGTGTCCAAAGAATTCATGCTAATAACATTGCTACTATAATGATTATTATGCAAATAAAGTTCCATAGGTTTTTTAATTTTCTCTTCAAAAGCATCATGTCCAATTTCAAGATAGAGTTTATAAAGCTCTCTCATTTTTTTGTTGTTTTCCATTAAGCCTAACTAGTGAAATAAAAACAAGAAACAAAAAGATTTAATTGCAAGATCTAAAGAAGATACCTTCAAGCGCTCACCTCCCACTACTAGGAAACTAGCTATAGGTGGAATGCTATTTTGTGGCGCACCAATATTTCATGCGCCACTAAAATTTTTTTTGTGGTGCACCAGTTGCCATGCGCCACTAGATTCAGCTTTTCTGTGGCGCATCTGGAGGACATGCGCCACTAAAAGAAGACATTCTGTGGCGCACCTTCCTCCATGCGCCACAAAAATTCTGTGGGCCCCACAACCAACGGCTGGCTTGTATCCTACGCCGCCTTTTCTGTGGCGCATGGAGCAAGGTGTGCCACAGAAATGTACATTTCTGTGGCGCATCTGGCCCCATGCGCCACAGAAATATGGTGGGCCCGACACCAATGATTAGGGGCTGCACAATTCTGTGGCGCATGGGTTCACATGCGCCACAGAATTGTGCAGCATTTTTTCACCCCACGCACCCCCCCCGTGGATCGCCTTTTCAGTTTTGCACCAAGTGAAAGAAAATGATAAAAAATTCAAAAAATAAAATCCTTTTAGATATAGGGAAGGTTTAGGGTCTAGTTGTTAGGAAAAATTTAAAATACACATTTTGACTTTTTTTCCGAAAGTAGGTAAAAAAATATTAAAACGGGCATAACTTTTGCATACGACGTCGAAAAAATGCGTTTAATACCTTAAAAAAAAACTAGAGAAATTTTTCTCAAAATTCCAAACGAAAAAAAAGTTATGGCGAAAAGAAGAAAATTTCCTGCAAAATAAAAAAAATAACAAAAAATAGAAAAGACAATTCTGTGGCGCATGTCTAGCCCATGCGCCACAGAATTGTTGGGCGGGATTCGAATTTTTGAATCCCGCCGGCACCCCTTCTCTCCCTCTCTTTTTTCCTTCTCTCCTCCACTTCTCCCTCCACTTCTCCTCTCCACTTCTCTCCACTTCTCCTCCCTCCTCCTTCTCTTCTCCTCTCCTCTCCTCCACATCTTCTCTCCTCCTCCACCTCCGGCGACCTCCTCCACAACTCCGGTGACCTCCACCTCCGGCGACCTCCACCTCCGGCGACCTCCTCCACAACTCCGGCGACCTCCTCCACAACTCCGGCGACCTCCTCCACCACCCCGGTGACCTCCTCCACAACCTCAACCTCCGGTGACCTCCTCCTCCACCCCGGCGACCTCCTCCACCTCCGGTGACCTCCTCCACCACCGGCGACCTCCTCCTCCACCTCCGGCCACCTCCGGCGACCTCCGACGACCCCTTCCTCCACCCACGACAACACGGTTTCCAACGAGCTCCGACGAAATTCCGGCGAAATTCCGGCGGCCAGATCTAGATCCAGATCTGGATCTAGATCTGGCCGCCCTTTTTTTTGAAATTCAAAAAAAAATCAGTGGCGCACGGCACTGGGATGCGCCACTAAAATATTTCTGTGGCGCACGGTAGTGAGATGCGCCACAGAATCTTGGCATTTCTGTGGCGCACCACCGGCATGCGCCACAGAAATATAATTTAGTGGCGAGCATTCTGTGGTGCATCCCACTTTTTTCAGGATGCGCCACAGAATTCCAAAATGGTGCGCCACTAATAGGCCTTTCCCTGGTAGTGTCCCCAGCAACGGCGCCAGAAAAGAGCTTCGTTGCCGGAGTGTGAGTGTCGTTTACCTTACCTCCCCTGCAACGGCGCCAGAAAAGAGCTTGATGTCTACTACACGCTTCTATTCTTGTAAACTTGTTGGGTCTCCAAGCACAGAGGTTTGTAGGACAGCGGCAATTTCCCTTAAGTGAGTAACCTAAGGTTTATCGAACTAGGGGAGGTAGAGGTCAAAGATATCCCTCTCGAGCAACCCTGCAATTAAGATACAAGAAGTCTCTTGTGTCCCCAACACACCTAATACAATTGTCAGTTGTATAGGTGCACTAGTTCGGCGAAGAGATGGTAAAATGCAAGTGATATGGATGGTAAAAGGTGATTTTGTAATTCTGTAATAAAAATGGCAGCAAGCAAACAAGTGACAAAATTAACTAAAAACGGTGTATCAATGCTTGGAAACAAGGCCTAGGCTTCATACTTTCACTAGTGACTACTCTCAACATCATTAACATAATTAAACACATGATAGTTCCCACAAAAACACATGCATGGTAGATGTTACTCGGAGATCATTCTTTTGCGGATCAAATAGGATGAGAATTGCGTAGGGCTACGAAAAGCACACCTTAAAGTTTGTATTCCACATCTATGGACACTTCATGCTATCACTATCTGCATTCAAATATAGTACTAACAAACACCACAACCTATTTCTTGAATAGTCTTTTTCTTCAATAACACAAGCATCAAGAAACCTCATGATCTGTTCAATCCAACAATAATAAAGAACAAACTCATGGTGAAGATCTCTCTAAGCTTTTATCATTAGAGTCACACACGGCACCCACACTGTCACCGAGATACCGTGATCACAACGGTGACTCCTGAACTTATACTAGATGACACCGCTTGAGTAAAATCATATTCATTACATGTAGGGAAACATCATGTATTCAACTATGCTAACAAAGCTCATGATCACAACGAGGATCACAGCATGGGACAGAGAGATAACCACATAGCTATTTGTATAAACCTCAGCCCCGGTGAGGGACTACTCCCTCCTCATCGCGGGAAGTAGCGGTGTTGATGGAGATGGCTCCGGCGGTCGATCCCCGTCCCGGCAGGGTGCCGGAACAGGACCTTTTGAACCCTCAAAACTTGTCGGCGGTGGTGGCGGAGCTCTGTATCGTATTTGGGAAAATCCTTCTGGGGTTAGAGTTTTTTCGTCGGGGATGATTTATAGGCCAAAGGGCGTTGCGAGGGGGTCTCCAAGGGGCACAGGCGGGCGGCAGCCACGGCCCCCCTCTCACCCACGGGTGGGACCTTCCCTAGGGCTGTGGGTCCCTCCCGGGGTTGCCCTTCTGGCTCCGCTCCTTATTTCTTCAATAAAAAATCGTCGTAAATTTTCATCCAATTCCGAGAATATTTTCAGAAGTAACTTTCTACAATAAAATCAGCACAAAAACAGGGAACTGGCACTGGGCATCTTGTCAATAGGTTAGTCCGATAAAATGCATAAAAATGATGTAATACGATAGTAAAAACATGTGACAACATCACAAAACTAGCATGGATCAATAAAAAATTATAGATACGTTTGACATGTATCAGCGGGTGGTCCATTTCTGAACTTTACATGATCAGGACGATACTGCAAAAGAAACACAATAAATAAATTAGACAACTATTATCATCAACACAATATACAAAAAGAAAAGACACATGATAAATCTATAACTTACAGCTAGGTGAGTCTTCCACCAATTATCATCTCCATCCATAGTTTTTGTTACCGGATCCCAACCTAGCCCAGTTGCATTTTGCAACTCCATCCAACCCGTGTAATCCTTCTTTAAAGCATCTGATTTGTTCTTGAATTGCTTCTTTGTTAACCTTTTATCCGATATTTTTTCCTGTACTGAAAAAAGGTTGTTCGGCATTTTTTGTGTATCTCCTAGAAATTCTCTTCTTTACCTAATAATAAAGCATTAAGGCTTCCGCGGTTTGGTACGTCATTACAACTACCCTTAAAATTTAAAGAAATTACCCACTGTTTCCATTGATAAGTTGTGTACCGATTCGTTTTGTTTCCTCCTCTACCCGAGCGCCCAATTAAAAGACAAAGCCTGTTACTTTTCCTCTCGCTACAGTTCAGGAGAGAGGGTATAGAAAGGCGACTGCCAGATCTAGTCACGCGCCGACGATTTCCTCTGCTCCCCTTCGTCTCCGGCTGCTGTTAGGCACCGGGAGGCGGGGGGGGAGCCCGGGAGCACGTTTGTGCGCGTAGATAGACTGGTAGGTAGGGCTCTGTCTGGCCGGTGACCTCGTGATGGCGGTGAGGTTGCTGATGTGCTGTAATAAGTGCTCCTCCTCCTTTCCCCGTCGTGGCGGCGCTCCTTGTGAGCTCGTCGGGGAGGTTGTGGGCATCGTTTGGTGCCGCTCCTTGTCAGGTGAGGCATCTTTGTTTGTGTTTGTGTGGCTTGATCACCATCGTCTTCTTGCGGAGGGGAAGGCATGGTGCGGCGATCTGTTCCTCCGGCTCTCTCTCTGTCTGGTGAAGCTGCGCCAGTGGAAGCTTCATCGGGGAGCTTGTGAGGTTGGTGTTCCCCTTCTTTGGCTGGTCAAAGATGGGGATTTGTCTTCTCCGGCCGGTCGTGGAGGTGAGGGGAGGAGGAGGTCGGTGTGGGAGCTCTGGTTCTTGGTGGTCCTGCTGCTTTTTTCGTTGGGGCTTCTCCGGTTGGTCGTGGTGGCGAGGGGAGAGGTCTTATGGGGGAGCTGCTGGAGCTTTTGGGGCGGTCGACGGCGGGCTCTACTGGTGGTGTACCATGACGCGAGGATGGAGGCTACTGTTGTGGCTGTTGGCGGTGTGCAGGAGAGGGGTCTGGCTTCTCCCGACGGGATGGGATCCTGCCTTGGCCAGATCTGGAGCGGATGGTGCTTGGGGTGCATCCCCGGCTGATTTCCGAATCGTCTTTCAAATCCACTTCCACGGAGGTGGTGGTTACTGCAGCTCGCTTATGCCTTAGGGAACGGAGGTCATCCTGCTCCATGGATCGTCCATTGGCATGCTGTGCTTCTCCTCGGGTGGCAACGACGGAGGATCTCGGCATCCAGTGGCGAGAAGGTAGATGACGAGCGGATGTGGTGGTTTTGGCGATATCCTCTGCGTCTTTTTCATCTTGTACTTGTTTTAGTGTCTGTAATGTTTTCCTCATCGTATGAATACAAGTGTTTTCCGTTCAAAAAAATTAAAAGACAAAGCGTTTCATCTCGACGCTATCCCTTCCCACACCTCCGGCCGGCCTGACGATGGCGTTGACATCCGAGAGCACCTCCCTTCCCCAGGCTTCTCCCCCGTCTCTAGCGCGGACCCGGCACGGTAGAGCATCTAGGACATCGGGTGGCCTCTTCACCGTTTGGCACGCGTATCCCGTGCGGTCGCGCATATATATAGGACCGCAGGGGCAGGGCGCTAGAGGAAGAGGTCGTTCAGGAACCTGCCCCAAGTCCGTCGGGGATAGTGTGGCGGATCTGTACAGGCGGCGGGAGAGCGGCACCATGGTTTTCAGAGGGGATCAAGATCTAGAGGTGGCTGCATGTTGAGTCCGTCAACGGGCTTGTGTGGACTGTGGAGGAGCTGACCGTGAGGCCGCGCGGCAGGCGGCGGCGAACAGCAGCATGGTCGGGATAGAGCATACAGGGGATCAGGTGGTGTGTTGCGTGCCGTATTGTGGCTGTTCCTTCATGGAGCCCTAGCAGACCCACCTCTGACTGGCCTGCACACCTGCGAGCAGCACAAGACTGGAGTACTGGACTATCTCGATGTCGTTCGTGCTCACGCCAGGGTCTCTGCATTTGTTCTTCATGCATACAGAGCATGTTTTAGGGATGTCTTGGATCAATTGATTTGCGTTATCCGCAGGGACGGAACCGGGGGCGCCCTGGGGCCATGGCTCCCCCCTTTTTTGTTTGCGAAAATGAAATATATAAATTAAGCACCAGGGTTACAATCCTCCCAACAGAGTTGAGGTATATTTGCTGGGCCTAAAGCTAACCAGACTGCAGAAACAGAGTGCGTACGCCCCAAATTAGCTAGAGCATGGCTCACTAAGTTCTTCTCTCGCCTGATAGAAACTACCTTAACTCTGTCACTGCCCTGAAGAAGGGTTTTTATTTCACGCAGGAGAAAAGTTGTTGCCGAACGATCCTCACCAGTGCTTGAAATCATTGCTACAACCTCCGTACAGTCCATCTCAACAATCAGGGGAAGGGTGGAGTGTTGCAGCGCCAGGGCTACACCTTCCATACAGGCAGCCAGCTCCGCTTCAAGAGCACACGAGCAGGAATGCAGAGCTTGACATGAGGAGAATACGATTTCCCCTCTCTCATCACGGAGGATCATGCCCGCCCCTCCTGAAGCATTCTCTGCAAGGAAAGACCCATCAACGTTCAACTTCAGCCAGCCCTCAGGTGGTAAAGCCCAACGTTTTGGTGGTGGCGTATCTGAAGGTGCCAGCTTGTTGTGACTCTTGCCCAATTGTTCATCTAGTTCCACAACTATCTTCTCCTTGATGCAGTCCGCCTGAGGGTGATGCTTGATAATAATGAGCGAGTCAAGATAGCTGCAGAGGAACCGACGCGAAACTTCAACAGGAGGAACAGGCTTGTCATGTACGACCTCGTTGCGGACATGCCAGATCCTCCAAAGCAGGAGCAGAATTCTAGCCCTCTGGAACTCCGTCTTGCCAGCAAGAAAATGCAGCAGCCATTCCGTCCCAGTGTTGGTGACCTCTGATGGCTTCGGGATTGACCAACACTCCGCCATTGCATTCCATAGCGACACCGCCAAAGGGCACCTACAGAAAGCGTGGAAGTTGTCCTCGCGTTCAACACCACACAAAACATAAACATCAGAAATCTCTAGATTGCGCTTGAATTTATTCTCCCATGTAGCAAGGCCATTAGTAGCAAGCTTCCAGCCGAAAATGCGTACCTTTTGGGGTGCAGGGCACCCCCATATTGCCTTCCAGATGGCACGATCGCCATCCGGTGGCTTTCCGGGATGTGTTGGAATTGTGTGAGCTGGTTGACCTGGGTTTTTCGGGCGTACCCTATACTTACGATAATAAGAGGAGAGGGAGTAGGAATGTTCGGGTCAGGCTGGATCGTGCAGTGGCAGATAACTGGTGGCGGAACATTTTCACGGAGGCAAGCAGTGGTGCACAAGGTGTCCCCCTGTTCGGATCATCTGCCGATTGTACTTCAGTGTGTAAAAGAAGAAGAAGTGCAACGCAGGCCCAGCAGAAATCATTATGAAATAATGTGGGAACGTGACCCAAGCCTACCTGAGCGGGTCACAACAGCGTGGGTTGAGGCTGGGCTCGGGAAGGTCATGCAGCAGTTGAAGTTCTGGAGCAAGAAAAAATTTGGTTCAGTGTCACAAGAAATTGAGAAATCAAGGTCAAGATTAGAGGAGCTGATGGCGATGAATGCTGACAGGCAAGAATAAGGCGGGTCACGGACAGGATGAATGAATTACTGTACCGTGAAGAGATGATGTGGATGCAAAGGTCTCGCAATGATTGGTTGTGAGAAGGGGATAGAAATACGAAATTCTTTCACAGTAAGGCGGTATGGAGGGCGAGGAGAAACAAAATTAAGGGTCTTGAGGATGGTGAAGGAAATTGGCATATAGAACAGGCCACTATGAAAGGGATGGCTAATGAATATTTTAAAAATATTTTCACGGCTGACCCAAACTTAATTCCCGAGCCTGTTGTTAATCTCTTTGAGGCACAGGTCACTGCAGATATGAATAAAAAGTTATGTGCTGAATTTACTGATAGGGAAATTGGCGACGCACTTTTTCAAATTGGGCCTTTGAAGGCGCTGGGACCGGATGGTTTTCCCGCAAGATTTTTTCAGAGGAATTGGGGCAGCTTGCAAGAGGAGGTTACAAAGGCTGTAAAGGCTTTCTTTACTAATGGGGTGATGCCACCAGGGATTAATGATGCAGCCTTGGTTCTTATACCCAAGGTAGAAAATCCAAGAAACATAACTGAATTTCGCCCCATTAGCCTGTGTAATGTTGTCTACAAAGTGATCTCAAAATGTTTAGTTAATCGTCTTCGACCTCTGCTTGGTGATATCATCTCGGAGGAGCAGAACGCTTTCATTCCGGGCAGACTTATAACCGATAATGCCTTGCTTGCCTTTGAATGTTTGCACTATATACAGACTGAAAAAAATCCTGAGAGGAGCTATTGTGCGTATAAGCTTCATTTATCAAAGGCTTATGATAGGGTGGATTGGGGATTCTTGAGGCGAATGTTGGAAAAGTTGGGCTTCACTCACCAATGGGTACAGTGGATCATGACGTGCGTCACCACGGTGAGATACTCCGTAAAATTTAATGGAGCCCTCTTGGATACATTTGCACCATCGCGCGGGCTACGGCAAGGTGATCCTCCTTCTCCATATCTATTCCTTTTTGTTGCTGACGGTCTCTCGGCTTTATTAAGGCAAGGGGTGGATACAAATATGATAACACCGGTAAAGGTCTGCCCTCGTGCACCAGGAGTATCGCATTTGTTGTTTGCTGATGATACTATTCTGTTTTTCAAAGCCACTCAAGAACAAGCGGAAAGGGTACATGATACAATCAAGACCTATGAACTTGCTACAGGTCAACTAATCAACCGAGCCAAGTGTTCCATTTCCTTTGGTAAATGTTGCCCAGCCACTATCCAGGAGCAGATGAAAGTGACTCTTCAGGTGCAAGCTAACGCTTTTGAGGAGAAGTACCTTGGGCTTCCGACTCCTGAGGGTAGGATGCATAAAGGAAGGTTCCAAAATCTTCAAGCTCGACTATCCAGGAGACTAATGCAAGGAGGGGATGGGTATCCTTCCCAAGGTGGCAAAGAGATTCTTATTAAAGCTGTCGGACAAGCAATCCCTACCTATGTGATGGGTGTGTTCAAGCTTCCCATGTCTGTTTGTGATGATCTCACCAAAATTGTTAAGAATTATTGGTGGGGGTAAGTGAAGGGAAGAGGAAGACCCATTGGAAATCTTGGGACAAGCTTACACAACCAAAGGCCTGTGGCGGACTGGGTTTTCGTGATTTCCGCAAGTTCAATCAAGCATTACTTGCTCGACAGGCTTGGCGACTTTTGATCAAACCTGATAGCTTGTGTGCCAGAGTTTTAAAAGCCAAATACTACCCAAATGGTCAACTTCAGGACACTATGTTTACTGGGAATGCATCATCCTCTTGGCAGGCAATACAATACGGGCTAGAGTTACTCAAAAAAGGTCTAGTGTGGAGAATTGGCAATGGAAGTAGTGTGCGGGCGTGGCGTGACCCATGGATTCCGACGCCGCACTCTTTCAGACCGGTGTCAAGGCAAGGAGGCTGTAGGATCCGTCGGGTGGCTGGCTTTCTTGATGAGCATGGAGCCTGGAACATGGACCTCCTTCGTGAACATTTCTTGTAGGTTGACATAAGTAATATCGTCAAGATCAGACCCTCACCTCGCTTGCAAGACGATGTGCTCGCTTGGGCGCCCATGTAGAACGGTGTTTTCACTGTCCGTTCCGCGTACTGGTTGGCAATGGAGGAGTGTCAACGGCCTTCTATAGGTGCCACGAGGAAGGCCATGGCTCCCCCCATGGTGAAAAAAATTAGTTTTGGTGGATTTACGGAGCAGGAGAGACCGGGGCGGCGAGTTTTGGTGGAGGAAGGTCGTGGTGGCGCGCCCTGGCGAAGGGGAGGCCACTGGAAGGCATCGATCCACTTTCCTCGCGTTGCAAGGAGAAGGCCAACGCCTTATCCTTCAGATGGGCCCATGAGGCTTGTGCGTTAGCACTTAGCAGCATCCAACTCCTTTTTTCCATTTTCCCTCACACATATCAATGACATGTGGGACCTGCTTCTTGTGCGTTCCACGTTCCCCACAGTAGAGCAATCCTAAATACATGTACACGGTATTTGTTGCTTCCTTATTTTCGCTCTCAAGTATTTCCAAATAGAAAACTATTTCCAGTAAACATGAAACTAAAAAATTAGTAATGCTCTTAAAATTTCACATAAATGTAACATGCAATCTCACGGTGAAGGAGCAAGTGGGAGGTAGCACCGTGCAGGATCCAGAGGAGGGCGGTGCGGCAAATCTGTGGTGGTGGGAAGTGAGACCGATGGTACTAGATCAGGAGGGAAGAAGTCGGGAGGTTAGACAATGGTAGGTGAGTTTCAGGATGGATGGGTCGATGTGTTTTTTTTTCTCCGATGGGTGGGGGTCGTTCAAACTGTGCTTGTGAGAGCTATAGCGTTTTCCTCACTATGTGGCTAAGTGCATTAACACGCAACAATGCACCAAAACCCCTTAAAGAGCGCACTATAGTGTCGATTTAGCGGCGCTGTAGCTTTTTTTACAGGCTGCCGCTAAATGTCTTAGCTTGCTATTTAAAACTTTGGATAGGTCCCTTCCACTGACTGTTTTCCCCATCAATCATTGGATTCAAGTAATCACTTAACTGCGTATCTATATTGCATTTTTTTCTCAGTTGCAACACACGGACATATTTGCTAGTACAAGAATAAAGAAAGATGACCATGGCTACGTGGTACGTAATAAAAATGATAAAGTGGCTTTCAATAAGAAAAACGTCTAGTATTGTGAGATTAATAGGTATAATAATAATACTGTAATTCTTGTACGAGAAGCATTTTTTCCGCGGCTCCCAATTTTCGAATTTCGTTTCCCTTTTCCACTGCAAAACGAAAAAAGAAACGAAACGAGAAAGCGCGAAGCCACATCGAAACTCTCGCGCTCTGATTGGCCCGTGACCCCCTCCCACGGATCGTGCCCCCTCAAACCGATCCCCACCGTCCGCCCCTCCTAGATCCGACGGCATCCACGCCACATCACGCGGATCGAGCCCCCCTCCCCGTTCACTATAAAATCCTCTCCCTCCCCGCCGATCCAACCCACCAAACTCAAAGCGCGCTCCATTTCGATCCATCCACTGCCGCCACCACCGGAGTAGTAGTCCAGCTCGCCGGAGAAGCCAACAAGATGGCCGAAAGGAAGGGCAGCGGCGAGAGGAAGAAGGCGGTGACCCGCTCCGTCAAGGCCGGTCTCCAGTTCCCCGTCGGCCGCATCGGGCGCTTCCTCAAGAAGGGCCGCTACGCGCAGCGCGTCGGCTCCGGCGCCCCCGTCTACCTCGCCGCCTATCACACCTCGTTGCCGCCAGAGATCACTGGGACTTGTAGCGCCCCGACCCCGTAATTATACAGACACTAGTAGGAAAATGGTCATCATTGGCGAACGTAAAAAGTCTACCGCTGGCGAACTGGTGGTTCGCCAGCGCTCATATCGCCAATGGTAACAGCTTACCACTGGCGAACATCATGTTCGCCAGCGGTAAGTGAGATACCACTGGCGAACCAGTTATATGTTCGCCAGCGATTGACCCTTACCACTTGCGAACAAGAACCTGTTCGCCAGTAATTTATATTTCTGCTTTTAAAATAAAAGCAGAAATGTATTACAGCAATTTATATACAGCAAAATTCATATTCCATCTGTATATATAGAGAAATATACACAATTTCCAAAACAGTATAAGGAGACAAAGTTGATCACAATCATAGTTCATCGTATTATTACATATCACTAGCTAATACATGAAGCTATTAAACTAACTTCGACCGGTTCCTGAGCCGCGGGGTGCTGAGCCGCCGGCGCTGCGCATCCAAAGAGAAGGAACCCTCGCAGGCTCATAGCTCACGTGAGGAGGAACCCTCTGAAGAAACGACCACCTACTATCATACTGCCTATCCAATAGATACACGTAGCGACGGACGTGCTCATCCTCCTCCCTGATACGGCGACGTACCACCTCCTCGGGGGCCGGCTCCCTCTGCACCGAGCGTGGCCCACGCGACTGCCACCACAGAAGATCCGGGTCGACGACGTCACCCGGATTCCTCACCAAGCTACGCGTCCCGGAAGGTAGCACCTCCCAGTGCCAGCCCGGTGGAGCCCAGTCCTGCACATCGCCCCTTTGGTCCAACATGGACATCGTCGCCGAGAACACCTAAGTCAAAAACGCCTAAGTCAAAATTTTGTTACAAAAGTAATATTAAAATTTACGAAATGAGAGAAGTTAACAATGGAAAGCCTCATATATCATTGCCGTGCAAAACAAGGCAAAAAGAGTGTCCACAAGACCATGTATTAATACAAACACTCCAATTGTATATATACTACAAGGCATTGTAGACACTCTCCTTGCCTTTACCGTGGCATAGTTTAAATCATCGGCTTTGTTAATTCATAGAGAATAAACAAAATGATTCGAGTTTATGCCTCATACATAGATAATTGGACACACATTGATCAGGAACGGGGCAAGCGGACCAAGTAAGAGTATGCACAAGATGTTTATTTGTGCATATCACAAGGTCCGCTAGCACCTCCCTGAATCACATAGTGTGCCACAACATTTTAATCATCGGCATTCGGAAAGAGAGAGAAAAAACAAAATGATTTCGGATTTGTGCCGCATACATATTTGAATTGGACACACATTTCAGAGACGGAGCAAGTGAACCAAGTAGGATGCACAAAATGTTTATTTGTGCATATCACAAGGTTCACTAGCCCCCCCCCCCCCCCTGAATCATACAGTGTCACAACATTTTAATCATCGTCTTAGAAGGAAAAGACAAAACAAAATAAAAATGACTTAGATTTTGCGCCTCATACTTAGGTCGGACACACAAGTAGACCTGCAGGATCTCGTGAGCCAAGTATGATGCACAAGACTTGGTACTTGTGCATATCACAAGGCTCACAAGACCTGCAGGCCTACAACCTAGTGTCCACAACATTTTAATCATCGGCTTTCGAAGAAACAGACAAAACAAAATAAAAATGACTTAGATTTTGCGCCTCATACTTAGGTCGGACACACAAGTAGATCTGCAGAATCTGGTGAGCCAAGTATGATGCACAAGACTTGGTACTTGTGCATATCACAAGGCTCACAAGACCTGCAGGCCTACAACCTAGTGCCACAACATTTTAATCATCGGCTTTCGAATAAACAGACAAAACAAAATAAAAATGACTTAGATTTTGCGCCTCATACTTAGGTCGGACACACAATTATTAGTAACCCTGAAGGATCGGTGGAGCCAAGTAGGATGCACAGGACTTGTACTTGTGCATATCACAAGGCTCCACAGACCTTCAGGGTTACCACATAGTGCCACAACATTTTTAATCATCGGCTTTCGAAGAAACAGACAAAACAAAATAAAAATGACTTAGATTTTGCGCCTCATACTTAGGTCGGACACACAAGTAGACCTGCAGGATCTTGTGAGCCAAGTATGATGCACAACACTTAGTACTTGTGCATATCACAAGGCTCACAAGACCTGCAGGCCTACCACCTAGTGCCACAACATTTTAATCATCGGCCATCGAAGAAAAGGAGAAAAAATAAAACATCAACATATAGAAAAAGACAAAAACTAAACAAAAATCACTTTGATTGTGTGCCTCATACTTAGGTCGGACACACAATTATTAGTAGCCCTGAAGGATCGGCGGAGCCAAGTAGGATGCACAGGACTTGTACTTGTGCATATCACAAGGCTCCGCAGACCTTCAGGGTTACCACATAGTGCCACAACATTTTTAATCATCGGCACACACACAAGCAACCCTAAATAGCTCATCGATCATAATAAAGCAATGTAATAAAACTATAATATGAAACAAGGCTAGAATCATATACAAGAGTATATCTATAAACTGTGATATGGGGCAATCAAATGATCAAACGTTCATCAGAGATATACCCTCATTTGTTTAGAGATTGTATTAATTAACCCAAGACTACACTAAGCAACAAACAGCTAGTATTCATCGAAAGGCAACAATTAGGAACTATCGATCGAGCCAACAGATTTAGACAACAAATGCTAGCTACATAGCAAATCATAGGCAGCAATATTAAAGTGTATTAATCCATGTATTAATCCAGCTAAACCTGTGTTTCTTCCAAAATGCTAAATATACTAGGCCTAGCTGATCAATGCTAATCCAGATAGTTTACTAGTTAAAGTGTTGACCTTTTTGGTCTTTGCGGGTAGACTTTAGCTAAGATATACTAGTATGACCTAATAATCGTGTGTGGCTCTGTCTCTCCTCTTATTCTCCCATCCCCAATCCCCATAGGAGCTAGCCTAGCTCTCTATTTCTAATGGTGGCCATAGCACATGGTTTCATGCGCCAATGCGGTCACTCTTGCCGTGAAGCATCAAATCGATCAACATATACAAAACAAAACCATGGAAGCATATCGCAAACGGCATGTACATGATTCGGTGATTGCTTGGTAATGCAAGTATTGGCCCTCCCTTTGTTTTGTGCCACACGCTCCGCCACTGGGTCCAGCACCCCCACCCCACCCCCAATTCCTCAAATCTCGCACGCAATCGACGAGTGGCGCCAGATCAAAGCCAAAGTAGTGAGCGTCGGGATCTACACTGAGGTCAGGACAGGTGGAGGGGAAGCTTACCGGTCTTGACGATCGCGGGAGGAGGGCTGGCGGCGGCGGCGGGGAGAGGAGGCCTGGCGGCGGCGGCGGCGACGGGGAGAGGAGGGTGCTGGCGGCGGCGGCAGCGACGGGGAGAGGAGGGTTGGCGGCGGTGGCGGTGCGCGCGGGCCGCGGGAGTCGACGGTGGCGGCGGTGGCGCGCGGCAGTCGACGGTGGCGGTGGTGGCGCGCGGCAGTCGACGGTGCCCTAACGACGCGCGAGTGGAATTAGTTGGGGATGAGAGGGAGAGCTCGACCGGCCGGTCCGCGCGCGCTATGTATACTACATACCGCTGGCGAACCATATCTATGGTTCGCCAGTGACACTTAACTTACCGCTGGCGAACCGCTAAGATAGTTCGCCAGTGGTAGGTGGCGCCGTTAGGGTTGCCCGAACCCGTGCTTACCACTGGCACGCTGGGAACTTTGTGCGCCAGTGGTACTTGTCTTACCACTGGCGAACAGGCATTCATGTTCGTCAGTGCTATTTACCACTAGCGAACATTGTTTTCTTGTTCGCCAGTGAGGCCCCGGCGACTATAGCCCTTTTCCTACTAGTGAGAGAGTCTATGTAACCCACAGGCTATGCTACACAATCGGAGGGAATGGGGTTACCGCTCCCACACAACACCTCGATCATACCATAAACACTGGCATAGCTATCAATGTATAATAAAGAGATTAAGACTTGTGGAACAACTGGCACATCACAGACTCTACGACACAAAAGATCATATAGCAACTCATATAGCGAGAAGATACAAATTACACACAGAGGTCACCGACCCAACAGTTCATCATGCGGAAGCGAGGTAGTTATCTAATACAACAAGATCCAAAATATGGCCTAAGAGACCTACAGATAAATATTTTCCAGCCAGCTTGTTCCACGACGTCCCAAGCTGCTACCTGGAACCCCAGACTACTCGTCGATGTCAACGAAGAACCCACCTGTCTGCTCGGTGTCGTCCTCCTCTGAAACAATTAAATCAACAAAGAGAGACTGAGTACGACGTACTCGCAAGTTTAGTAGGACGATATAGGCCCAATGATGACAAGGCTCTAAAGCTGTGTAGTAGTTATTTTGCATAAAACTAGTTTTCCTTTGTAAAGACATAAATGAAAACATGACATCGACTACTCAGAGGATTTTCTCAAAGGGGGATAAGATAGTAAAACTTCTTTCTTTGGTTCACCTTGAATCATCGGTAGCCATTTCTCACCACTCGTTTTCACCAAGGCACTCCCTCGAATCACCCTCGAGGAAATGAACCTTTTAACACACTTTAAGTTGCAATCTCTAGTTGCCAAATTTCGTCAAGTTCTCTTCGGAGGCAACATAGACTCCGGATAGACCTACCAGCATCTTAGGCGGATATACAATTTCTCATTATGATATGTAATTCGCCTTTTTTACTTTTTTTTCTGAATTGGTTACTGCTGAACTGGTGGCTGTGTGCATCTTAGCTATGCAGAGGCTGGGTGTAATGCTTAAAACTCTTAAGTAATAAAATCCTTTTATCTAAAAAAAGTTCTCTTTGGAGATTGAAGTAGGTCTAGCATTGGAAAAGATGGGCGATGAGATAATTATGTAGATATAGCACATCCGGCCGGCCCGGCCCGACCCGGCCCGGAAAAGCCCGTCCAGGCCCGGCCCGGCTGTGTCATCGGGCCAGGCTCGGGCCTGAATTTCGGGCCCGACGGTCGGGCTCGGGCCTGCCCAAAACATGATTTAAGCTGGGATCGGGCCGGGCCAGTCGGGCTTTCTCGGGCTCGGGCCCGATATCTGCAGCCCGACAGTCGGGCCGGGCCGGGCTCGGGCCTAGATTTTCTGCCGGGCTTTTTCTAGGCCCGGCCCGAGCCCGGCCCGGCCCGAGAAATGCCCATGTCTAATGTGAGCGTTCAGTGCGGTCCTTTTCCTTTTGCTAACATAGCATATCTACATGATAATTGTTTCAGGTGCTTGATGGTAGGAACATAAGGGTGCACTATGCAAACTGCGGATGATATGCTGCTTCTGATGATGATGATGATGATGACAGCTTGAGTAAGGTGATCATTCGATGCCGTTTCTTGCGTTCAGAGTCTGTGATGTTGAATAACGTATTATGTATGTCAATTCTGTCATGTTTAACAACTCTTTCCCTGATCTTAGAACTTAAATATATATCTTTCAAGTCGCTGGGAATTTATCTGTCCGCTAAGTAGTGTATTTTGTATGCTCCAGCAAGTGTGGCGTACTGTATCTTCAGAGCGCCACTGACTCTAAATTTGAGCGGTAAATCATATATCATTTATGTCAAAAAAAAATCTGTGATGTTGAACAGTTAATGTGCTGATCTTAGAACTTGAATATGTCATCAAGTCGCATGGAAAATATCTTTTCCATCCAGTAGTGTATTATGTATACTGCAGCATGTGTGGCATATTTCATCTATTCAGAGTGCCACTGTCTCTGTGAATTAGAGCTTACTTTTGAAAAAACAATTTAGCGGGAAGCAGTAGGTTGAGTTTACTTTGCGCAATTTTATCGTCAGGTAGGTCGTATTTCTTCAAGCACACATGAATCAGTAGAGATTCACAGCGGGGAACTTATATCATGAATCATCCCATATTTAACTCAACCAGCCAATCATGTAAAGGGAGCAAAAGTAAAATGCCTTCTGTATCTGCACTACTTCCTTCAATTCTTGATAATTTGGATGACCTGTAGCTCAACAGTATAGGATAAACACATATAGATTGCACACCCTTATGAAATAATTTGTCCACATTTTTTGTTGACATCATCAAGCAAGTGACCAGGCACCCTATCATCATTCATCAAGCAGCATTTTACCTTCATAGGCCCTCTACAATGTAGGGAGCTTAAAGATTTCTGTAAAACAATGATTGCAGGTCGGCACAATGCATGTTAGTTAGATGTTAGAATAGCTGAAAATTAGAACAGGCATTGGACGCTGAATGGCCTCATAAGTAGTACTTCCAGGCAGGAACTCAGCCACCTATCCATTCTTCATTCTTGTCTGACTTCCGCGTGTAAAGAAAAATACCGAGTCGAAGATAGTGCCACTCTGCATTACACACACCAATTGGTCCGAACTCAGAAATCAATTACTGGTTGCAAAAGCTAGAGTAACTAGGCGTATATATGAATTCGCACACCCGTAGATACTATCTCCTCCGGATCTTCTAATCTGTAAACTAACTTAAGCGTCAGCGATTGTCAGAAAAAAATAGTGCACCAGAGCTACTGATCAGTAAGATACCCAGAACATGTGCAATGAAAAGCTACAGACTCTCCTGGCTCATATTATTCTGCCTGAATGTATTAAGCAGAAGAGATACATTGACAAAAGGATACAGCCCTCCACGGATTTTCAACTAATCGATGGAAATGGACTCCTTGCAATTATTCAATTAATGTACCTTGTATCATCAGTGCACACTGCGCCTCTCCCTGTAGCAAATAGCATAGGTTCAAAATCTTCTCCTTCATTCTAAACAAACTGCAGGAAGACGCTTGAATGTCTGAGTTGGAACCAAACCTGATCCATAATGGGGCATGATAACTTTGCCTGAAGGATCAAAGTTGCAAAGAAGGCAACCGTTTCATAGCGGGGTACATGGGATCAGTTGATAAATGGGAGATAACTGAAAGAATTTTGCTTATGGCACCAACCAGATAAGCTTGACTCGTTAACAGCCTCTGGTGTTGTATAACCTATGCTGTAAGCCTGTAACTATTAATTGTACTAGAGTAGCATAGCTGGCCTATATGGGAAGGAAATGTTCCTGCACTATGGTCCAAGGGATCACTGCCATCACACAAGACTGGGTGCTCAAAATGAATCTGTAGTTGTGAGGATAGACAACTGACGCCATGGTTCACCTGCACACATGCACAGTTTAAATCCTCGGAATTGAAATTTATAGCTGCACCTCTCAATCTAGGTTCGCTAGTAGTTATTTTTACTGTTGCAGGCCGTCATTGGTAAAGTGGAGCCCCAAGTAGTTCCTTGATGCTCCTGTTGGCTTTCAGTCAAGAGAAGCTTGGCTGTAGAGCATTTGTTCTAAAAAGAGGGAGGAAGATCAGTAAATAGTGTATATTTCCGCTTAGCTGACATGATATACTTTGAAAACTATAAGTAATATTAACAGTATCACATATCCAAATATGTATGCCATGGTTGGATCAACAACTACATGCGTGTTTGGGGAGTCGTTCAAAAGTACGGACACACCTTCATTTTTTCTCAACAGTTATACTTGCCTTGATATCACGACTTTGTTTGTTTGCTTGCTGCTATAATTGTTTATGAATGTTTCAGTGGCAGAGATCAGATCTGAGGCTGCCACCTAGGGAATAGATAGTGTGAGTCACTAACATGCTCATTGTCTGTACTGAAACTGTGGTTTTGTTACTGCTAGCCCTCCTCTCATGTAAAAATGTGCCATACATAATTTAAGAATGACAAAAGGTTACATGCATCTTTTCGACAGCTCTGTTATGAGTCGGTGTTCTTAGTTCTCATTTCTATGGTACTGGTCATCAGGTTGTTCTGTGCAGGTACAAGGTGCCAACCGTAGATGCTGATGAAGGTGCAACTGTGGAGATTTGGCTGGAGATCTGGCTGGCAAACGCGCCTATGTTCCGGTCGTGCAGTCGTGTCGGTTGGCTGGCTGGAGCATTCACCGTCAGAGAGATCAGGTCTCACAGGGAGATCTTATGCCACATAACATGTTTCTTTTCGTTGATAATAACATTTTATTTCCCAACTTGTAAAATTTTGTCCGTAAGGTGGTGCTGTTTCCATGGTATTTTTCAAAGAAGCTGGGTCTTTCCAATTTGTCAAAGAAGCAAGCGTGGCCTTGTTGTATCTATCTAGAGTGCCACTGGCTCTGTAAGTTAGAGATCTTTTCTGGCAAATTTATTTAGCAGGCAGTAGTAAATCTGTGCTTAATTTGGGCAATTTTACAAACAGGAGAGTTGCATCTCTTCAAGCAGAGATGATTCAGTGGAGATTCACATCTGAAGCATCTCGTATTTAACACAACCAGCCAATCATAAAACACAGAACAGGAGCTGGAAAAATGAGTTCTGTATCTGCCCTACTGCCCCCAAGGCTTTTAGGATTCAGATGAGCTGTAGCTCAACTAGTGTAGGACTAAATCAGAACAGGAACAAGAAATTAATTAGTACTATCGATGAAGCTGTTTTTGAGCTAATCGACAGCAAAGAGCTCCTTGTGCGATTTTATTTTGTGAACGGTCGAGCTATACTGATGAAGAGAAGTGTCAATACTTCAGATAGGATCAGGTCCTGCCGCCGGAAGACACCTGAATGATAAATTTCGAGCTACCAATAGGCCGGCTCTATGTTGTACTAGTAATTTTCCAGCAATTCAATCCATGAGATAACACATGCAGGTAGATCGATCTCTGCAACCCAAACCGGGGATTAACATGTTGGTATCATATACTAAACGAACGTACATATCCAATCCAATAACAACACCGTGGAAAGAATATATAATCTGCAACTTATCAGCTTGCTAGCCCTACTTCAGAGACGGAAACTGATCAATGTCATATATGCTCGGCGGCGGAGTCTGCGGCACGACAGTGGCCGCCACGGGTTCTTCTACGGCCGGCGCCGGGGCAGGCTCCTTCACCGCGGCGATCGGCTGCTGCTTGGCTGCGTCGTTGTAATGCTTGCCGCCACCCTGCTGCACCCTCACTCCATGGGTCTTGCCCTTGTAACCTGCTGCTGCACTCTTGCCGTCGTCGCCGCCGATCTCCGCCGCCATGGCCTGTCGCCGCTGGAACTCCTCCTGTCTCTGCTTGAAGATGCGCTCGCGGGCAGACGGGTATGCCTTGCCGAAGAGTAGGCTGGTAAGATTGTTAGTTTGCGGCGCGGGTGCAGGTGCGGTAGCCTGCTGCTTGTCCATCGCCCTTGCCATGGACGCCGCCGCAGCGTATCGGAGACCGGCTGCAACTGCCGCTGCCGGTGCCGGGATCTTCCTGGGCGCCTGCTTGGACCCAGCAGTAGCCGGAGCCGGAGGTGACGGTTTCTTCTTGGGCTTGGCCGCCGGCGCTGGCTTCTTCTTTGCCAGCGCGGAAACATGTTCCTTGTACTGCGAGTCGAGGTCGGCGAGGCGCATGTCGCCGGAGTCGTCGCCGTCGAGGAGCGCGAATAGGTTCACGCTCGCCTTGATTGCCGCCATGACGCCGATACGATTACTATGCGATAGGCTTCTTCTTGGATTGTTCCGCTTGGTTTGCGTCACCTGCATATATATACAGGCTAGTCGAGATCCCCTCCGGCCTCCGAGCGTACTAGGAGTAGGAATCATGTTCAAGTCCAAGTCGGAATACTGGATCAGTGGCCGAAACGAAACGAGTTCGAAACTTCGAACTTCAGTTTTTTTTCTGTAATAATATGACCCTGAAAGCTAGCGTTAAAAGCCCTCCAGATCTATGAAACAGTTGATGAAAAAAAAAACCATTTTTTTTTTGTAAAACCTCCTATTTATTGATATCCTCCTTCAGTGTTGCACCTTCTGCTCTCCTTGTCATTCTGCCGCTAGCCCTGACAACACATGCCAGCTCCCCGATGGCAAGAAAGTCGTCTAGTGCAAATAAGTTTTTAAGAAGAAGACTGATAAAGACGAAAATGTTTCAGTCTTTAAAACTACGCTTGTCACAAAGGGGCTCCTATAGTTTTAAGGAGTTGATTACGATGAGACCTTCTCGCCGGTAGCTATGCTTAAATCAGTCTGAATCATGTTAGACTTAGACGCATATTTCAACTATGAAATATGGCACACGGACGTCAAAACGCGGGTTTCCTCAATGAAAATTTAATAGAGGACATGTAGATGATACTAGCCGAGGATTTTGTCGATCCGATTAATGCTAATAAGGTGTGGAATCTACTGAAGTCCATTTACTGTTTGAAGTAGGCATCTCAGAGTTGGAACATCCGCTTTGATCAAGATTCGGCTTCACCAAGAGAGAAGAGGAGCCTTGTTAGTGGAGACTCTGTTACATTTCTCATACTGTATATAGAGAACATATTGTTGATTGGAAATGATGTTCAAATGCTGCAACAAGTCAAAAAACATTGGAAAGGTGTTTCGCAATGAGTGAATTGGGTGAAGCGTCTTACATACTGTGGATTAAGATCTATAGAGATGGATCAAGGCCGCTCGTTGGGTTGAGTCAGAGTACACATTTGGACACAAGATATCTGTCATGTAACATTGTGAAAAATGGAACCATTTCGTATGCTGGTTAACATGGGATCAATTGACGAAAGGGGAAATAGCTTAAATGGATTTACTTGTGGCAGGCACTAGGTATCTAAGCTTCATTCTCTAACACGGCTAACAGGTTGTTGTGTCAGCACGGTGTAAGTCTAGAACTATTAATTGTATCAGAATAGTAGAGCAAGCCTGTCTGAACATCAAGATAACCAAATGACCATACTGTGCGGAAAGTTCGCATCCGGCTTATACATGAAGAGTCTGCCTTAACATGGCGCATCTCGATATTACTTTATACACAATTGATAATATGTGTGATATGGCATAGTCCTTCTTCCTTGAAGGAGAACTCTTGCTTCGCGTACGACAATTGGTGCCTCTAAGGAGGACGGGGTACCTCTTTTTATATAGGGGGAGGGGGAGGAGACTTGGAGGAGGGGTTCCCTCCCCAAGCCGCCACCCCCAAGGTGGGCCTCTAGGGTTGGTCGAGCTAGGGAAAAAGGGAGGCGCCCCCAACCATAGCGGACCCCCACCCCCTTGCCTTGCCCTGCAAGTAAGGTGGGGTGGCCACCCCTATTGGGCCTTCTAGCCCATGTGTTGCTGCCCCCCCACGATGCGGGCCCTTCCCACGGTGTAGGCACTGACGACACCAATGACCCCGACTTCTAGATCAAGTTAAAGTGCAGGTCCTTCCCACATCGCAACCACTTCATACGACGCGGACACTGATGACCCTAGGGACCCCAACTTCTGGATCAAGCTAGAGCGCAAGATGGAGGCGGAAGGGGGCCACAAGTCTCTCCCATGGCACCGGTCCTTCCTCCAGATTTCAGAATGTTTTACAATATATTATGTTTAATATGCAACTTATCGTAGTAGAGTTTAATTTGAGTATGTTTAATGTATAATACACAACTTATTGTAGTAGAGTTAGAGATTGATGTTTAGATATATGTATAATATGAAGATTAGTGTAGTCAATTTATCTAGAGATTGATATATACATGGAACAACGGAAAAGACTTGCTACCCCCATGGGTAGCTACACACCCTAAGTTTGACCGAAAAGTATATGCAACGGTAAAATGAGATTACTCAAGTAGACAAGGGGGATGTCACTAGTAGAGTTGATAGAATTATTAAAAAGTATTTGAATTTTTTTTGAATTTTTTTCCATCCGCTGTGATTTTTTTAGTAAAGTTTGACCCAAAAGTCAACAAAAAGTCAAATATGAAAAAAGCTAAAAATGACGACCAAAAAATATTTTTTTGAAAATTCCAAAACCAGTTTTGTACACCAAATATCCGTGTTTTACTAGGAAAACAAGCTAAAACGGATACATACAACTTGCATCTCCGTATAACGCATGGGTGTGTAGCTACCCATGCGGGTAGCAAATTGTCACTCCATGGAACAAATGGATCATGTATGTGCCAATTATGGCTACACCAAGTACAAAGATAAAAATATTGTCATAGATCTCTCGAAGGACTTTCTAACTAGAACAATGGTATGTTTTAGTTCAACGTGTTGTGTTTAAGTTGTTCAAAGCTGCCTTCAAAGACCATCTAATTTTTTTCCATTAGTTTCTCTCATACCACCCCCTATAATCCCGTGCAGGGTCAGACGTGACTTGTTGGAGCATGTTGATATTAATGACCACCGAACATTTGAGTTTAACCTGATTCATTCGACAGTGCCCATCCAGAACTACAGAGTTCTTATCACTGATGATGTAGGTCAAACCTATTCGGTGGCCCTCGTTCGAGAGAACTTGCCTATTTCTACACGGTGGAATCCATGAGTGTATGTTGTATCTTGACCACGGTGAGGAAAACATCTACTTTTTCGACAAGTCATGTGACAACTCAGACTCTTCCGACTATGAGGATCATGATCGTAGAGACGATGACGATGTTATTGTCAATTTTTACCCAGAGGAATCTAATATGTTAGTTGACGAACACCAAGTTATACGCAACTAGTCAATCCTATCTATGATATATAGTATGTACTTTCTAAACATGTTATCATATATTATTGTTCTGTTATGTGCTGCTGGTTAATAATATAATTATTATTCTCAAATTTAATAATGGTAGCTATTTTGATTTTGTTTGAAATTTCATTAGTGGCGCGTCACATGTTCACAACATAGACATGCCACTAGTGGAAAAAATAGCGATAGCGCGCGTGCCAGAATAGACACATCACTAGTGTGTCATTTAGTTGTGGCATGGAAATGGACACGCTACTAGTCACAAATACCAGTATCGTGATACAAGTGGCGTGCCACTTTAGCGTCACTGGTTTCCTTTTGACTCGGCGTCACTACTAGGCAATTCTGTATTAGTTCAATGTGAAGTGGAATTAGGTGTACCTCATCGCGACAACAACGGGGATAATAAATTATGCGGTGTAGATGGTGGTCGCATGATGTCGTCCTTGATCTTCCGACTCCTTGTTGTTGTCAAAATACTGGGTATGAACTTATGTTTATCAACATGATTTAATGCATCCAATGTGATTAATTTTGTACTATATAATTTTTATGGCATTCCTTATTTAACATAGTGGAACGGTGAAGACTGTCCTCGCTACCATTGCTATGTGATTAATCCATCATTAAATGCTCGTTTACCTATGGGTAACCATTAAATGTTCAATAATGGCACTCCTTATTTAATAACATACTCAGTATTGGTATCAATCCACTATAAAAGACTTTCCATCACATGTGTTCTCTTGTTCATCATATAGGCTAGACGACTATCAACATATCTCTTGTTAGCACCATAGCTAAGCTAAGATGAGGGCAACCGTTACGCTACTCCTGACCCTTGCCTTTGTTGTGCTACCATCAGGTACAATACATTCACCTTGTGCTTAACAAACTTTCTCTAGGAATTCATGGTAATAATAACGTTGCCTTTTGGTGCTTTTATGGTGATATATATTCTAGATGCAAGGTACTACTGTGTGTCACAAGTTATGGCTCCATTAGGTACGGCGTGCCATCGCAGCAATTGTGAGGACACATGCCAGAATCGGTACAATGAGACCCCTTGTGAAAAAGGTGGCACATGCACTTGGAGGTCCAAATGTGTAGCCAATGGCTGCTATTGCTCGTTGTGCACATATCTCAGCCATTCACGTGCCCACCAAATAAACAGGTCCTAAACCACCTCAACAAACTGAATGTTCATTCAAATAATAACGATGTTGTAGTGGTTTATAAATGATTCTTCTCACTAGATAAACTATATAAAATTTGAAGTGCATATTTTCAGTTTATGTTACATGGACTTATGGAGTGGTCTATACATGGTGTTTTATGTGTAGTGTCCAAGCAAAAGGTGTGTATGTTACAGAGCATAAAAATGCACTTTTGCACTTATAAGGATGTTGTTTTTTAATAGTAATTAACATCGTTTTTTTAAACGTCAACCCCAAAGGGAGAGATCTGACTTGTTAGCGTTAAATGGACCAGTGTATATGATGAATGACGTGTCAATGAGACATGCATGATGGTCGCTCGTAGAGGGCTGGAACCACGACGGTGCGACCTACTTAACCACACATGCAGAATTCTAAGTTTGTCTACATGGGCAAAGATATATACATCAACTGAAACAGACCTAACATGAATATGATTGGTAGGAACATATGAGCTACAACTATGTACCAACTAAGTTTGTGATGTACTTATTAATAACTCCCAGGCTATTGCTTCCAAATGGTTGTGCAACAAACGCTTTATTTCATTTAAATGTTGATGGTGACAAGACAAGCCTCAAGGATCCCTTGATGCTGGAGGTGGGGTGAAATTCAGTAACTTTGGACGAATAGCTTCCTAGACATCAACTATGGGTACAACTTACAAGTGGAGAGCCACAATGTCCTACCCGAGGGAGCACCCCGAAGAAGATGCGACAATCCATGTGGTGACATAATAATCACATCCGAAGCCGCAACCAAGAAAAAAAGCCAGGAAATGCAAAATATTTGCGTTGACATGTTTCTCTAGAGCCAATATGCATAGTAGTAGTGGTAGTAGCATAGGTTGGTTGTTAGATGATTTTGTAGCATTGTTAAGGAATAATAGAGCCAATGCTAGGGCGAGGGCATGTTTTGGTGTTTGGCATTTCTACCTTTCTTATGGTCATCTATTTGTTGTGGACTATGTTATGGTTTCGTTTTGAATGGATGGAATCGAGGACATAGAAACATGAGAATCTAAAACTAGCGGATGGATTCCTCCAAGATCCTTCCCGAGGTGTGACCGGCTTCACGAGCGTCACTGTTTCCTTAGCGAGTTTCTGGGCATATAGCTGGAAACTCCCACATGGGGCGAACGGGGCGGAATCTTTGCAAGAGTTGGGGCATATGTGTGTTTTTCTTGTACCTAGTGACTAACCTAACCCAACCAAGCAAAACAATCCACTGAGCTACCCCCTTTCGATGCCCGTACCGGCCGTAGACGGAAAATCTAGGGTTATCTCCGGCGGGTCTAGGGTTTCGCCGGAGAGGTGCTCCGGAGCATCGGAACCCCACCAAAAGCTAGGGGGTGCCATATCACATGTGTACAAGTGTGTTTTGGGTTGTAGATGTCCAAGATCCTTCCCCGAGGTGTGACCGGCTTCACGAGCGTCACTGTTTCCTTAGCGAGTTTCTGGGCATATAGCTGGAAACTCCCACATGGGGCGAACGGGGCGGAATCTTTGCAAGAGTTGGGGCATATGTGTGTTTTTCTTGTACCTAGTGACTAACCTAACCCAACCAAGCAAAACAATCCACTGAGCTACCCCCTTTCGATGCCCGTACCGGCACGTGTGTGAAGGCTATGCACGTGTGTGAAGGCTATGCATGCAAGTGAGGTGGGTACTGTCTCTCCCATCCTCCCACCAGACCTACCAACATGTGCTAGGGCCACATGCAAGTTTTCTAGGGACCCCGAGGCACCGAAGCCCCTCTTCCGTCGAAACCCTAGACCGTGCGTCCCGCGCCGTCTACCCCCCTAGACGGGCATCGAAAGGGGTAGCAAAGTGGAGCCTTCTCTTGGTTGTGTTTGGTTAGGTCATAGCAGCATGCCAAAACAAGGTTTGACCGAAGATTCAAGAAGATTCCCTGGGGTAGACCTGCAGCGGGAGTTTCGGAGCTTTCGGTGCAGAAATCTGCACAAGTGTGTTATCGCATGCATGCGTGTGAAGGCTATGCATGCAAGTGAGGTGGGTACTGTCTCTTCCATCCTCCCACCACACCTACCAACATGTGCTAGGGCCACATGCAAGTTTTCTAGGGACCCCGAGGCACCGAAGCCCCTCTTCCGCCGAAACCCTACACCTACCAACAAGTTAAATGCAGGCCGCACTTATAAACACAAAGCAATATAAAATGAATTAAAAAAAATAGATTATAGGAAACCACCTGGTCGGTATCCTAAAAAATAGAAACTAAAAATAGAGAAAAAAGAAAAATAACTAGGCCGACGACAAAGCCGTCGGCGTATCCACCTAAACCTAAATGTAGGGCGCCACGCGGGTCAAAACAGATCGATCTGTTTGACCGCGCGCCCGCACCCTCGTCTCCATCCCCGCGCCTGCACCCGCCTCCCTGCCCGCACCCGCCTCGCACCGCCGCCATCGAGAGCCCACCTCGCACCGCCGCCGCTGAGCATCCCCGCCACCACGAGCCTCCCCGCCGCCACGAGCCTCGCCGCGTGCATCCCCTCCGCCACGCGCATCCCCGCCGCGACCCTCTCTCTGCTGCCGCCGCCCCTCTCTGTAGCCGCGTCGCCTTGCCGGAGCAGGTCCCCTCCCGCCGACGTGACCTGCGCTGCCTGTGGAGCTCCTCCACCTCCTGTAGCCGCCCCGACCGCCCCTCCTGACGCTGCCCCCTTCTTTTCGAGCTCCTCCACCTCCTGCCGCATGACGCTGCGGCCCCCTTGACATCCTCCACCACCGGCTGCGGCCCCACCTGCTCGTCGGCCGCGCCCAGGTACCTCCTGTGTGCCCCTGCATTTTTTGCCTAGGTCCTTAGCAATTTTTCTAGTGCTAACCTAGGGTTTGTTAGTAGTGCATGTTAATAGTGCTAACCAAGATCTTTAGGTGGTAATGAGTGTAGATTTGATACTTGTTCCTGTTAGCTTAGGGTAAGTACTTTAGATCTGATACTTGTTTAGGTTAGTTTAGGGTAATTAATTGCAAATCTCTAATTTCGTGTTTTAAAAAAAATGTCTATTGGTTATCAAAAGCTGATTTCTATTCCCGTATTTGCTACATGAGTTCAGGTAGGAGACGCGTCGATCCCGCCGTTGTCCGGAGCCGCCGCCGTTCGACTGCCTTTACTCCCTGTTGTTCCGCCGCCCATCATTGCGAGGCTTCTTTCGGAGCTGAGGAGGGCCGTCTCGGTGCCCCTGTTCCGTCGCGACTCCTCGACCATCTCTCCCCCGTTCACGCTTCGAGGGTATAACTCTTTCGCCTCTCTTGCTGCATAGGTTTATTTTGGTCTAGATCACCAAGTCAGTCGCGCAACCGAGTCAGATCCCATCCGGAAGGGTTACAAATTTATAAATATGCAGGATTGTCCATCTCTACATATTTATAACCGTAACACTTCCGGATTGTCCATGTTGGACAGTCCGAGTACGTGTAGATCGGGTCGTGTCCCATGTTCTACCCCTTCCTGAGACGGAATTTCGGCAGCACCTCCCCGTTGTTCTTCGGATGCACACCCTCTCGGCTTGACAAGCTCGAGACGCGTATTCTGAAGAACAGCGGGGAGGTGCTGTCGAAATTCCGTCTCGGGTCGGGGTAGAACATGGGACACGACTCGATCTACACGTACTCGGGCGGGATAGGCCTACCTATTAGAAGTGTAGGTGAACCCTTGCATGGTGTATGAAGTATGAGAAGTATGATGTGAATGGGTATCGCTTCCATACAGAGTATCACCAGAAGAGTCGGCCGAATGCAAAAACCGTAAATACCGGTGTCTTCACCAAAGGAGCCGATGGCGTTGATTACTATGTAAGGTTGGAGAAGGTGTACGAGCTGACGTTCAATCGTACGAACCTAGAACTCAAGCTCGTTGTGTTCAAATGCCACTGGTTCGACCCACACACAGGACCACACGGTGGACAGAGAAGTACCCCTTCCATTGGGTTAGTCGAAGTTAGGCCTTCAACCACCTATAGCGGAGCCGATGTCTTTATTGTGGCTCACCAAGCCAAGCAAGTTTATTATTTGCCCTACCCATGTCAGAAAGAGGGACTCAAGGGATGGGAAGTCGTGTTCCAGGTATCGCCACATGGTAAGCTACCCATGCCCAATGCTGACGATTACAACAACATTGACCCTGTAACATACGAGGGAATTTTCTATCAAGAGGAAGTGGACTTTGGGGACTTTGATTTACAACCGGGTGGTCTTGAGAATCTCGAGAACGATGCACAAACTCGTGGTGAGTCAGTGGACAATCTAAAGGACATAGATATGCTCGAGAAGTTTCATGCGGGCAAAGTCAACGATGACGAGCCTCCACCGTGCGAGGAGCCTCCAACTTACTACTCACGTGATAGTGATAGTGATAGTGAGAATGAGAACCAAGCTAATTATGAGAGTGATGATTCGAGGTGAGGGTCTATATTTTATTATGTCTTTTTGCTTAGTGATGATTCGAGTATTTATCTTAGTGTCTACATTTATGCGTCTCTATGCTTACACGTCTTTATGCTTAGTGTCTACATTTTATTATGTCTTTTTTGCTTAGTATTTATCTTTCAACATGCTTCTTAATTGCATTACGTCTTTATGCTTACTGTCTACCTTTTGTTATGTCTTTATGCTTAATTGTTTTCTCTTTCTCAATGCAGGTGATTCAAGAATATGAGCCAAGGCAAGGAATCTTCGGCGTCCTTGCTTAGGTCGCTGAGGCAAAAGGTTACGCGAAGTGGAAGATCATCAATGCCCAATCGGCGTTACCCCGAGAACAGCGATGCGGGAGGAGGACGAGGACGGCGAGGACGAGGACGAGGACGAGGTGTAGGTGGTGGGGGAGGTGGAGTAGACTTGGAGCCACCACCCTCCGCTTCTGGCGACGTGGCTTCCCAGTTGCAGTTGGAGGCCTCGTCTAGAGACGAGCCGGAGACGGAGTCTAGAGACGAGGCGGAGTCTAGACCGGAGGCGGAGGCGGATGCCGAGGCGGAGGTGGAGGTGGAGGCGACAGGGAAGCTGAGGATTCGTGGGGAAGCGGGAGTCCCCGGTCAGGCACAGGAGCCTACTACCGAGGAGGGGAAAGCCCTCATCCAGCCTAACTGTAAAGAGTAAGTGTACTAATTTTGTATTTTTGAACATGTAATTTCATTTTGGTCATAACAATTTGGTATATGTACTAATGTTTGATTATTGTGCAGCAATTGGACCTATCCCAAGGGAACTCGCCAGCCTTCGAGTTTGCTTGGAGCTCTTATTCGGCACTTTTGGCCGGGCTTCTACACTCCTGCCGGCGGCCTCGAGAGGAAGCTAGCCATTACTTGGCTTGACTACGAGGGTGCTCCGTCCCCAGGCTTCCAGAGTGCTGCTGACGCTGTGATCACCAAGTTTTGGGTAAGACATATTTCTCGAGTTTCGTTCATACTTGATTACCCCACCGTGCTAACTCATGACTCCCACAATTTCTTTATGCATATTTGAAGTGCTTTTACCGGGTGCTGGAGGAGCACAGGGCCGAGGCGGACAGGAATTTGCACAGGGCTTGTGTGAGGTTGACACGGCAGCAGTGGTACAACCAAAAGCACACATCCATCAGCGCTTTCTATTCTGAGAGGGGCATGAGGGCCTACAAGGCACAGAATGTCAAGAACCCGCCGCAGTTGACCGTCGAGGATTACATGTCGGTAAGTAAACTGTCAATGAATTCTATATTGCGTATTGCATTTTCAGTGATATTACATTATCTGTTCTTTACTTGAGTATTGCATTTTTAGGTAATGCCCCTGTGGGCCGATGGAAAAGATGATGCATGGGAGGCGCTGGCTAAGAGGTGGACTAGGGAAGACGCTGAGTTCGCCGCCGTGAGCGAGCGGAACAAGAAGAACTGAGGCACCGATGGAACACACAGTGGGGGAAACCTCAACCATGGGCGTTTCAAGGAAAGGCTGGTATGTATATACATGGAGCTACCTGCATTTATTTCCCGTCATGTTGCTACTTGATACGCATAACATTTCTTTTCCGATGCAGGAGGCCGCTTTCGGGGAGCAGCTTACTGACATGTCAACTTGGAAGAAGATGAAGCAGAAGAAGCTTGATCTAAGCGAGCCTCAGCCCTCGCTTCCCAAGTACTATGGCACAGCCAAGAAGGACTTGGACGCCTACCGCACGACGTTCACTGAGTTATACCCGGAGGTGGATGACCCCCTCGAGCAGGAGACCGACGAGACTGCGTTGATCCTGTCAGGGCACGGGATGGAGCATGGCCGTCCGCGCGTTCTTAGTGCAGTGGTCAGGCCAGCCAGGACCTTCACGCAGGTCAAAGCTACCCTCCCCGCCGGCACCACTATCCCGCCTCCTCGACAGCCTCGTCAATCCCGCGATGTAAGTCTTTCTCACTTTCATCTTCTTTCTGACATTCCTTCCTGCATGGCTAAGTTGACGACATTCATCATTTTTGAAATTGTAGCATGATTTCGAGGAGGCCTACGATGCCGCTCATACGAGATACCAGGAGGACATGCGTCTGTGGAACGAGAGGGATGAGGCCTACGGTTCGTACATGGAGGCATTCCAAGTGGTCAGTTTCAACCTTTACTTTTGCAAATGATCACAAGTCCCAATTCCCCTAGTTTGAATCTTTATTTCTACAATCCTTGGCAAGCTACGATTAGGTTTATGACCACTGGAGAGCGGGGGGACCCGATAGGAGCGGCGCCTCCTAGGCCCGGGCCGCCGCCAGTCTTTCCATCGAGGGACCAGTTTGCTCTCACATATTACGCATCGACCCCGGTAAGTTCTTTGCCAAACTAGTGGTTACCGCTTTCCTTTGCCTCGCAAGTTGCTTACTCTTGCTCAAACGTGTAGGGAACGGGATGTTCGAGGGCCGCTCGTGCTTCTCCTAGTGCCTCGCCGGGCTCATCGGCTTATCGCGCTTCTCCTTCGCCTGATCCTTCGCCTGGTGCTGGTTCTCGTGGTGGCTCTACGTCGGCCACGCCGTGCCATCGGTCGCCTGTCTTCACCAGGGGAGATCTTGGGTTCACCCCGTCTCCACCATAGATGTAGGATGATCTTCCGGCTGGTGGGTCGCATGTTAGATGATGCAACCATGTAGGATTGATCGGAACCATGTATGATATAGGATTGATGGAACCATGTATCGTGTTGATGTTTTGTATGCACTTGATGATGTTATTATGCTCATAATATTTCTGTTATTATTGCTGCATTAATTCTGTATTTTTCGCTGCAATTTTGGTACTGAAATAACCAAAAAAAATACTGCCATGAGGCTACGCCGACGGCAATGCCGTCGGCACAAGTCCAGCGCATGTGCCGACGGCAATTGCCGTCGGCGTAGACCCTGCCTGAAGCCTCCTGGTGACGCCGCGTGTCCTCCTCTAGGCCGACGGCTTTGCCGTCGGCGTAGAGTCATCTGCCTGTTTGCGCGTTGTGGGCCCCACCAGCCCTACGCCGACGGCACGTATGCCGACGGGGATGATCTGGCCGTCGGCCCAGCGATATGCCGACGGCAAAATTCTACGCCGACGGCAAAATTCTACGCCGACGGCCAATTAGTCTATGCCTACGGGATGTTACGCCGACGGCCAGACGCCGACGGCGGCCGTCGGTACAAGAGACGCCGACGGCAAAGGGGCCTACGCCGACGGCAAAAGGCCGTCGGTACCTAGCCTGTTTCCTTTAGTGGAACTTGAATATGTCAATCAAGTCTCTGGAAAAAATGTGACCATCCAGTAGTGTTTTTGTATGCTGCAGGAAGCGTGGCTTATTGTATCTATCTAGACTTCCACTGGCTCAATTAGAGCTTATTTTTGACGAATTTATTTTGCGAATTCTGTGCTTAATTTGGGCAATTTTACAAGCAGGAGTGGCATTTGTTCAAGCGGAGATGATACAGTGGAGATTCACATTTGAAGCATCTCATATTGAACTCAACGAGCCAATCATAAAACACAAGGGAGCCGGAAAGAATGCCTTCTGTATCTGTGCCTCCAAGGCTTTAGAATTTAGATGAGCTGCAGCTCAACTAGTATATGTACACTGTAATTTCTCCACCTTCTCCTTTGACATCATCAAGCAAGTGACAAGGCACCAGATCATTATTCATCAGGCGACATGGAGCTGAGTTAACTTTTCTTCTTTGATTTTTCCTAATTTTATTTGATTGTTATCAAAATGAGGTAAAAATATATGGTCATGAACATTTAAGCAAGGGGTGAGTTGAATATTTGAATTTTTTCGTGTCTATTGCATGCAATTGTATTATGGTACATTAGAATGAATTTTAACAAATTTTATTTCCGAACTATCACACACTTGTAGTCCAAATTTGAGTTACTATCACACACTTGTAGTCCAAATTTGAGTTACTTTTAAAAAATGGTCGAAACTCAAAACATGCCGGGCTACCACCTGCAGAGAGGCTCCGGCGAGGGATCCAACAGCTGGCTCATCCACCTAGAGAAAGGAGAGAAAAACAAAGCAATGCCAAGAGCTCCGTCAATCTGCTGTTCATCGATAGACGAAGCTCTCTCTTTTTCATCTCGTGCCAGATGTAACAAAAGATTAGTCCTTTTTCCTTCTCGCGAACCACGGGAGCGCCAGGGACTATCAATCGCTCACACACACATTCCCAAAAGATACCATTTTCATAACTTTTTTTTTAAAACATACAACTTTCGTAACTGAAATCTGTCCTGGGTCCTCACTTCTGTTGCTACTTGCTAGTTATTAAGCAGATACATTTCCATATTATTATTTTTTCGAACAAAGATGTCTTCCTACATGATGGGGACGCTTAGCAAGTACACTCAAAACAGGGCAATCAATTGAAGTATTTTCTAAATTAACACCACCCAGGGAGGAGGCTGGTGCGGCACGGTCAAGGAGTGTTCAGACCGCAGAATGACCAAGTTCGGTTCATCCAACTTCATGAGATCGCTACGGTTCGCCGGTTCTGGGATCCTCGGCGATGATGAGCAACTGAATCCTGGTAACTACTGAAGAGAGGCAATTTGCTATACACATGGGTAGCTACACACCCTCCTGCCGGTTGACACGTGTCCTGCGGTCAAACTTAGTTAGTCCCTCCACCGCGCCCCTCAATCCGCCGTGCATGCTTTATTAGTTATAAGCTGTCTAGTGTCAAGTTGTTTGAATCCAAACATTGGGACCCGCGGCTCTGTTTTCGCCACCACGAATCGGCAAGTGGGATTCACATGAACAGTTCATTTCTGCCATGTACCCCGTGACTACTGTAGGGCCAAGCACACTGTAGGGGCGAAGCCAAGTACGTGTAGCGTACATATGCTATTAGGGTAGGTCCCATGATACTGTAGAGGAGTACTATAGTAGCGAAGCCAATGAACTGGTAGCAACGCCTGGGCTCTATGATTTGCTTGCTGGGGGCTGCAAAAACAAAGGAGTACGCGCGTGAAACTTACCCGCGTGTATAGTAATTTTTGGCGCCCTTTTTTTGCGGGATGGGAATACTTTGGCGTGCGAAGGGTTCACGGGCCGATGGGTAACTACACCCGCGCAAAATTATGGCGAAAGGGACAAATGGAGGCTACAGAGGACGATTCGGCCTGCGGGTGACACGGTCAAACCTGCTACACCGGCAGCACGAATCTGAACTATGATCGGACGGCTATAACAGGGTGCGTAGCTACCCATGTGTATAGCAAGTATTTTCCGAACTACTGAATGCTTTCAGGATTTGTTTCATCATCCTTCATGTCCCTCTTACTGTTCCATTGGATAAAGCGAGCATTTGGTACCTTCTTATACATCTGTCCCTTCACTAATTTTGATTGGCACATTGTCAGATTTCTACAACTGGAACAGTCTATGTGAGGTATTGCGACGGGGCGTCGTTTTCTGGGACGGGGAAGGTCAAGCGCAGGTGAATTTTTGAATCCTGGTCCGACATCGTTGTTCTGGTTGCTTGAAAGTGATGATCTTCTGTTGGTAATGATGTAGGATGGAAGCACACTTCACTTCAGAGGGTTGCACTTCATGGAAAAAGGACTTGCCAATGCTACACAGGCCTGAGCACCATGGCATCTACAGTTCTACACGACAACTAACACTGGATTATTTTAATACCAAATTAAAAAAATAAAATCTAAGAGAAAAGATGAGTGTAGTAACAACATTATACCATGTTACAAAAAAATAATCAGATAGAAAACTTATAGTATGTGGCCTATGCAAAAATAACAAGTGGTAACAAATATATGTCAATACAAAATTCATCAAAATTTATCTTTCTTGTTTATATCAAATAGTAAAAACATATTAATATCAAGATTTACAGATCAACATAACATGTGTACTACAATGTGTAGAATTGTTTTTCAAATTTTTGGTATACCAAAAATCTCAACAACAAAAAGTGTGGGCAAGTGCACCCCTGCTTAAAAAACCCACACTTTAATAATACTACATAGATATCATTCTCTTTATTTCAGCAACAACCGTTAGTTATTAGTTGGGAACGAGACCATGCGAAAATGAAGCAACCTCATTTTTCTACACATTTCAGGCCCTCCTTACAGGTTGTTCTGCTGGTGGTCTAGCCATGATACTACATTGCGACGATTTTAGCGCAAGATTTTCCCGGGAGGTTTCGGTTAAATGCTTTGCTGACGCCGGGTTTTTTCTGGATGTGTAAGATTCTTGAAAACAAATGTGATCCACTAGTATTGCACCTGAACTAAAGTTTTTTTTGTGTGCAGAAATGATATATCTGGAGAAGATCTTTTTGGCCTGTCTACGATGGAGTTGTTAAGCTCCAGGTTAGCTGTTGCAGATGCTTGAAACCTCAAAAGGATCCATTATTTTATAATAATCCTTCTAGTCATCTTCTAATCCTTTTTGTACTTCTCTAAAACATGATTACTAGAATAATCTTTTTTAATCTCTTGTTTCATGTGGTTAGTCTTTGCCAACAGTCAATCATTTTCTTCCCCATGTAATTGATGTCACTCTGTACCAATAGTCATTTGAGTTCTTACCTTATCTTTTTTGTTCCAATTTTTTTATTTCAGAATGTTAGGAAAGTGTTGCCCAAGGATTGTCTTGCTAACAAGGAGCCAACAGAGGTAGTATTCGTCATATAGTTCAATTTCCTCCCCGTGCTTATGTCTGCCATCAGATATGTCAGTAAGTTCATTAGCTAACATAATGGTGTTCCTAGTGTTTCTTCCCGGCTGAGGTTATTAAGACCATCCACACCCCCATGTTTATTCTCAACTCTGGATATGATTCATGGCAGGTAACTTTCAATATTTTATTCTTGTTCTTATATCCACTTCTCTATTTAAAATTTCACACTGATCTACATATGGTTCTTCACCGCAGATACGAAACATAATTGTACCGGACTCATCTGCTCCTGATAATTCATGGTGAGTTGTAAGGAAAACATACGGAACTGTAATTCCACACAAATTGAAGTCCTTGATGGTTGGCTTCACTTGTCAATATTTTTTTCTCGTTTATTTATTACTTCTGCCTTTTCTGTATTTTGCAACACCAAATCATTGATCTTCTCCTTCGATAGGACTGAGGAATACAATGCTTAATGACTTGAAGGTCGTCGAAGATAAGGAAGACTGGGGCATGTTCATCGATTCATGCTTCACTCACTGCCAAACGCTCTCTAGCATCGCTTGGAAGTTGGAATTCACCAATCTCCCCTAGGCTTGGAAATAAGGTACAGAGTAAATAAAAGTCCACTATCAGTATGTTTGTTTAATCGTTAATGCACCATGTTGCTATTATGAATGGTATATTTTGCTTACCGTCCTGTGGAGCAGACCATTGCAGAGGCTGTTGGAAATTGGCACTCTGGAAGGAGCCAAGGAGTGAGAGAGATTGATTGCGACTGCCCACGCAACCCAACATGCAGCAGCTTGTTGCCTCCATGATTTGTTGCTCCATTGGACCGCGTCGAGATTTACTATGTAAATATTCATGAAAAATGAGGGGAAACCAGCAATCCTCATATTGTAATTATTATAAAAGTAAAAAAATAATGATCGGATAATGTAAGTAAGCATCGTCAGATGAATGACAATGCGTCGAGTGAATGACTGAAATTATTTATAATTCAAGCACCAGATCGGTATGGAAAATTGACAAAAAATAAAATGAGTTGTTGTATTAATTCATCAGTTGTTGTTTCACATTTCAATTCATAGTTATTTTATGTTTGGAGAAACAAAAAAGAGAAATCCATAACCTTACAAGTTGAGACTGGAAAAAGGATAAAAGGACAAAAGTCCTTGTGCGATAATCTCATTTTTTTCTCTCTGAATATAATTTGATTATGAGCATGATTTTTAAGAGATGTTTGATATAGAGAGAAGTCCATTTTACCCCCCTAAACTTGTCCTAAAGTTCACATTACACCCTTAACTCTAATTTGGTTTAAGTTTCACCCCCTAACTATGAAAACCGTTCGGAATTACCCCTTTCCACGGTTTTCACCCGGTTTATCATGCCATGTCAGCGGTTTTTACTGCATGCCAACTCATCAACTTTTTAAAACATAACCAGAACAATTATCGGCTTGTATACATGCAACGTACATGCATGTGTAAGTGGAATAGAAGCCATTGGCCTCCACTCCACGCAGAAACAGGATCGAACTCTCGTCTCCACCGTCGGCCAGCCAGCTCGCGGTGCCGTCGCTGGCTCCTGCCCTTGCCTTATTTCAAGTTTTTGATTACCTAGCTAGCTGACATATCCACCACTCTATATTTCATATCATGTTAAATCTGAGAGCTATGGTGCAGAAATAATTTGGAAAAACAAAAAACAATTTATAAATCAAAGCATTGAAAATCCCTACTATTTGATGATGGACAATACATGAAGTATAGTACGCTGATTTTTCTGCACAGGTTGCAGCAACCAGGACTGGCAGTAACCCAAGCTAATAATATCGTCAGATTAACAGTACACAACGCATGGTCGCCTAGTAAGGGTTACTGGGTATGTACGAAGGGAACATGTGCTCGAGAGGAAGAGTACATGTACGTATGTTCTGTGTGTTTTTTACTAAGACGGTGAATTGGCATGCATGAAAAACCGCTGACTTGACCAAAAAAACCAGGTTAAATCCTGTCAAAACGTTGAAAGGGGTAATTCCGAACGGTTTTTAGAGTTTGAGGGTGAAAATTGAACCATATGAGAGTTAAGGGTTGTAAAGTGAACTCCAGGACAAGTTTAGAGGGGTAAATTGGACTTCTCTCTTTGATATATGATGTTTTCTTATACTTGTGTGTTGAGTGATGCTTGAACCTAGATTTATTCAAGTTTTAACATGTTGTAAGCATGAAAGGAATTTTATGAAAGTTCGCATTCCACTTTTATACTAGAAAAAAGCAAGGGCGGCTGGCGTTCATTGATCTACCAACACGCACACGCTGTCTATCCACTTTCCACCTCCCAAGAGATTAGCTTCCAAAATCTTCAATGCAATTTTCAGAAAAAATCTAAGAGACTATAAGATTGAACTGTGCACTGCATCATATCAAACTTCCAAAGAGTTGGATCAGATGTCGCAGCAATAATACACCATTTTTTCACAAAATTGAGTTGTCAAATGCATCTATTCCAAAGAGTTAGTTCAGACGTTTCGACCTACCTCAAGGGCAATGCGCTGAAGTGGCTCAAAAACAAAGTCCCGGGGTCTATCAAGACCTGGAGCGACTCCACCAGCGGCCTCGTCCAGATGTTCGCTACGGAAGATGAACCATACACGCATCACAAGGAGTTTAAAAACATCCGTCAGTACCCGGCGAAAGGCTACGTGACTTCGTCAAGTGCTTCCAGGTCATGTTTAACACGATACCCGACCTGGCGATAGCAAGGAGATTGTGAGCGCCTTCGTTAATGGTGTACGAAATCTGGCATGCTCCGTCGCGATCAGCGCCATGGAGCTACAAGACGCTCGATCAACCCATGGAGTGATGGGTTCGCATATGGAAAACAAAAAAAATTGCCTTGCTACGCAACAACCAAGATCAATCTATGATGACGTAACAATCTAAAAGATTAGATTTAGCACTCACCGACACCTGTAGCGAAAGTAAATGTCAAAGTAGTCTGTAGTAGATCCTCGTAGCCGTGCTGGGGTACGAGGATGTTGTCGGCTCGATGCAGATTCCCACGCTCCCACTCTCTCGTACAGCATCACAAGTATGTAATCCCTCCACCGTTTAGCACGCGTACATCACTTCAATCCGCGAGCACTCCGTCGTCCAGAACTTGTACTCGCGATGAAAGAACAGCCTTACGACACAGGTGTAGATGTGGACTGTAATCGTGCGAGATTAGATCAACGTGTAGGAGAGGTTTTCTCAACACATGAGATTAGAGAGAGAGAGAATTTTGCCTCGGGAAAATACCGCGGGCAATTGTGTGTCACCCAAAGAGAGGGGATGGGGGGTTTATATAGGAGGAGGGGAGGGCTAGGGCCGGCTGACTTGGGGAAGGAGTCCCCAAGCCGCCGCCCCCCTTCCCAGATTGGATCGGTTTGGGGTGGGAGGATAGGCCCCACCCCCTTTGGCCGCCGCCGCCTTTCCCTAGGTGGGGTCGGGTGGGATCCGGCCCCACCCTTTGCCCTAACCCTGTCGGGCCCCTTGGGGTGCCTTGCCCCCAAGCAAGGTGGGGCGGCACCCCTTGGGGAGCCCAAGATCGGCCGACCCACTATGGGCTTTCGGCCTATTTGGCCCCTTGGGGCCTTAGGTCACTGGGCAGCCCATGAGCCTCTCGTCCGATTTTCCCCGCCTATAAGTCATCTGATGAATTCCGGCGTATACAATATCTACTATAACAAATCTCGGAACAAATTCCAAAATTTAAACCTTATTTGAATAATCTCGGACACCGTATGCCCTCATATTAAAATCCCCGAAACAATTCCACAATCATTAAAACCTATTTTAATGACACTGGGACATCTCATGTCCGCAATAATATTTCTCGGAACACTTCCGATAAAATCTCCGACATCGTATGTCGTCTCTCTCTCAATTACTCCAGAACGATTTTGACGTTTCTCATATCTACCTATCTTACATAACATTTTTCAATAATAGATTAAAACACCTTAAGCGTGTAACCCGGTAGGTTCGATAATGCACAGACATGTTTGGAACTATTCCGTACAATAACTAACAACGGAGCCGTGGACGCCCATGATGGTTCCTATGCATTCACGAAAAGCAAGAAGAGCTTGAACGAACCTTTTGTTGTTCATCTAATTAATTCCTTTGCTTCACGATACTAAATGATATCCGATTTGAGATGTCAGTATCCCTGTAATCAAACATTTTGATTACTATACGTGATATCCTCGTACTGATATCATTCTCTTTTCTCATCCCGTATTCCGATATCCTTTCGTGACTATATTCACGATGTGTCTGGCCAGACGATTGGATGATATCGTAATACTTGAGAGGGCCCAGAGCATATCTCTCCATCGTCAGGAGGAGCAAGATCCCAATCTCGAACTATCCAAGTTCCATACACACTTTAGGACATACCTAAAAACCACCGTTATTATCACCTAGTTACGGAATGACGCTAGATGAAAAAGTATATCTGTCAAGTGTGCGGTCACTAGATATTCTCATGGTCTAAGGATTTATGCTTATGACAACAACATAATAATATTGCTATTAACATTTGACTCATTTTCTTGCGAGTTGTGCGTTTTATTCCTTCCGGGTCATCCTATAGGTCAACTCCTCGTGGAAACTTGCGGCTCTTCTTCTCGCTAAAGTCAAATGTAAGGATCCGTAAGGCGGATCGAATCTCCAATCTTGCCCCAAAGATTGACAAGGTATCTTGAAGAAAAAGAGTTTATTTGTTCCGCACGCGGCACGGGTCAACATAGTTGGATCAAAGATGATGCAAATGATGAAGATTTCTCAAACTTGATTCATGGAGATGCTACAAGATCATATAAGATGTTACAAGAGGATCTCGTCGATCTTATAGATGCGCTCGGTAGGGATGTATTCGTGTCCAAGGTTTAGGTTATGAAGGCGACGAAGGCTCTCACCTCAGTGCATATGCGATCACTAGACGTCATCTTACTCTCTAGGCCATGAAGCCTAATAAGGAGAGAACCTTGCTCTGATACCAATTGAAAGGACACGGATGTCGCTGATATATGTAAAATGCATACATGAACTTTGCACTATAACACTTGTATTCCATTAATATTTGCATCATATAAGGGATATATTACTGTTATTTAATGACTTTTGGTAATTCATAATGATTTCCCCTATTTATGGAATTAATCTTGCGCAGGCAGAAAAACCCTATTTCTTTCCTTATTTATTTCAGGGCCTTAACGACGTCATAATGAGCTGCAAATTTATGGGGATCATTTTTTTGGAAGGAGGAAGACCTCGGAGCGAAGGAAGCAAGCAAACGGAGGCCGGAGGGCCAAAAGAGGGTGCCCCACGCGGCCCCTATACCTGGCCGCGTGGGCCCACCTCTTTTGGGCCTCGTGGCTCCGTTTGCGTCGATCCTTCTTCTCGAAGCTTCCTCGTGACCTAAAAACTCCTATATAAAGAGCCCCCCGAGGAGTTTCGCAAGGGGGCGGCGGAGAAACAGAAAACTAGAAACAGGGAGACAGAAGGCTGCCGCCGGAGAAGATCGGAGGGGGGAAACGCTGCCGGAATCCACCTCCGGAGGGCTCCACCCCCTCCGGCGTGTTCATCATCAACTTCTACAGCAAGATCATCTCATCTCTCTACTGTAAACTCTTGGCAAATATGATGTATGATGCAATATACTTTTCCCTTGATCTATTGTGTCTCTCCATCTATGTTTGAGAAGTGATTTGTTCATGGCATTAGTGAAATAGTTCGTTGATTGGTTGCATACAAGTTTTATTATCTTTTATGATTGTTTTGATGTACAATGTATGAGTGCACGCATATGTTGGGGAATGCATGTAAGGTAATCACCGGTAAGGTAATGGAGTGAGGGAGACTTGGGAGGACATGTAATAACAATTGCCAGAACATTTGCTCCCTTGAGATATTTGCTACTTGAGGTCCTTGCTACTTGCTACTTTAAGAAACTTGCATTAGAAAACTTTCTCTTAGAAACTTGTTGCTAGATAAACCTACTCCACATCACTTGCTTCCATTAGTTAGTTCCTTTCATACTCAAATTTATTGCTTTGCATAAAAGGCCATATAAGAGGGTTATAGGGATTTAGAGAATAGATAGTTTACCTTCAGCTCCTCGTGGGTTCGACACTCAAATACTTATCGAATTGTGCTACAGTGATTCCTTGCTCTTGGGGATTATCAAGTACTTTTCTGGCGCCGTTGCCGGGGAGCGTTGTGCTAAACTTTTATTTTATTTGCATTGCATACTAACTTATATTTCAAAACATAAAAAAATTATAAAATGGAAAATTATTATGAAAACGCCTTGATAGCTGCTGAATTTAGAAAATCAAATGAAGGGAAAAGATTAGGAGGCTACATAGAGCTTCTATATAAAATTGCTAGTGAGCTGCTTGATTATCATGAGGAAGAAATTTGTTGCTCTAAATACTTTAGACACTTTTAATTCCAATGCCCTTCCAATAAATATGAACCTGTTCTTGCAACTTATCATAGATGGAATTATGCTCACTTAGGGATGGAAGAAGTAGAGCAATTTGTTATTTTTATGGGAGCCTATGAATTATACACCTTCATTGATGAACATGAAACCTGCCCTATAGCTTCTCATTATAAAGTTTTTATTGCCAATCTCCTTGAAATTTGCATACGTGAATTTGATGAAAATATCTATGTTGTTGACACAAGGAAGAGATTTGCCCAAGATAGTACTGATGTTTTGCAGGAAGAAGATGACAAAAGCCTAAGCTTGGGGATGCCCGTGCAACCCCAAGAAGACGTTGAAAATGATGAACAACTAGAGAATGAAGAGAAGGAACTTCCACCTTCACCACCTATGGATGAGGGTAACACTCAAAATTTTGCTAATGAAAAGCTTTGCTTTTATGACTCTGATGATGAGGAAGAATATCAACCTATGCCTAATGAGAACATTATTAATAATGATGAAGAATATGGTTTAGACATGCTATATGATAATGCTTTACATAATGATCCATTATGCTCATTAGATGGTAAGTCTTTATATGGTGATTCTATTCAAAACTATGTGGTTATGTTTAAGTTTAATGCTTGCAACTATTATGAGAGAGGAAGAGGTAAGAATACCCTTTATGTATCTATGTTATTTAAAATGCAAGCTATTGATTATTATATGCATTGGTTACCTCAAGTTTGCTGTTATTTATTCATATATAAAACTCCAATGCATAGGAAGAGAGTTAGACTTAAAAGTAAATTGTTTAATATTCTGTGGTGTGTTCCTTATGCTTTAATGTCCTATTCATTTTGAGCACACCTTTATATCCTTACAACATGTAAAATAACTTTACCTACTGTTTTCTAACAATTAGTTTAAGATTTTCACTTTACATAAAATTTGGTAAAGTAAATGAGAAGGATGAGTAATGGAGAAGTTGGGGTCGACCTTGAACATGTGTTGTTCATGCCAATGGAACCATTGCAAAGTCCCTATCATTAAAACTTTTCCCAAAGCTAAAACCAAATAAAAATAGTGACATCATCTTTGTATCTCGTTTTTCATCTTAAAAGGCAAGAATAACCTCTTTTGAGAGGTAGGATTAAACAATACTGATTTGCTGTCCAGAAAACAGATTCCTGAGCTTCACTGCGAAAAATGTTAAACATCACAGAAGTGGAATATTGACTTGATATTTTACGATAGCAATCTTCAGTTATTAATACACAATTCATTAGTTCAATGTTTTTTGTTTTGAGCAACGTAAGTGCCTCTGAAAATTCATTCTTTACGGGTTGTCCAGTTTTTGACAGATTCTGTCTTTATTTCGCATTGCTCTCATTACTTGTGTTTTGTGCGGTTCTTTTGATCAAGGAGCATTACACAACCATAGTAACAGTGGCTAATGTTTAGAATCAATTCATGATATGTCCTTGCTGTACCTATGTGGATTTAATTTATGAAGGCACTAACCCCTCTAATCAAGTTTTATGATGAGTTTGGTGTGAAGAGAACTTTCAAGTGGAAGAGTTGAGGGTGATGAACAAAGATCAAGAGAGAAAAAAACTTAAGCTTGGGGATGTAACCCCTAAGCTCACCCTACATACAAGAATTTAATCTTGGGGATGCCAAGCCACCTCACTCCAACCATCTTGATACCAAGTAAGTAAGCCTAGCTATATGGCTATAAAGAAATCGCTTTACGGGAGGCAACCCGATTGTTTTTACTTTTGATTTTCTTTGTGTCCCCTTGCTGTAACAAGAGAATGTTTTCTTAGCTTATTTTATGGAATTTTTAATAAAGTTCCAAGTTTTACCCATTTTGGTTTAACAAAGTTGCTATTTCTATTCGGAGATTTTATTCCTGCACGAAGTCTGTGCACGGTTTGATTTTTCATTTTTATTCCGTAACTCCGAATGATCTGAGATTCTAACTTTAGATGCAAATTTTCATCCTCTGTATTCCTGAATTTTTTCAGAATTGTTCGACGAGTTTAAGTAGGACAGAAAAATACGTTTTGCTGCTGCTGTTTTTTGGACAGATTCTGTCCCATATTGTTTTATGCTTGTTTTGAACTTTTAAGTTGAATCTTTTTTATCCAATTGAGTTTATGAGTAGGCATAAAATATTATACACTTTCTGGACATTCATATGTATTTTAGTCCATGGATTATATGCAGCAAGAAACCTATTTATTTATCTCTACTAACGTCACCCCATAGAAAAGAAACGGGAGAAACGGTGTTTTGAAGTTTTTTTCGCAGGGATTGGAAGAGATACACCATGAGTTATCCAAGGATGGTGAAAACCATAAGCTTGGGGATGTGAGAACATCCCCACTGGAGCTACACACTCTCGGTTTGCACATGTCTAAATTCTGTTTTTTGATCAATACACTTTATCGCATAAACCTGGAGCGTCTTTTTGTTTGTTTTTGCTTTGATTTTTATTTTATGAGACCACCACACTATCATTTATATATGAGAAAGCTACTGGAAATATGGGTTGAAATATCTTGCATGTTTTTATTGTATTAGGAAAAGGCATGTCTAAGTTGATTTTTAATGACACATATAGTTGCATGATTCATGAGCTTCTTTATGAGTAATAATTTCCAAATGCTTTATCATGAGCTATCTTTTATTCATATTTTGATGCTGTATATTATTTCACATTGTTTGACATGAATTAGTTAGTTCTATGGACACTCATGCATGCATCTAGATGGTCATCTTTCTCCCTTTTGCTAGCCCAAAAATTCCAACAAGTAAAAACTTGTTTCCAACACCTTCAACCAAAGTTTTTTCTAGTGAGTCCACCATATCTACCTATTAGCTTTATGCTATTACAAGTATGTTTATCATGTTATTTGTGTTATCTATACCTCTAAATGAAAATGATTATGTTATTTATTATAATGGGAAAAGTTGGTTAAAAAGCTCTCGCGAACTTGATGCACACTTTACTTTTATTGCATTTAATAAACATGAACCATTGTGATTAATATTATGATGATAGTGACTTGATAAATGTTTAATGTTGGGAGTTAGCCCATATGTCCTGTCACATGCAAAGCTTTCAACATGTTCCATCATTTATTTAGTTGATATCATGTACTTTTGTTTATGGATGCCTATCATGGTGAAATAATGTGGAAATAGAGTAAGTTTAAATGAGTTTGTATAAATGGTTAGAGAGAAACCTGGGCCGCTAATCTAAGCCATGCATCATTCATGGTGGAAATTTACTTACATGCTATTTTGAACTTTCTGTGATACACACTACAATAAAAAGTTATATCAAGTGGTAAATAAAAAGGGTGTTGAGTTTGTTCATTATGTTTGTTTGTCTTGTTGTTTTGATGTGGGCTTGATCCATATCATGGGACAAGAGGTACCCCAGTTGAGGATCTTGATAATACCATTATTACTTACAATGATAGATAACTTAAACTTGCTTTGTTTCCCAAGATGAGTAATCATGGTGTAGGTACTTGTATTCAAGTGGCATGAGACATCTAACCTTTGCTTTATCAAGGCCACTACTCATATTTGCTTTCACATTGAACTTTAATCATTCAAGATGCTATGATAGGGGAATGAGAGCTTGACACCAAGTATTACCATTACATTCAATAACTTAAGTAGAATAGTTTGGAGGATAGATGAAACTTATGCATGTTTTAGCTCTACTCATTTATATATCTTTTCCAAAGTGTCCACCTTTTATATTCAGATTTTCATCTTCACTCTATGACCTATGTAGGATGTTCTTACTCAGTGGCGGAGCTTCGTTGGGGCCAACCTGGGCCATGGCCCGCCCAGGATTCTCACGGAGAAATGATCTATGCCTATGCGGCTATGCTTCTCATAGCCCAATTCACTAGCACTAGTATACCTAGGACAGCCGAGGAGCAAACAGGCTGGTGGCCTCGTTGCCGGTGTCCTATCTCCCTTTTCGTAAAAAAAGTCTGGCAGCCTGCTAAGCCAGAAAACAAGCAGATAGCTTAATACTCGTAAGTAAATAGACGAGGATGCACAACCAGCACGTGCTTTGACCGCTCATTGGTTTTTCTCGAAGACAGAAAAAAACTTTCGGTAGCTAGCTTAGCTTTGTTTAGTCAATTTAATAGATACACGACGAATCCAATGAGGCTGCACATCGTTGTGCAAAACAAGCTAGTAGGATTAGACGTAGATGTCTTTGGGTCAATTATGTCCCAGCTTTCCTTCATGATTGTATGCATCAGACATGTAATCCGACTGTGTAAGATATGAAATCTGTGATTTGTAAAAAAAAGATCATGTATCTTCGCTAGGCTATCCAATTTCTTAGCTGGCGATTCAATGGCATTTTTTACTCAGTTTTCCCCCTAAATTCATAGTTAGTCAATAAAAAAAATTGTAGTCTCTTTTAGTTGGCCCGCCCAGCTATTTGTCTGAAGCTCCGCCACTGTTCTTACTTATCATATTGCATACATGTGGTCCATATTACTATCTTTTATGTTACACTTTGTGAACTATCATTGAACATCCTTGCATTGAATACTTGATATCACTTTATAAACTGTTTGCATATTGCTACTTCTTTGAATAATGAATCATTTGACTTTATGTAGCAGTAGCAATCATCTTTTATATCCATGTTGTTATTATATTGCAAAGTTCATGTTAGTTTTATCACTTCCATACTCGAGGACGAGCATGAGTTAAGCTTGGGGATGTGATGCATGTAAAATGCATACATGAACTTTGCACTATAACACTTGTATTCCATTCATATTTGCATCATATAAGGGGTATATTACTGTTATTTAATGACTTTTGGTAATTAATAATGATTTCCCCTATTTATGGAATTAATCCTGCGTAGGCAGAAAAACCCTATTTCTTTCCTTATTTATTTCAGGGCCTTAACGACGTCATAATGAGCTGCAAATTTACGGGGATCATTTTTTTGGAAGGAGGAAGACCTCGGAGCGAAGGAAGCAAGCAAACGGAGGCCGGAGGGCCAAAAGAGGGTGCCCCACGCGGCCCCTGTACCTGGCCGTGTGGGCCCACCTCTTTTGGGCCTCGTGGCTCCGTTTGCGTCGATCCTTCTTCCCGAAGCTTCCTCGTGACCTAAAAACTCCTATATAAAGAGCCCCCCGAGGAGTTTCGCAAGGGGGCGGCGGAGAAACACAAAACCAGAAATAGAGAGACAGAAAGCTACTGCCGGAGAAGATCGGACGGGGGAAACGCCGCCGGAATCCACCTCCGAAGGGCTCCACCCCCCTCCGGCGTGTTCATCATCAACTTCTACAGCAAGATCATCTCATCTCTCCACTGTAAACTCTTGGCAAACATGATGTATGATGCAATATACTTTTCCCTTGATCTATTGTGTCTCTCCATCTATGTTTGAGAAGTGATTTGTTCATGGCATTAGTGAAATAGTTCGTTGATTGGTTGCATACAAGTTTTGTTATCTTTTATGATTGTCTTGATGTACAATGTATGAGTGCACGCATATGTTGGGGAATGCATGTAAGGTGATCACCGGTAAGGTAATGGAGTGAGGGAGACTTGGGAGGACATGTAAACCCGAGATCGAATCATGAAGTTACTCTATTGGGGGATATATATGGGGGACCCTAGAACTTAAGGCTATGGTGGGACAATTATGTCTTAATAATTCTTGTGCTGCACATTTAATTGGCCATGAGATCCATCATAAGAGTTGTGTAATTTGCTCATTTACTTGGCTACACCTATTTATGGCTCCCTCCTAGAAGAAACAATTAAGACTAAAACATGTGCTTCACTAATTGTGACAACCACACGAATGAAATAACAATTGCCAGAACATTTGCTCCCTTGAGATATTTGCTACTTGAGATCCTTGCTACTTGCTACTTTAAGAAACTTGCATTAGAAAACTTGCTCTTAGAAACTTGTTGCTAGATAAACCTACTCCACATCACTTGCTTCCATTAGTTAGTTCCTTTCATACTCAAATTTATTGCTTTGCATAAAAGGCCTTATAAGAGGGTTATAGGGCTTTAGAGAATAGATAGTTTATCTTCAGCTCCTCGTGGGTTCGACACTCAAATACTTATCGAATTGTTCTACAGTGATTCCTTGCTCTTGGGGATTATCAGTCGCCTAGAGGGGGGGGGGGTGAATAGGGAATTTAAAATAAATAGGGTTTATGCTTGAATAAATGCGGAATAAAACTAATATTTAATTTATCAAGCACAAAACCTAAACAAGCTAGGTTTACCTATGTGCACCAACAACTTATGCTAAGCAATATAAACAAATATGTGATAACAAGATATATGACTTCAAGCTCGAAGGCTATCACAATGTAAATGTATAAGTGAAGAGTTCGGGTATAGAAATAACCAAGGCACATGGAGACGGTGATTTATGCCGAAGTTCACTTCCCAATGAAAGCTAATCTCCGTTGGAGCGGTGCGGAGTCTCTTGGATCCCGGAATAGCCGTGAAAGGGCACACCGTAATCTCCTTCGTGCTTCCACCAATGTGGAGTGGCACGTTCCACTATGGGACACTTGAGGGTGGTCACCGAACCCGTACAAGGTTGGGGCAATCTCCACAACTTAATTGGAGGCTCCCAACAATATCCCGAAGCCCCAAACTCCGAGACAACAATGACCGTCTAGGGCACCCCAAGTACCCTAGAGGAACAAGCTCTAGGGCACCCCAAGTACCCAAGAGTAATAAGCTTCTCAACTTGAACTTTCACGTATCTCACCGTGGAGAAACTCAAACCGATGCAACCGATGCAACGGGCAAGAACACAAAAACTGCTCAAATCCCTCACTCTCAAATCCCACGAAAGAAAATAATGCTATGGGGGAGAAGAGAGGAAGAACAAGGAAGAACTCAACACATGAATCTCCAAGATCTAGATCCAAATAGCTTCCCTCACTTAGAGGAGAGATGGATTCGTGGAATGATGGATCGAGATCTCCTCTCTCTTTTCCCTCTAATTAGAGGCAAGAATCATGGAGGAATAGAGAGGTAGAAAGCTCAAAGAAGGTAAACAATGGGGGCAAAACACGAGCTAAAGAGTTAGGGAACCTTTGGGGAAGAAGGCCCCTTAAATAGGTCTTCAAGAAATCTTTCCGTTATGCTTAGGAGAGTTTTAGGCCAGAGATTCCAACCTAACTCCGGACTGGGCACCAGAGACACACACCAAAAGGCACCGGTCAAAATACTAAGATTTCTGGTCCGGTCCGGAGACTCCGGTGTGTTTACACCGGAGAATCCGGCCTAGGGAAAGCTGCAGTAACACCAAACATGAAAACAAACATATCTTGATCATCCGAACTCCTTTTTTGATGTTCATGGGCTCGTTGGAATCACCACAACGAGCACTACAAGATTATGCAGAGAAACATCATAGTCCAACAATGGAGGATAAAACCAAATGGGTAAAGAGAAAACCTCTCTATAAAAGAATAACCGGTAAAACTCCAATATAAAAAAGGTAATATGTTTTCATGCGAAATCCGTTTTTGATGAACTTGAGCCTGTCTTGAAGATCACAACAAGATCTAAACTAAACATGGAGAAAATCCAAATAAGAACCAATAAAAATGATGCCAAGTATGTAAAGGTTTGAGCTCTCTCCGACCGATACGCTAAAGCTTACTCGAGAGTCCCTCTTGATAGTACGGTTAACTATCCTATAACCCGGTCTCCCAACTAGTATCAAGATCATACCTTTGCCTTGCACATTCCACTTGAGCTAGATGATGACGATCTTGATCTCCTCAAGTTAGAACATTTCTTGATTGTGCTTCGCTCGGTGAAGACTCTCATATGGCTCCCCCATAAACCATTATGGGAAAGCCTTTCTTAGGCATATCTTCACTTGACCATTATCTCCGAATGGGTGGCAAGCTCCAAGTATGTGATCTATTCGGGATGCTCCTCTTGGACTTGCACTTCTCAAGTTCGATGACGACCACAACCTTGACATCATCCTCCATGGGCTATATGAAATCTCTCTTTGATGTATGCCCATGGAAAGATACCTAACCACATATAGAAATACCACACGCATATCATGGGTTATTTCACAAAGCTATATGGAGACTTGCTTACCATACCACGAGATCACTTGATCTCTCAAGGTACATCATCTTGCTTTGTATGTTGATCTACTTCTTGATCAACCTTGAATCTTTTGTTCTCTCTTCATAAAGATGATGTCTTGAGGGTAACATGAATGTTCACACAATCTTATTCTTCAATACATACTTGCAATATGCTTAACATTATCATGACCACTCTTCGGATAACACCTTGAACATCTTGGTCATCACATAATATTCTTGTTTCAACCTTGAAACCAACATATGGTATTCAAGCATTGTCTATGGACCAATCCTACAAATATAACTCAATGCAAAACATTAGTCCATAGAGATTGTCATTAATTAGCAAAACCACACATGGGGGCAACCATGCTCTTTCACCCTCGATGCCAGACATGCTCAGCCCAGACCTATCAGATTGGCAGGCCCACCTGAACCCGATCGAGAGGCTCCCAGATCTAAAAGTGTTGGGGCCGAGCCATCTAGATGGAGGTGTCGTCGTGCTGCTCATCTACCCCAATGCCAAGCAGGATGAGGAGGAGTGCCACACGGGGAGCAGCAACGCCACACCTCGCCGACAGGGTCGCCGCAGGCGGACCGAGCCACTTCACCCCCACACCTCCGGATGCATCACGCAATCTGCTGCCCTAGCGCCTCGTTGCGTCGTCATGGAGAAGCCCCCCCCCTCGTCGGGCCACGAGGGCTTCGCCCAAAGACCCCTGTCGGTGGCGGCGAGGTGAGGGAGGTGAGGGGGAGAAACCGACGACGACCTAGGTTGGGAGCGGCACGGGAGCGAGGGGTTGGTTCGCATTTGCATTGTAAATTTAGTATGTTATACAAAAGAAACATTTTAGCTAAAAAGAGACGTTCCCAGGGTTACGGATGGTCCACACCGCCCCGCCTTTTAGAGTTTCCATCTTGCACGCCCGGTCTCTTGCTTTGATCCCTCCGCCTCGCGCTCAAACCCCTCTGTCGCAGCCACTCTTCGTTGTGTTGTTGTTGGGGAAGATAGGTTAGGGATTTGGGGGTAATGGACTAGGGATTTACATTGTATATGTACACATCAAATATGCAAATTACAACAAAGTTAGGGGGTTTTCTTCAAAAGAGTTACCATGACTGTGTGGCACGCCACGTGTCGATCTCTCAACGGTTTTGACCCCTAATCAGTCTGCTTGACAATTGTTAGGACTGACTAGCCTCAGTTTGCAACAAGTTGGACTATTTCGCACATTGCAGACAATTATTAGGACTGCGGTTGTAGTTAGCTCTTTATAAAAGGACATGGGGTGATTTTTGTTACATGTCCGCCCCTGCAAGTCATGACAGTTGTCCAGAAAAGTTCTAGAATATTCGGATGTCGTGCAACATTTTAAGGATTTCGAATAACTTGCACTCCCTCCGTTTCTAAATATTGGATGTTTTAGCTTTTTTCCAGATTTACATGTATTTACATATATCTAAACACACTTTGGTGTGTATGTTCACTCATGTTAGTACGTATCTAGTCAACATGTGAAGTACATAAAATATCTTATATTTAGGAACGGAGGAAGTATTAAAGAAAATGAGTTTTGAAAGATTTCATCGATTTCTTAGATTACGTAAAATCTTAAGTGGAGAATTATATATTTTGATAGCCTTTAATCTTAATCAATACCAACGTGAACTTAAATTTAGGTTCCCTTTTAACCGGGTGGATTCAACTTTACTTAAAAATAAAAATAAAATATGCGCTGCTGGAAACAAATCTGTGATTTTTGCAAGTTAAATTAGCCTTTTGTTTCCGGGAAGTTGATTTAGTTGCAATTACTCTTATAAAGGCTCCTGCCTTACCCGGCCGTTGCCCCCGTCTGCCCCTCCCGCGACGACCTCGTCCGTGCGATTGGTAGACAAAAGCTGCACAGTAGTTTCCTTCCCTCCCACTTTTCACCTCAGCCGTCCGATGAGTAATTTTTTTTTTCACTTTTCTGCTGGTTAGATAGGTCTATGACGGGTGGGACTAGCTACGCAAGGGGTCAATAAATCAGGGGCGAATCCATCTCGTTCGCGTGTCTCACAGCTTGGCCTGCTCGGTGGATGGATAGCGCCTGCGTGGTGAAAGCCTGCTCGGTGGATGGATAGCGCCTGCGTGGTGAAAACCTAGATCTCACTTCCCCCAATCCCCATCCGTCCTCGAGCCCCGCACCTCTTCTTTCCCTCTGTTCGTCTTCTTCCTCCCATCCCCGTCTCCGCCGCCTCACCGTCGCCGTGGTTGGGAGAGGACACAGAGGAGGATGAGGGCGTGAAGGAGCACGAGTGGATGGCGGCTGAGCTGCACCGGCCGCCGTGTTGCGTTGGGTGAAAACCCTAGCCACCGCAGCCGGTCAAGCTCCTCCTCCTCATCTCCCCCACAGCCGTCGCCGCCAGCCATGGAGCCCGTCGTCGCCAGCCATGGAGCAGTGCTCGACTCAGGTTCCCGTCCTGGAGCCCCGCACTCTCGTCTCCCCTCGCCCCGCACTGCCTTCGCTGCCACCGCCTGCTGCTGCTCCTCCATGACGAGGAGGCAGCGGAAGGCGCCACCAGGAAGAGCGCGGGAGACAGGCGGCCATGGAGAGCTCACCCGGAGCGGAGGTGTTCGGCACCGACGGACTTCTTCTCCACTGGTAAGCCAAACCTCTTCCTCTCAACGCATCTGCCTTCTCTCACGTCCCTCTCTCTCTCTCTCTCTCTCTCTCTCTCTCTCTCTCTCTCTCTCTCTCTCTCTCTCTCTCTCTCTCACACACACACACACACACAAACATACTTGTCCTCTCTGTGCAGACCAGCGGAAAGAGGAGGGAAACCTCGACCACGGCCACGGTCGGCGAGGTACGGCTCCTCACGTGGTGTTCGTGTCAATGGACGGAGGGGCTACCTGATGTGCGGTGGATGGAGAATCTCACTGCCTTGGCTGCACCCGTGCAACGGCCAGCTCCTACACGAGCCCCTGCCCCTGTTCTTCTTCTCCTCCATTCCAGGTGATTTGTTGTCTTTCGTGCTCTGTGGTGGCAATTTCTCTACTTCGACTTTGGTTAATTCCTTGAGCATTCTTAGGCTTCCAGAGAGATTGGAGCTACCTATGTGCTCATGTACTTAAGATATATATTTGGGTGTCTATTGGCCATTTTAAATTTTCTGGTCATATAGTGGCGTTCTGAATTGGTTTGGCCAGTCTGTTATTCAGCTTGTTAAAACTGTTGATGTTAATGATGTTTTTTTCCAGCTTTGACATGGATTTGAGCAAGAAGAAGAGTCACATGAAGGTGATTGGAGGAGGGAGGCGTTTCTCTCTTTAGGTTTGGTCTGTTTAATTCGTTCTCACCCTTCTGGATTTACTGCAGTGAAGTACAAGCAACAATTAAGAAGGAAATTCCTGGTAGAAGAGGATGTAGAGCTCGGTGTTTAAGCCACAACTTTCTTCTGGTGAGCAGCCACCAGCCCTTCTCCACCATGTTTTCGACAAAAACCAAACAGGTTGTTTACGCTTTTGATATTTAGATTGAGCAAAGATGAAGAGGTTCTTGCATTCAATAAAGATTCAGCTTTCTTTTTTCCTACATTTGTTTTTACATTTGCATATCTAAATTGGTTATTTACTAATTTATGGTGTTTGTTAGTTGTTCGATCTAGAAGTTAATTGAGCAGAAAGCTCTTGGCGATCACTACTAATTGTTATATACATTAATTATTTTTTGCATATCAGATTCTTTTGTTTATTGGAAGCAACTATGATTATTGTTAGATTTTTTTTTTATAAAGATGATTATTGTTAGATGGCTGCTCTGAATCCTTCTATCCCATTTTTTCCAGGTTACGGGATTACAAAATTTCCAAATCCACAATTATGTTGATGAACCTCTACAAAATGATTTGTGCAGATCCAACCAATGTAAGACTCCTATCTTTCTCTAGGTCACCTGAAAATAGTTTTGCAGGTAGAAAACTTGCTTAAATAGTTTGTATTTGGATTGGACCATATCATTTCTGGATTATGGCCAATGTATTTAGGTTGAGTCATATGTTGCTTCAGAATTTGAGCTGAGTTAGTGTGCAATTATGAGAGCAGAAAAACCCCAATGTTTTGTTCTTATGACCCTGTCTATCAATGTTATTTATCTGCCCGCTTGACTTGGTGGATTTTTATGTGCCATTTGGTGTTAGCTCCACTAATTTTTTTAGGGACTTCTCTAAAAGATATTTTTTTCAGGTTGTGGGAGCTGTGCCAAACTTCACTTATGTTTGCGATGTAATGAGGTGGGGAGCAGGACCATGAATTCCTTGAATTGTGGAAATGCCTGCTTGCTTGCCAGAATTTTTCATGAAGATAGACTGGGACTAAGCATTGACCCTAGCCCTATGTTTGATGCCCCTCATCTTGTCGTGTTTCCCTCCATATTTAATTAGTCAACCTGTAATTTCCACCAAGTCTTCGGTTAGGCAATCAACAAGTAACGTTCTCTTCTCTGTTTTCTAGATTTTTAGATCTTGAAATGTTAGGTTGTGATTTTTTTTAATCACAAGATGTGATTCCTTTTTCCTAAGATGAGATGGCAGCACACTGCCTAAAGGTTTAATTATTAGCGAAATTTTTCATTTTGTAGAACCTAGCTTTACATCTGCAAGTCCAAGGACAACACATGTACTATGTTTTAAATTGAGCCTCTATTTGGTTTCAGCAATGGAGTTGGCTCTAGCTGTTTAATAGCTGGTGCATGAGAAGCTCCTCAGCCTAGACACTGTAAGTTGCTCCTTCATGCCTTTATACAACAAGTTATTGAAAAAATATTTGTTGCACGTGCTTTGTACAGAGCTGAGTTTTATTGCATCAGATTCAGATCAATATTCATTTTTTTAGTCAATCGATCTCTTGCACTGAGATTCAGTGGTTGTCTCTCGCTTTTGATATATGCTTATGTCCATGCTATCATCGCATTGGCATGCTTCCTACTCTCCTGCCTCCTTTGGCGGCCGCTATAGCTGCCATCGCCGCCCTGACAGTCTCCGTTTCGTGGCCCATCCGCCTGCACTTTCTTTCTTCTGCTTTCCCCGTGTTCCTTTCATTTCCTGCATTTTTTTTTTATTTTACTCTGAATTTTTCGGCATGTGTTTTAAGGTTCAGATTGATTGAGTACTAATTTGTTGCGTTTCTATGATTTCTATGATTAGGAGTCATTGCTCGATTTATTTGTCAAGTGATTGAACTGTGTGTTCATCTTCATTTTATGTTCGTGAAGGCTTAATATTTTTTTGCTGCTGATTGATGCATATGGTTGCATCATTGGGCTTATCGTACACTTTTCTTCTATCTGCAGAGAAAAGGAAAAGGATCAATGGCTGTATGGAAGGTGTTACCTAATACATTTGTACAGAGAAAATGAAAGGGATCAATGGCTTAGTCATTTGAATCTTCTAGGTAACTATCTGATCTAATTTATCAAAACAGAAGCATTTCATTCTCCTGCTCATGTTCATTATTATTGCTTATCATTACGTGATCTCAAATTACTGGTGTCGTTTAGTTTTACATTTTCGTTTTAGTTCTTTGGCACCCCTTTATTGGCATTATTTAGCTGATTATTTGATCTGGCACCTCAGTTTCAAACCTAAGGTGAACAAACCTGCCAGTATGACTCATGATCAGTTCGGTTATTCATCGAACTATGACTAAAACTCATGATCAGTTCGCTTGTAGTGTTTGCATGCGTGCTCGTTGCTATAACTAAATTCCTGATGTCTTCCTCCATGACTGAAGCTACTGCCTTTCTGAGCAATGCTAGCCATGTCATTCTTTAAATTAGTTGCTTTTCTTGCTTGTTTACCTCTTAACAAATTCTCTCTGCTTAATTTTGTTCCTCTTTTCTTCTAGGGACTCGAGGAGGGCAGTGGATGACAATACTGAGAGCAAATCGACGAATACCTTTGCTGCTATTCTGAACTACCTTCAATTTCCGCCTCCGAAGGTAAATAAATATCTATGTTAGTATGTTATATGATTTTAATCTCACTCTCTCCATGTGTGTTCAATTGAGATACCCTTCTTCCTGCAGTGCATTTGAAAGGGGAGTAAGACCGTAGCTTGTGGAGAAGCACAGTTCCTCCTCGCAGAAGGTCTCTCTTCTCTCCCTCTCTCTTCTGTTCTGACTTCCTGCTTGCATGAGAGGTACAGGCCATATAATGGTTAGATATTTTATATCATGAGCTGGTAATTGTGCGATGCATTTTATTCTGAAGGGATAGCTGGTGCGTTCTTGAAATTTGCAGCCTTCATTATCTCCAGCTTCGTCCTTTTTCCATCTGTTCATACTGAGTAAATGATATCCCACGTTGCAGCTCCTTTGTCAGGAGGTGAGTTAGAAGCTGTCAAGGAGATGGATGCTGCTCCTTCAACATAAAATGGTCCAATTGCGCTCTCAGCATCTCAACTTCTTCACTTTCTTGATGCTTCGGTAAGTAGTCTATGTCCTATCTGACATCCTATCATGTCAAAACCTTTGAGCAATTTTGCTGCTACAAAAACAGTTCATTTAGTGCTTTGTCTCAAAAAGTGCATGTACTGTCCGTTTACTGCATTTTGTTAAAATTACGCTTTTGAAGTGGATGATTTTGTTAGCTACTGTGGTTAATTCCAGTAGTCTTTGACTACACATGATTATGTAGGTTCTGCTGGATTTTTTTACATCTAATAGAGCCCAATGATAGCTATAATTCAAGAAATGTTCTTATTCTACATATAGCCAGATATGTAATTGTAGGCTTGAATTAGTAATAATTTGATACGACAATAACTAAAGTGAATGGAAAATATTTGTGTTCAAACTAAATTTTAATTTATTGTCTACATTACCACAGATTTGTTTACCTTTGGTTTACTCTTACTGAGCCAAACCTGTCATGCATCCCATCACGTGAAAACAATTTATTTGCATATCTCACAAATTTGATGTAAGTGCAATTGTCTGCTTCATGTAAAACTACAGATCTGGGTGTTTCTTACCTTCAGAAACATACCTTCAGAAACAATGAGTATAACATGCCCCTCAATAGAATTTGGCGCTTTAGTTTTATGTGGTTGAATGATCCCAGGACTCCACTCCCATGTACTTGTCAATTGCCCACCTTGATTCTCTCTCTCTCTCTCTCTCTCTCTCTCTCTCTCTCTCTCTCTCTCTCTGTTTATTCATTTGCTTATCAATTGCCTCTTGTGTTGTTGATTGCTTTGCAGCCATATTATTGCTGGTTCAGATACAGGAGTAACACCTCAGAAAGGCAAGGTTTTTTTTGGGGGGAGAATTAAGTCTGTGAATATGAAGGTATATGATATGTTTCTATGCATTTTGTTCTTCCTAAAAATAATTCATCAATCTCTCATTTGTACAGATCTGTTCTTGTTATTCTTCATAATTGAGTTAGTGAAATAATTGGTGATGTTGGTAGCCGCTTAGAACTGCTCCATACAGTTTAAATTGAGATTAAGGGACGTGAGGTTGGTGAAAAAGAATTTTACCAATTACCACTATACTATGTGCTCGACATTAGAGGGGAATGAACTTCCTTTGATGACAGTATGATAGACTATTATTTTAAAACTTCATCAAGCTTTTCATCACATAAATATAATACCACATGTTCCATGTTTATTTTCCAGCTCTAAATATGGTTTACATCAGAAGTAGGATCTTTCTTTATTTGAGATATGCACCATGGATTTTCTGTGTGCTATGGCTATTGTTCCACTAACTGACAATTTGTGCCGTGCTTTATTGATTGCTAACTAAAATTGTAGTGCAATCTTTTGCTGTCACACACAGAAACACACACATCTTCCTAAAATGCATAAATAGATATCACAATGCATTTTTGTATTAGTTTTACTTAATAGTATTCCTCCTGTTTTGTCAGCCCGGATGGATAAAGGGTGTCACACACAGAAACACACACATCTTCATCTTTCTTTCTGCGTTCTGTTTTTCTTTATGCCTACTAGGCGTTTGATGAAAATCCTACAGGGAAAGAGTTATTTCCCGATTTAATGAGGAGCTGCTGTTTTCCTTGATTGGATTGGTATGTGACAGTCACGATGCTATGGATTGTTGTTGCAGGTGGATCTGGTGACATGGGATTGACAAAGCAGAAAAATGGCACAGCCTACAAAATTTTTATTGTCTTGATTGGAGTTGGAAAGGGTTACTAATTTCAGTACAGTCACATCTTTTTGGTGGCATACCAATGGCTGCATAGAGTGATACTTATATAAGAAAAATGGCACAACCTACAAACTTTGAATGCATGGTTGAGACGGATTAGTAGGATTTGAGTTGGATTTCATCAATAGAGTAAATGGGATTATAGTTGCCTATGTTCTTCAGAAGCATGCTCAAATTTATATGGAAGCTACAAGCTTAATTCTTCTCCCCTTTCATGTTCATTTATGATATAATTACCTTTGACATATAATATTTTGTCCCTTAAATACCATCATGTATAATATATTAATATACGGCACTTGCTTCATTTGATTAACATATTATAGGTCCTTACCATGGGGTCCGCATAACAGATACTGCTCCTGTAGGTGCTTCTGTTTTATCTAATCGTTACATCAGTGGATGATTTTTGCCTGACAAAGTTGTTTCTCCTACTATAGTGTTTGTTTTTACATGACGCTACAATCCTGCTTGATAATACAACTCGGTTCTTTTTTTGCTTGTTCTAACCAGTGAATGTTTTGTTTTGTTGTAGCAATTGATTTGGTCGATGAATCAGCTACCAAGTTGGAGTATATTTGGGGTCCAAAAGATGTCTCGATCAAACAAAACGATGGAGTATATTTGGGGTCCAAAAGAAGCATTAGCAGTTACACTTGCAATTGTAAGATCGTGCCTTCTGAAAATCCTGTCTTAATTTTGAGATAGCACCATACCACCTAAAGCGAGAGCAATAAACAGACTGAATTGGTTAAATTCTTGCACCGACACTATGTTTGTAGATGTATTTTATTAATCGAGTTACCTATTTCCGTTTATATCTTCCACCGGCTTAGAAGCAAGCTTTCAAGTGGATTGTCTATTAGGAATACTTGTGGTAAATAAGTATTGGACTATGGTTAATGCTTTGCAGACACAACGTCAGAATTTTGAAGTTAATATGCATACATATTTGCACTAATGAAGTGTGCATTAAGACTGAGTTGCCTATGTTCTTCAGAAGCATAGTCGGAGCTATTGAAGCAAGAGAGAGAGAAAGAGGAGCAAACTGGCCAGAAACCGATTGAGAGAGAGAGAGGAGCTCCCCTCCCAGTCGGAAGCAGCTTGCTCCTTCGCCTCTGCCAGCTTCCTCCTCTCAGGGAAGCCTCTCCTCCTCTCTAGGAAGCTTCTCCCAGTAGGGATGCAAGGTACGACTCCTCTTTCTTCCCCATCATTCTATCTTCTCTCCACATCCCGTGTTCTTGTTTTTGTTTCGACTTGCAATTTTTCTGTATGCCCATGGTTTGCTCTGATACTTTGATTTTTATTATGAATAGTGGGTCATTAGATTATGTAAACTTGGCTAACTTGCTAACTGACTAATAGTATTTATTTTCCCTTTCTTCATACATAAATCTGGAATATTCATGAGTTGGCGATGAGTATGGAACTCTAATCTCACACGTCCATATGCTCCTTGTCTTTTCTGTTCGTTTGCTGCAACACTGCCGGACGTTAAGGCCGGTTGAGGCCTGTTATACTGCCTCCTTCATGCTTTCAGACATACAACTATGGAGATTGTGGTGAGATTAGGATTAGCTTCTTAGTTAGTACTGTATTAAGGAATTGCGTAACTATTTATATTGCTAACTTATGTTGAGATTATAATTAATTGCTTTTACTTCCTGGATTTTGTTTCTTCGTACAATTAGTTGATGATTGTTTTGATGCTGCCGTCCAGACGATGGCGGAAGAGTTGGTGTTGCGCCTACGAGTGGTGGTCAAAGACAAGGCATGTCACCACATCTAGATAACAGCCTCGAGGCAGCGTAAGCTCGTTCCATTCTTACATAGGTACTCTGTGTTTAATTGCTTTGGCATCCGTAATTAATCGTTACATGTGATTCTTATGCTAAAAGCGACTAGAACATGTGATTTAGTCTATTGTTGGGTTGTGCATGAAAATTCCTTGTCTTTTGCCCATTATGATCTTTATTATCATGTGCAAGGAATCAATAGCTATTGGCAGCGGCATGGGAGGAAGATACATGAAGGTGGGACCTTTGAAGCCTGGTTGTGCGCGGAGGGGGGCTCGGAGTGGGAGGAGTCATCGGTGCAGGATGGTGTGTTTAACATAGCTACATAGCCTGACTTGTGTATGTTCTTATTTTCTTACTGCAACTTTGAACCATTCCCGTCCATTAACAATGACTTGCATCTAAATCAAGTTATAATCGTATTCTATTGCAGGAGATTGGAACTTCGAGATAGAATCTGAATTTTGGGAGGTGGTGATTCAGATTGTTGGTTATTTGGTTGCTCGGTTGAGGATAAAGACAATTTGTTGTCTTTGGTGTTGAAAATATTGATTTGGTGGGCCACTCATGTTACCTTAGGTATTTTGGAGCTGATTTGATGTGTTCTGGAACAATTTGGGATAAGTAGCATTGAAGTAGTTAGTGTTTAGTTTGCTTGGGGTGCTGTCAAGGGTTGGGTGATATTTGCCTTACATTTCCTTGCCGATGAGTGAACTAACCTAATGATGTACTTTTCATAGCCTTTCATTTGCTTGCTACTCAGATTTAATGGATTCACCTCATAATTTCCCTCTGACCCCGCAAGAACTTTCTCTAAAGAGAATTTAATTGCTGGGGCAGATAAGGCATGAATCTTGGAGGCTCAGATATTAGAAGAGACATTTGTGGGGCAGACAAGACATGAAACAAATATTCGATATTCCTCTTTTAGTGCTCTGTTTGTTTCAGTTGCCATCTGTCTCTTCTTAGTTCTCATGTCCGTGCTCTGTCTGTTTGGTTATTTCTATGCGGTGATTGCATTATACCTCTTCCGTTATTATGCTCATTTAGTGGTTGATGAATTGCTTGCAGGAAGCAGGGTCTAAGAATGTACAATTCTGCAGCTGATTGTTTCATTGTTGAAATGGGAGCTTCGTCACTGGGGTATGTTCACATTGCCATTACGTTTCTAGATTTCAATTTTCTTTGCATGAGAAAAAAAGAGAGCACGGACCATCTATTTTCGTGTTGATCTTTGATGACAAATTGAATTTTTGCTTACAGTTTGTTGGTGGGAGTTTCCTTAGCCTATGATGTGATGTGAATGTTGTGGGTACGTACATTAGAGCACTGGGTGGCAGCGCACCGTCTTTCTCCTCAGTATTTCATTTAATAGCTCAATTTTGCCTCTTCCACCATTCGTACACTTCCCTATGTATGTTCATATCTATTGCTCTGCAATATAACCCTGCTGGTTGTGTCATTGAATTAACGCCACTTGAATCCATGAAGTTGTGCCATAGAAGTGCAAACCTTGCTGGTTGTGTCTTAGAAGTGCAACTGAGCTTATGTGTTTGTTATATCTTCATATCAACATAATAATGAGATTCCCGAATTGCTTTTTCCCTACCCCATAATAGTACAGAGTACAACCTAAACATATCATGTCAGCTGCTGATGCTTCCCCCTTTTTATTCTATGCTAAGCCATGCATTAAATTTAGAACAACCTTCCTGGTCACACACCTATTGTGCTCTTTTCAATTTGGCAGAAAGAAAAGCCATTTGCAGTACTTACCACACCTATTGGTATGTCCTGGTCACACACCTGTGTTCCTATCGAATATTTAGAACAACCTTCCTGAACATAGTTATCATGTTTCACGGAAGCTATTTAAGAAACTATAATCGATGGTGGCACTCATTTGTTTCAGCAGCAGATCATAAGGTACTTTGTTGGTCGTGTTAATAGGGGAGGGTCATTTGCTGTTGTGTTTCATGCATGCTCGCCAAAATAAGCATCCATTGAGGGCAAGCTGCTCTGTTTTTTTTGGTACGCATAGCTGGAGCACATGGATATGACTTAGTTCTAGACTGCTTTTAAGAGAATTCTAGGACAGGTTTACTTTGCGAACCTCATAAAAAAAATGCCTCTGATGTCTGATCCTGATTGACTTTCTATATCGGATGATTTCCGCTTGCTCTGTTCAAAGATATTATTGTCTACTGAAAACTGTAGGACAAGTCTATTACATATCAGCCAACCAACCAACTGTAACTGTTTTAGCTACCAAAGATACTACATATCATCCTATTATCATCCAACCAACTTTAACTGTTTTAGCCTTTGACATAGTTAACCTTCTGAAGTTGTTGATGTTTTATTTCGACATGTGAATGAATAATTATAGAGACAAGCCAAGAGATATGTTACTTTGGCCCAAACCACTTAAACTGGCTTCACGGGGGGAGCATGTTATTTTTCTACTTTAGCAACGTAACCCAAAACCAAATTAAGCAAGCATATGTTGATTTCCGTTCAAATACATGAATCTATCTATTTTGTTTCAGTCTACATTGGTTCTTTTTTATTCAATGACCATGCTGAATAATTGTTCATTTGCCTGAAGGATGTGCTTCACGGGGAAGCATGTTATTTTTCTACTTCAGCAAACGCAGCCCAAAACCAGAATTCAGCAAGCATATATTGATTTCCCTTCAAAGACCTGAAGGAACCAATCGACTACTTATGAGCAATGAGAAGAGACGATGCAGCTCATCAATTTAATTTCAGTCTTACATCGACTCTTTTTATCCAGTTCCTTCAGGTATTGAAAATGAAAAACCTGGGAGCAAATAAGAATGCAATAGACTGAAGGAACTGGATGCAACTCGCCAATTTTATTTCAGTCTACATTGAATCTTTTTATTACATGACCATGCTGAGCACTGCATACTTCTATTGCTGAAAAATAAAAGACATGGGTTTGTCATAGTATGTTCCAGATGCTTCAGCAAACATTATCGTTCGAGTTAATAACTAATTCGGCATAACTCTGCGCCACTTGACGCAACATGTCTTCTCTACATGTTTTCCTCCATGGCGAATTATGGTCCCGCGAATCGCCAAGTTCAGCTTCGTCAACTAATAACCAAGCACAGTTGCCTTTTCATGTTAGCCCAGCCCTTTCCAAATCATATACATTCTTCCTTATATGTAATCGAGTGTTCTTCGGCACTTCAGTGTCTTTCATTTTTCTTTTATTGAGTTAACAAGATGAAATGACAAGGAGCTAAATTGCCTCATTTCCGGAGCTATACACCTCCAGTCTAATTATTCACTTTTAGTTAGTTGGTACTTTTCATGTCAAAAAAGTTAGTTCGTACTTTTCCCTTTTTCTCACTTATTTATGCATTCCTCTATTTTTGTGCAAACTCTGCAATCTGCTCTACATTTTTTTTCTAGGTTTGCAACGTCAGGCTCATACATTAAAGATATTGTAGGTGAAAAAAGAATTGGGTTTCCATTTTCCACTGCAACCAGTTGTTTGCTAAATAGACGAGCTCCTAGGTTTGCATTTTTACAGAATATTTTAGTTGTGGTTTTTACTCTAAACCATGTCTCTGTTTCTATAACAAAATAGAAACGATTTCCCAAGGCCACCTTCTCCACTCCACTTACTCAAAGAAAACAAAAACACCATGTAGTATTTGGCATGACCACATGATCAAATCTACAAGTGGCTGTTTTTGCCTGGTAGAAATTAAGAAAGCTATAACTTGCATTTTAGAGCACTATTTTCTTTGTACTACGTATGACATTGCCATCTAACCAGGAAGGAAAATCACAATGATTGATGTATGTGTGATTATTTAATATACTTAGTACATCAACTTTTCACTCAAACTATTAGGACCCTGTTATACTTCTTTTGTCGACATAATAAGTACTCCATAATTTTGATCAGCAAAAAATGATTGCAAGGTGTTGTCGGTTACTTAATTTTCTTAGAGATCATACTCGATTTATGTCGACATGATTTTATTTGGTTTTCTGCAACTGTCTGTATATTTAGTTTTGTACAACACATTAGTTGGCTTGAAAATGGTCGTTTTCTTTCGAAGTCAACCATCATTCGTCTCCAAAAGCACTTTTCGGTGTGACTACTTTTATGTTGCCTCAGTGTTACTTTTGAAGGTATATTGTTGTTAAATAAAGCACATAGGAGTCTGATTTGCTCAAACATTTTTGGTGCCAGTGCTACTAACATTCGATGCTTAAATCTGATACTATCTGATACTCAGCACATCCAGTGCCAAAGAAAGACAAGCGTTAGACTGTACGAGTGCACGGCTCCAGGTTCAAGTTAGGTATGAGTGTCGTGTTCTCACTTCAGGTGCTAAAGAACAGCGCTTCCTAGCATGGAAGCAACATCGGGGAGAAACAACATAAAGATAACAGTTTTGGATAATAAAACAATGAGCAACAGTCGTAGATTAGACAGAGACAAAGCAAACTAAGACCGTGAGAAAACAAATATGACAATAAACAATGTGTAAATATAAAATTGAGTCCTTTTTATAGATCCATTGTCTTTGATCTTTCTGAACTTTGATGATGGCTGATGCCCCCAGTTTTAGCTTATTAAATACATAAGTGACAACAAAATATTAGTTGCATATGTATCATTCATTTAAGTTGCTATTTTCCACCCGTCTGTTAACTGTTTATGTCTGATGATTAGCAATGTTATGTTCTTGAGACTTGATTGATTCTTTTTTGTAATGTCTTTGGGTTAAAGTACCTGACTGGATACAATGTGTTGCCGGATTTTTTTCTGCTGGCGAATATAATCCATCGGTGATACTTCCCTGAGGGCAATAATCAGTTCTTTTCAATGTTAGTGCTGCTTGAAGCCAGTGGTGTCTGCCTGTTTGTGCTCAAACCAATGAAGCCACTGAACCACATCCGATCGTCCGACCCCTATGATGAAATGTTGTTATCTGACTTCCGTCAACTATCTTTTGTAATAGATTAAGACAATCCCTGCAAAAAAAAAAAAAAATAGACTAAGACAATATTTAGTGCTACATGAACCAGTGCTTGCTTTCGTCTATCGATATTAAGCTCTGTGCTAAGGATTGAATTTAACTTATCTCCCTTCTATCTTTTCTATCAAAATATTTCTATCTGTTGGTTGATGTTGCAATCTATATGTATTGACTCTTTCTTTCAAACTACTTTCTTCGACGTTGTCATAATTTACATCACCAGTGTTACACACCTAACTCACTGCAGACAGCACATGTCTTCAAATAACGCATATACACACCTGACAGTGATCCAAACACAGAACGCTACTACAGCAAGACTCCCAAATCTCCATGGAATGTTATAAGCTCAGTTAATTAGGTATATATAGTTAGCTACCTGACGATTCTTTGATGACAAAACGCACATAGCATTTGAAAAAGCCACCTACAGAACATGCACTGTCAAGCTAAGTAGGCTCTTCTGCGTGCTACAAAATTATAGAACCGTCGAGATCCTCCTTCGCACTAAAGTATTCGAACAAAAAACTCGGTGATGCCATCTGTTTTTAAGATGCAACGTGCCACATCAAGCTGAAAATGAACGACAATTACCTGCCTGAAACTGGCTTACTTTCAATCGAATGATGGTCAGAAAAATAAAGTGATCCTATGGTAACGACAATGGGGATAGAACAAGGAAACATCGGACATGGGTCATAAAGGGTACAAGATAATGTGACCTGTAAAAGAGTGTGTCGGTGAAAGAATCTCTATGGCGAACACATCCAAAGGAGCCGCCAAAACCCTAACAAGCTACGTCCGTAGTCACAAGAGGTAGCTATCGATGGCAGGAACATGAGAGCCATAAAATCACAAACACGAACAACAACACATGCGAATCACTTAAAACTTATGACGTCTCGCCTCCGGCACTTGCGCCAGTGGCGCAACGGGTCATCTAGTGATGGAACGGCTAGAGAGCCAACGATCGATTAGAGTATCCCCTCAAACATCTAATCCTACCAGAAATGGTGAGCTCTCGTTGCTCCCCTGGTAGCTCCAATTAAACGATGACACGAGGTCAAACACAACAGCGGAGGCCCTATCGTGCCTGGGCCCATCCGGTAGCACTGATTGTCGGTGGAACTACCGCCTCAGAGTTCAGTACTCCCTTCCCGGTACTCTCGCCCGTCGACGCCGCATCCGCCCCTCCATCCGTGAATCCATAGCGGCGCACGCAGTAAAAATCCTGTCTTGCCGCTGCTCCTCCTCCTCCTCGGCAAGAAGCGACTGGAGCTCCGTCCCGCCGTAGGTCCAAGCATCAGCGCTAGAGACGGAGGATCTCCTCGGATGCAGATAAGGAGAAGGGGCTGCTGCTGCCGCCTGCCGGCCACCACCTCCCAGATCCGCCGGGGCCGGCGACCTCCTCCCCGACCTGCCGGCCACGACCACGACTCCATCCCACTGCTGCTGCCGACGACTTCCCCAACCTGCAGCTGCCCGGTGAGGCCCTTCTCGTCCTCCATGCATTCCTTGCAAATTGTTTCTTTTTATCATGTCGAATGTTTGCCCTCTGAGTAATGATTCTCACTTCTTATCTTTGCTAGCCTAGATGTAAATCATTATGAGCATGTCATGGAAATTACTTTCAGCGTAGATGCATGTCGATTAGAACAAACGTCCTCATCCGAGAGCAGTGCATATGAACGTTCGTAGTGGCAAGAAACGTCCTCAACTGTTGCTAGCCTAGATGTAAATCATTTGTAATCTGAAACAGAACATAATATATGCTCAGGCATTTTTAATAGTGGTCAATAGTACAGTAGTGGCTTTCAGGAATCATTGGAGCTAGCTGCCCATTAAGATTTCAGGAATCATTGGAGTAAGAAAAAAACTTGCACCTGGAGTCCCGGAGTAGCTGATCTGTTCCAGGAACCCTGTTCCAGAAACAGGTTCCTCTGCTCCTTCTCAGCTCGGGACAAGCTGTAAACTGTGGTTTAGGATCTTATATCTAGTGACTGAAATGTAATGAAATTAGAAATTAGTTGATGGCCCAATCTTCTATTAGAAAACTGATTTTCTGTTGAGATATGAGTAAGACAGAATAACTTCGCTGTCATGTATGAATTTAACTAAAGTCAATCTATTTTTTCTTTGGAGGACTAAAGTTTCTCCTCCAAGTATATGCATTGGCAGCTAGCTAGGTCGTATAATAGCAGACTAGCAGCAGCCATTCTTTGTGTGAAAACCAAACCAAACCCCTGCTTAAATAGATAAAAAAATCCTCTGGAGCCATTTCTTTGCGTGTCGTGGGATCGGGGCAGTCGATCACCCTGGCCCGACGTGCCAGCCATCCGCAGGTATGGGCAATGTTTGGCAAGGCGAAGATCGATGATTAAAGGTTGCAGGTGCTCTCTTACTACTACCCTCTGAAGATCGTGTTCGTCGCATGATTTGTTCCATGAATTACTGTGATGTGTATGGGCATTGCTCCGTGATTTAGTGACTACTTTGTGGAGTAGTTAATTGTTCATTTTACCTTAGTTCATGGTTCCACATTCACCTGATCAGCAGGTTCATGACCTCGTTCAGCAGGTTCTGCAGGTGGCGCGGTTGCGAGTTCAGGTTCTGCACATTCAACACATTCGAATTCTACCTACTTTGTTTGCACTGGTCTAGACCAACATTCGGTACCAATAGTCATTATATTGTTAACTGTGCTACTCACTTTGTCATCATCCCATCATAGATACATACTCTTCGCTCATCCATCACTAGGTGTGCCTGTTCATTTTGCTCTGCAATTATCTCATAATCATGTCTACTGGTATCTACGGCATAAAATTTATAGATATTGCTATCTACAGTCTGCCTATCATGAGTATATATTTTATACAGATACTGGTAGCTGGGTCTGCTATGGCATCGACGACGTGGGCATCATGACTACACGGACTGCGGACGCTTTCCTTCGATCGCATTCCTATGACCAAGTGAATACACTATGTTGGACAGAACGATCCATGGCCTTCATCCCTCTCGGCTATGGTATCACACCAATATCCTTCCACCTTTTTGCTTAGCTAGGCTGTGTTGTTTAGTGTCCTACTTTGTTCCCCGATAAATTCTAGGTACATTTTATAATGATAAATTTCCCATATTCTTTTTATCTGAGTTTACATGACTCATGTGAGGATATTGTCGTTGTGGCACGAGCTTTTTATTTCATTGCGTGGTTTTACTTGACTTGATTGAGAAGAGAGAATAGAAGATATTGGTGGACCTGGGTAGGGATAATATGTTGCTTACATGCTGCTAATATCAAGAGATTGTTTGATGTCCATTTTGTTATGTTCATATATATAGTTATAGATTGGGCTTTTGATAATAATGTGTTGTAGAATCCTTTTGCATAGTTTGAATGTACATTGTATGCTTCTCTTCTAATTGTGTAACCTTTAATCGACATGATCTTTATATCAATTCTTGCAGAATACCATGCTTAAGAAATTTGTGGGGTTGTTTCCTTTTAATTTTTTGCAGCTCCAACATACCACCATGTTTTAGCTGTTAGTGATCCATGCCACAAAATTACATCAATTTTGTGATTCATTGACCAGTTAAATGGGACTACCATTGCTCAAGGATGTTGTCCACTAAATGGACCAAGTAACCATATAGCTAAGAAAAGGCTACAACATTTCCCACAATTTTAGCAAAAAAAATACTTAGTTGCTGATTCTAGGTGATTAGTTCGTTGTGTCAGGTTAAGCAGATAATCTTACTACAATAGCCTCATTTGAACTGCATATTTTACTTGAAAACTGAATGATATCGTCCTCTGTATCAGCTAGAGTCTTTGCCCACTCCATATTTGTTCAGTCTTCAATATCTCATCCATTTTGGAGCCCTTGTGAGATCAACTCTTAATTGCTTTATGCTATCATTGTGAGCTGGTCCTCCTAGATCCAACAGAAAAAACCTTGTGAGCTGGTCCCTGCCCACTCCATGTAACATGTGTTGTTCCTTCTCAGTCGTTTTAATGCAAAAGGAGGTCTCGGGATCTAATGCTTAACTACACCTGAGGAATTCCCCCAAAATTTTATGGCTTGACCTTTATGATGGGGAGCTACATCTCTGGTTATTGTACCAAATCCTATGATGCATGAAGCCTCAATAATTTCATAATACACGTACTTCTTCTTTGAATTTAGGAGGTGTTTTGTTTTGCTATGGAGTTGATCACAATAGAATATAATCAGTTTTCTATCCTATTTGATTGTGTCTCACACTGTCAGAATTGCTTAATATGTTCTGTTCTTGCATATTTTTCTATCCATGATCTACTTTGGCATGCTCTCCAATTTACGGTGGCATACATACAAATCTTTGCTCCAGATATTAAAAAATTGCATGCGACGCAGTTCCTGTGTAAGTGCTTTGCTTGCAAATTTGTTTTCCAGCAGCTCTATTTTCTTCTTTTTTGTAGGGAGCTATACTTTCTTCAGTTCGTCATATTTTAATGTCTGAATGTTAATTGATAGAATGTTTGAAATTTTCCCTTCCTAAGATGCGGGACCCAGAGGCTCACGATAAGTTTAGTCTGTAAAAACATAAGCACAAGAAGTTTCTGTGGGAGTGTCATGCTAATCAAACCGAGCTAGATGGCAATATGTAACTTACATATCCTTTGACATTGTTTACTAGCCAACTGAACGTCCAATCGTCATTCTAACTTGAGCACATTTCGATATGTAAGTATATCATATCTAAACCATATAACCTTACATATAAACTTGCCACCTTGATTGTTCGATATCGCGGGATAGGAATGTGCGTTATGTAAAATACATGATCACGTCTTATCACTTAACTGCTTGTGCTTACTTGCTTAACCTTGACATGGTACTATTTGTTTTGTGCCATGAAGTGTTTTGTGTGAATATGTTTCTGATTCCTCTAAACTACTAGCCACAACTTTATTTTTTCTCGGTTATAATGGAGCGGGCGCAGCAACGCGCGCCTTTACCTTCTAGTTTTTTTTATCAAATCTGGCCGTTTTTGAAAACTAATAACAAAACTGGCCGCTGCTGGAAACTATTTCCAAATCTGGCCCCCGGGGTCGGCGCCAATGAGGATGACGCCGAACATATGCAGGTCGGCGCCAAGACTGACCGTCAGCCAAAGTGAGGTCGGCGCCATTGACAATGGCGCCGAACCCTTTGAACTTTTTTGGCTAAGTTTGCCTGGCGCCGACGTGCACTGGGTCGGGGCCGTCGAGAATGGCGCCGACCCGAGAGACCAGATTTGGAAATAGTTTCCAGCAGCGGCCAGTTTTACTATTAGTTAGTGAAAACGGCCAGATTCGGTAAAAAATACTCGATTAGAGCTACTTCCGAGAAGGTGCTCACGAGTCACGAGTCGGGTCAAACCTCCCTTTCGGCCCCAAATCGCCCCGCCGTTTCCGGTGCCCCCGCCGGAAACGCCGCCTACTCCAGCCGCTGAGCACCTCCCCGACCTCCTCCGCCCACTGAATCGTCCGCGTCTTCGGTCAGACGAGCGTCCCACCTCCGTGCAAGCTCGGCGGCCACCGGAGACGTCACCTCCGGCGGCTTCGCACTGGTAAGCCCCTACTCCTCCTCCTCCTCCTCCTCCTCCTACCACAGTTCCTATAGTTCTTGAACTGTTCGTGTTCTTGCCGAGCTCGTGGTAGTGGTGCGATCTGAGAGTCGCTACTGCCATGGATTCCGGCGGCCCTTCTCCAAGTACTGTGTAGTTCAGACCAAAACCTGAAGATTTCACTCCGACGACCCGGGAGACCGGGGAGCCTCGTAGAGTTTTTTTGTTGAGCTTTTTTGGGAGCTTTTTGAGTTTTTTTGCTCCGGTTTTTTCCTGGTTTTTTTTTAGAGAAAAGGCCCAGGGCCCTGCTTTATAAAGAAAGCATAAACAGGATTCATACACTGGGGATACCAGTTTGCAAAGTAAGAATCAAACAAGCCTACAAATCCAGCCTAGAGCATCAGGAGAGCACCGACTTGCGCCCCTGAGGCCCCACCATGGATAGCGACAAACTCCGGAGGAGCGCCACAGGACCTCCTCGTCCAAGATGGCTCACACCGCCGCCAACGCAGCGCCGTGTCATCGAAGCCACAAAGCCGCGGACCACCACCACCGGCCTGGCCGAGAGCACGCCGAACAACCTCCAACTCCCGCACTCCGAGAGGCCGCAGACTCGATCCACACACCACACCCGCATAGCAGAGGGCCGCCCACCGTCCGTAGCCACCATCGCAGCTACGAGCGAGCAGCCCCGGACCCGTCAGCACCCCGGCCCGCAAGGCCCAGATCGGGCCCATCGGCCCAGATCTGCCCGCGCCGCCGCCGCCGACGGGACCCCTGCCAAGCTCCGCCTCCAGGACCCGCTGCCTCTCCACCCCTCCGCGGAGCCGCTCCAAGCCGCGAGCGCATCTCCGGCCAGCCCCACCGGCACGCCTCGCCGCCCGCGCATTCTCCTCCATCTCCCCTGCCCGCGCTGCCGGGAGAACGTCACCGCGCGCCCTCGACGCAGAGGCAGCCGGCCGCCGCTCGCCAGGACCCTCCTGGCCGAAACCTCCGCGCCGCCGCCTCCAAGCCCTTGGGCTCGCGCCGCCGCATTAGCCACGCACCACCCGCTCCGCACCTTCGCTGCAGCACCCGTGCCTAGGTCCGCCGCTCCTCCAGGACTCCCCGCCGTGCGCCGGCACCGGCGCCTCGCGCTGCCGCTCGCTCCACCACCCGCGCCGCCCAGATGACGTCTCCCTCCGCGCGAAGGGAGCCCGTCGGAGCGCGGCCGCCACCGCCGGCGGCAGCGGCCGGGGAGAGAGAGGATCTGGGGCTTTTGCTTTCCTAGGGCTGGGGTCCCCGGAACCGCCCGTGCGAGCGGTCCGGGAGACGAAGGGCCCCGCAAGATCCTCGGGGTATTCTGTAAAATGCCTTGTTTCTATCTAATCGAATGGCAGAACACCTGCCCTTTCCATCAAAAGAAAAAAAAACCTGAAGATTTCTTGTGGAGTTGGACTCAGATCTGTCACACTCACATGCTTCGTTCTTGTTATACATGTCAGCTGCAGTGGGTTGGTTTGTTCCATTTCAGTGCCTATTTCCTTCTTCCAAGTAGGTATGATTATATGAGCTCTTTTGTTTGCAAAGACGAGTGAGTGAAATCACAATATTTCTAAAAGATAGGAAAAAGCAGATGTCCTGCAATGTTTGCAAAGACGAGTGAAATAACAATATTCGTAAAAAAATGTCCTGCAATTAGTTGTCATGAAGGCTCCATTTTAGTCTCCAAGCTCTATCTTCTGCTATTATTTCCCAGCCAATATTTCTGTATGAGAAATCTGGATTAGGGTCAGTTGATATGGTTTTAGTTTTGGCTAGTTTTTTCTCTTATAAAAATAGGTAGCTGAACTCCCTTTCAGATTTCCTGATCTGTTTGTATGGGCAGTGATGCAGTGTAAATCCCAATTGCCTTTGTTCGTATAGGCCATTATATTATTTTTGTTGGTATTCTTCAATCCAATCATAGTGTAGGACTTAAGTCTTTCCTTGCATCTTGTATTTCAGCAAATCGCCCAACAACTTTAAGCTTCTAATGGCGGAACCACTGACAGTTGCTGCCGGGATAGGATGGGGCATGAGAGCCGCAGGGTGGGTCGCCTCGCCCATCATCTCTGAGCTTTTCAAGAAAGCCTGCCCCTACCTAGGCTTCGACGCGTCGAAGAAGCTGAAGGAACTTGAGACGAAGATTCTACTGCTGGAGCAGGGGATGGAAATGGTGGAGGAGAGCCCTCACCGGGATCGTCTCCAACGGCTCTTTGAGGATCTTAAGTCTGCTGTCTATGAAGCTGAAGAAATATTGGATGATGTTGAGTATCTCCGTCTTAAGAAGCAGATCAAAGATAATAAGATGAAGCCAGGCAGTGACGCGTCTCCACGTAAAAGTGATTGGGTGAAGAAGAAGCTCCAATCTGCCATGCCGAGCTTTCCCCAAAAAAATCAGGTCCCTTCCGGCCTCTATGCATTTGTATTTCTCTCACGCCTAGTTTTTGTGCAAATTTTTTTACATGGAAGTATGTTAGAATTTCTATAAAAAAAGAATACCATCGGACCCTCAATTTTTCTGCTCTATTTTGGGCCACACTGGCTTTGCAACTTAGCAACCATTTTTTTTTTGAAACAAGGCAAAAGATTTGCCTTTATATTGATATAGAAGGAGCAAACATGACACGGCCTAGGCCAAACCGAAAAAAGATCAAAACGACAAACTAGGCAATAATCTTTGCTAAATGTTTAGCACCTACAAGGATCCAGTTCTTGCTCTCGTCCTTGATTCTTTGCATGAGAGCCGCCGGCATTGATGATTTGTTGTTGAAAACACGCACGTTTCTCTCCTTCCAAATTTCCCACGATATCAGCGTGATGGCAGAGTGGAGTCCCCTTGGGTGGTCAGTGGCCGTTGTCGAGGCAGCGTGCCAATATTGGAGCACCGTATCGCGACCCGAACCAATGCTCTGGAGGAGGGACTGGTAAGAGAGCCAAGAGGCCGCGAAAGTCCAAATTCTCTTAGAGAAGCGATATTCGAAGAGGATGTGCATGGCAGTCGGAGACTGACACCTGCAGAACTGACACATTGGTTGGTGTGGCCAACCCCTGATGGCAAGGCGGTCAGAGGTCCAGAGCCAATTTTCGACCGCCAGCCATGCAAATAAACTGCATTTGGGGGGCGCCCAAGTCTTCCAAACAACTTTAGTGAAGGAGCAAGCGGGGGATCCCAGGAATTGCGCTTTGTAGGCCGAACTAGCAGAGTAGACACCATTAGTGGTGAGGGTCCAGGTGATGGTGTCCGGAGTGTTTGGGAGCAGGGTGACCTCCTGGAGCATTTCCCAGAGGCTGACATACTGGGCGATGTGATCAATGGAGAAAGCATCAATAACTTAGCAACCATAACCTTCCCTCGAAAAAGCAACCAAGCGGCTTGCTTAAGGACGAACAAAATCTTCGTATACACCACTTACCACGCACTAATTGGACTATGTTCTCAGTATTCTTAATGTCATCAATAACGTAGTAAAAATTATGTTCGTCGCCTTTAGATGTAACCTCGACTAGATTTGGTGCAAATCAAGCTAAATATTAAATTTCCTTCAGTTTATTAGCGTGGGCTTTTGTTTTCTCATTCATCGATTTCCTCACTTGCTATTTTATTTTGCAGGAGAGTGGTTTGTCAAAAATTAAGTTGAAGAAAAGCCTAGATAAAATAGAAAAGGTCATAAATGATACATGCGAAATTTTAGAGTGGATAAACTTGCCGAGCATAATTAACGCTAACCGGAGCATTGCTGTTTCTGTTAGCTCACGAGGTGCAGTCACTACTGCGACGCCTCCACCCGTGGTAATTGGGCGAGATGAAGATTGTGATAAGATCGCAGCAATGCTTCATGAGACGGAAGAAGATGGTTTACCTGACACCAGTAGTGCTCAGCGTTATTCTGTAATTGGCATTCATGGCATCGGCGGTTCTGGAAAGTCAACCCTTGCACAACTTATTTGTGACCGTGAGAAAAAAGATAAGCAAGAGAAAAATGATGGTCATTTTGACCTTGTTATGTGGGTTCATGTTACTCAGAATTTTAGTGTGGATACCATTTTCAAGATGATGTTTAATGAAGCTACAGGGACCCCGTGTCCTCAGCTCGATAATCCTAATACTTTAGAAGATAATTTGAAGAATGAACTGCATGGAAAACGGTTCCTCTTGGTACTAGATGATGTTTGGTACAGTACAGGAGATGTGGTGGAGTATGAGAAGCTGCAAAAGATACTTACACCACTGAACACTGGAGAGGCAGGAAGCAAGATCCTCGTGACTAGTCGAACTAAAGATGCATTGATAGCTCTGGGTGCTGCAAAGCAGAGACGTATTCCCATTCCTGCCCTAAATGAAGATGTCTTCCTGAAGCTATTCATGCATTATGCACTTCCTGGTGTACCCATTGATGAGCATGTTCGAAGAACACTTGAAGACATCGGGAAAGAGATTGCAAAAAAGCTGAAGGGTTCTCCTCTAGCAGCCAGAACAGTCAGTGGCCAACTGCGTATGAGGACAAATGTTAATTTCTGGAGAAGTGTTCTAGGTCGGGACATTTTTAATGAGACGATGGGAGCTCTGTGGTGGAGCTACCGACATCTTGATGAGCAGGTCAGACGCTGCTTTGTTTACTGCAGTATTTTCCCTCGAAGACGTTCCTTGGGACGACATGAATTAATTGAACTGTGGGCTGCAGCAGGGTTTTCTAGAAGTACTATTGAAGGGGAGGATGCAGAAGATGTTTGCCAGGAATACTTTGATGAACTGGTGTCAGCCTCATTTCTGCAAACCCATCAAAATGACTGCTATATAGTACATGACCTGCTGCGTGATTTAGCGGAGAAGGTGGCCGGAAGTGATCAATTCACAATCGAAAATCACGTGAAGTTCAAAGAGGATGGCTGGGGTAGCTGGGGGAAATCAGAATGGACAACTGAAGGCTCCGCAGTAGAGGTTCCTCCTGACGTTCGGCATGTTTTTGTTCAGACCTATGATGCAGCATTGATTACTGAGAAGATATGTAAATTGAAAAACTTATGCACTCTCATCATTGATAGTGTATGGACTGCACCAGTTGAGAAGAAAGTCCTGGAGCATATGTTTGTGAGGCTAAAGAAGTTGCGGGTGCTTAGCATAGCTATCAGTGGAGAATACGGGCAAGAAATATTGTCCGTCCCAGCATCAGTTGGCCAGTTAAGGCATCTACGGTATCTTGCTTTTCGGACTAAATCGATATCATCTCAGTCTATGAGGCTTGTTTTACCAGGCACTTTGAGCAAGCTTTACCACATGCAGGTTCTACATTTTGGTTATAATGATGAGTTGATGTTAACCTCTTGTGAAAATATGTGTGACCTCGTCAACTTGCGGCATGTAATCTATTCTAGAGATCTGGGAATTCGAAACATTGGCAGTCTGACATCACTCCGAACGATGCAGACATTCAGGGTAAGAAAGGAAGAAGGGTACTAGTTAAAGCAACTCAGGAACCTAAACAAGCTTGGTGGTGTTCTGAAGATTCGTGGCGTCGAAAACGTTGAAAGCAAGGCGGAAGCTCTTGAAGCCAACCTAGCTGATAAGGGCGGGCTTAGAAGGCTGATACTGCAGTGGGATGGTGAAGCGAGCGTAGAAGTTGAGACAGAGGTACTTGAGGGTCTTTGCCCACCGAAGTATCTCGATGAACTGATGATCGAAAAGTACAAAGGTCTGAAGTACCCAAGTTGGATGGTGGGTGTGCAGAACGGCGGCCCAGAGTACTTGAAATATCTCAAGTTCCGCAACTGCAGCCAAGAACTGGGTCCGGAACTTCGTGGGTTTGGCACTCACCTCCATGCGCTTTTTATCGATTCCTGCAGTTGGGTCTCCTTGCCAGATTGCATGGAGCACCTCACGTCCAGTGGCGGAGCGTGAACAAAATACAAGAGGGGGCAATTACATAGAGAAACACAAATTGTGCATGAAAAAAGGCCTAATCATTAAAAAAATTGATAATGATGGCAGTGTCATGATGAGATTTTTTTGTTCATGCAAAAATAGCAGTTTTTTTATGCTCCAAAGAAAAGAAAATTGCTAATGGCCAAAATATAACTGAATATGATCAATAACTACTTAGACAAATGATCTTTGCTCCTTTTTTAGGTTTTATCTTTCACATCTGAAATTATATCTTCTTACCTAGTTTTCAAATCAATTAGGTTGATAGGTTCATTTGGTTGTTGCTCTTCTTCTTCATTAAAATTTGCATCAATACATCTAAAACTCTAAATTACCTAATCTGGGCAGGGGCATCAGTTACATCTTTAATCCTTATGAAATAATCAGAACCTAAGGTGGTAGGGGCAAGGCGCTGCAGACATGCAGGACTAGGCCGCTAGGCGGTAGCATGGAGCGGTGCAGTAGGTTCAGGGCTCCAGGCAGAAGGGCAGCAGCAGCATCGCGTGGAAAGATGGACGAGTGACAGTGCAGTTGCACAGGACAGACCTAGCTGCTACGTACCAATCAGGCGCGCTTCTGTTTTGTCGAACTGAGCAAAAAAAAAGAGAAAATAGGCCTGGGATCTACGGATGGGCTAAGCCATGTGTAGTAAGAATACCTAGTAAACATAAATTTGCATTTTGAAAGGGGGGGTCGTAGCCCACTTTCGCCACCACGACGCTCCGCCAATGCTCACGTCACTGTTTCACCACATTATCACCTACTGCATGAATATTCGGTCGCTTCCAACATTGCCGCAGTCTCTTTTCAATTTCGGGCTGCATGAAAGCAATGATGTGCTGATGAGGTCGTGTAAAACAATCAGGGATCCAAATTGGGAGAAGATTCGGCACATTCCGTACGCAAAAATTGGAGGTAAATCAAGTCGCTCTCACAATAATATCGTTTTAATTTGTTTGCAAAACATCGCTATAGCTTCCAATCTGTTTGCTAAACTGTCAAACACCAGGCTGCGTCATAACAATGGGAGTTCCTGAAGTCTTGGAGCCCGAGACACGCTACTAATGTGTGAAGATGATTTGTGGTGAAGTGGTGCTGAAGTCACTGCGTCGTAAGCTAGCAGCTACACAGGACGCAGAATGTGTTTTATCCAAATGATGAAAACTGGTTTAACCTGTTCACATCGAATTCATCTGTTTTATCAAATGCACTGTAATAATCATGTGAAGCCATGAACGCTGAACTTGTGTGTTTCCGATGGTTTGTAATACTGCAGAAGGCTGAACACCCAATTGGAAAGAACTGAAACATGGAAATGAGCCTTACTGGCGTTTTATATTTCTATGCTTCATCCTGAGATGTTCACTGCAACTAGATCTATTCCTAGCAGTGTATATTCGTAATAGTAACACTCAGGAGCAGTAGATGACATGACATAGATGCTCTGCTCATTTCTTGTAGTGAACCATTAATATATATAAGCTTCAGCAAATTTGGCATTCGGGTGCGCGCCAAAAAATTGGGAATCAGTGAAGTCCAAGGGATCAGGATCAACACTTAAACCGGCACTTCATCACGATCAACACTCCACTCCTCTCTACCAAACATCCAAAACCGTGTTGTCTGTCCCTTTACCCGCCGCGGCCATGGCAGCAGCGTCATCCAACGTTGCATCAGAGATCAGACGACTGAAACTTGTTACCTTTCTTGATACCGACTGACACGTCGGGATACTACCGGCAAATTGGCTCCGGCGATGGATGATCCATCTACACGTAGCACCACTATCCCACCCATGTTTCTTTTAGATGTATCCCATCCATATTATACTACTAAGTTCATGAATAACTTCAGAACATAAATTATGATTAAATCAACTAGCATCATGTGTACAACTCACATTACACAACAAGATAATGGGAAACATTTAATCACAAACATGTTTAATCACTAGATTGGAATTCGCTGCAAGAACTGATCGCTTGTAGTAGAAGTAGCCGTAGCCGATGTAGTGGTGATGTTGCTAACGACAAAGATCATTCTCGAACAAAGAGCTCAACTGCTTTTGATTTCATACCTACTTCAGATGACGTTGCCGAAGACCGATCGAAATAGGTGACATTGAAGATGACGGTAAGCAGCACCGCCCGATTTGGATGATAGACAACCGGTGATGGAGAACGCGAGCAGTCGTGCGAAGCATTTACGAAAATACTAATTCACCCTCTCTCGTACAGGATCACAAAGGCGACTGATTACGGAGACCTTCTCTCCCGTTCATCGGTGCATGTCGACGATAGTGAATGAGTAGACTACGATAACAACGTAAAAGTGAGAGGAGGTAAAACCTAGACCGGTTTGACGTGTTTTGGCGTATATCACGCAAACCTTTATATAGAACAGCTCGGAAAAACCTAATGAGTACAACATGCACTCCGAGTCCATGCTCCCTGCCAATGACTCAGTTTTTTCGAACAACAAAATAAAGTGCATAGGTGCTCGATTCACGAAACGCGGCCCGCGTCGAGACGAGATGTGATGACCCAAATGATCGAAGGAGGAGGAGAAGTGTGTGTGAACCACTCCTTTTCTTACTCACCTATCAAAAGTGGTGGAACACCCTCCTTTATATGGAATTTCAACTCTCGATCCACTTTCATGTGGGACTAAACTTAGAGCATCTCCAACAGGCGCCAAAAAACGCTGCCGCACGCTAAAAACCGTCGATTTTGGGCGTGGGACGTAGTAATAGGCGCTCCAGCAGACGCTGCATAATAGCGCGCGGTAAAAAAATCAGCGCGCGGCAAATTACGGCATCGCGCGGCATATTTGGTGCGTTGGCTCCAGCGCGCTGGAAAACGCTAGCACGCACGCGAAGGTCCAACCGGCGATCTGAAATCTCCACGCGCTGCCGCCGTCGCCCGCTCCATTTCCCCGACCTCCTCCGGTAGCGCCGAATCCCTGCCGCCGGCGCTCCTCTGATGTTATCCTGCCGCCGCCGCTCGTCCACATGGCCATCCAGGAGCCGCCGCTGCGGTAAATCGCCCCCCCCCCCGCCACCGCTGCTCCCCCAGGTCCCTAACGCCGCTGCAGCTCAGATGCGTCGATTCGAACTCTGGTGAGCATCGATTCGGTGCGGCAGGGTTCACCCACGTGCGCGCCCGGCCGGTAGAGCGGTCACCAGCGCCCGACGGCCATCAAGCAACTCGGCGCACACAAGGTGTTTGACAAAATCCTTGCAAGGTATGTATATTGCCGCCAACTCCCTGCTTTTTATTTCATGAATGTTATTGGTAGTTCAAGTGAGTCTGATTTTATGTTTGTAGATGAGTTCGTTCTTCGATTCATTCAATGAAGAATGGGACCTTCGAGAAGAAGAGAACATAGCCTTGGTATTGGCTATGCGCGCGAATAAAAGGCCGAAGCACGGTGGTTCCGTTTTCGGTCGAGAGAAGTTGTGGAGGGAAAGGATCAAAGCTCACAACAAACTGATTCGGAACTACTTTGTGGATACTCCCACATACCCCGAGCGTTATTTTTGTCGCTGTTTTAGGATGAGCACCAATTTATTGAAGAAGATCGCGGAGTGTCTGATGAAGCATGATCGTTTTTTGAGCAAAGGAGGAGTGTCGTCGGAGAACTTGGGCATAGCACTTACCAAAACGTGACCGCCGCCTTCGTATGTTGGCATACGATATTCCGGCGGATCTAGTTGATGACCACTTGGCAATGGGTGAGAATCAAGCCATCAAGTGTGTGAAGCGCTTTGCAATAGGAATTGTGCAAGTGTTCGGTAAGGAATACTTGAGAGTCCCCAATGCTCAAGACACGTCTAGGCTTTTGGAGTTTTACAAAGCTCGGGGGTTTCCAGGTATTGTCGAAGGATAGTGATTTACGATCCCCCGGCAATCTTACTTCCGGAGATCAGAAGCAAGTTTATTTATTCGACAGGCGGTGCAGGTCAACAGGTTTGAGTCGTAGACAAAATAGATTAAGATCTCTCAGACTTTATCATGATGTGGCTACAGAGTTAGTACAAAGGTGATCTCGATGAGTTATATGAGGTCTCGGCCGGAGATTATAGATGTGGATCTATGTTCTAGGGTTTATAGAGTGGTCTAGGGCAGAGTTTTGGTGTGTAATCGATGTCTCCCGTGGTCGAGTCCTTCAGTATATATAGGTTGAGGTGGTGCCCGATCTCCAATGCGCCTAGGGGTTCTGTCTTACCTTGTATGTTAAGTCTTATTCTTGTAGCCTTCCTTTGAATGCAGTCCGTAATCGAGTATATCTTCATACAGCCTTGGTGTAGTACGGCAGGTCTAGGTCGGGGGAGAAGCTTCTGGAATAGAGCTACCGGCGGGGAGTCTTGGACGTCGTGGGCTGAAAAGTGGTGTAGGCCCGTGAGATTAAGGCCTAAACCCACCACTATCCGACAAGCCCCCGATCAGTACTTGCAATAAGTTGCCTGGTGGCCTTGTAGCTCTTCTTCTGTTCGTCTTCTTCTGCTTGAGACCTTCAGCTCTTATCTTGTTGCTCCAGGGATTAGGTCTTGACGATGTCTTGTTGGCGTCGTGTGACCTTCTTCTCAGGTTTCTTCGTCCTGGTAGAGCTTCTAAGCATAAACTGGATCTGGATGGCAGACCTTGACGTAGTCCTGAAAATAATTTTAGTAGTAATGCGAAAGAAGGGATTTCTGTAGCATGTGTTACCTTTATGTCTGAGAAGACCTTTCAATGGTGGAGGCGATTCCTGTGATGACTTGCCTCCGGGTTGACGGAGTAGCAGACATGATGGATTCTGAGCCATGTAATCTGAGAAGGATTCCTTGTAATCATGACGCTAGTAGGTCAGATAAGGAAGATCAGGTGTGCCCAATTTTTAAAGCAAGTCCTAAGAAGGTTGCATGCTCCTTAACGACATGAGTAGGTCGTGGCAGGGAATAAGGCCTTCATGCTTGGTTTTGAGTGCAAGAGTTGTTTTCTGATGTGACAAGTCTGAACTGGCATCTGATCTGGCAACTGTCACTTCACGCGACCTGGAGGTCTTTGATGCGTGGCAATCTATTTTGTGAAATTTCACATAAATAACCTTTTTTACCACGTATTTCACAAAATGACCCGCAATTTAAATTTTTTTCTGAAATAACCTGTTTTTCTAACGCCCGCCCCTAGGGCGTCAGACCCAACTGTCTAACGCCACGGATAATGGCGTTAGGGTCCGTGCCACGTCGGCCCGCCGGGACCCGCTGTTTGTAAGTTTAACGCCCCGGAGTGGGGCGTCATACTTCGAAGCTTAACGCCTTGGACCGGGGCGTTATACCGGTCCATAAATACTGGTGAGTCTGATACCTAACATAAACTAAAGCCTAGCCCAGTGGCTCAAGACTCCCATCTCTACCAAGAAGACCTGGGTTCAAATCCCACCTGGTGCAAAAACGAATTTTTTTCTTTTCTTTTAATTTTCACAAAATATGTTAAATTTGTTTATAGTTCGTATCTTTTATTTTATAAATCAAAATAATAAATTTAAAATTATTATGTACTTACTCGGCAACCCACCCGGTGCAAAAATGAAAATATTTTTTTCTTTTCTTTTAATTTTCACAAAATATGTTAAATTTGTTTATAGTTCGTATCTTTTATTTTATAAATCAAAATAATAAATTTAAAATTATTATGTACGTACTCGGCTTCCAACTCATCATGGGCATACGTACGTACTCGTGCAGTCGTGCGTATGCATACGTTTGTAGTACCTAACAACTTATGTGATATGATGCTAACTACTGACGTAGGAGTACTATATATATAAAGAAGCTGCTAGCCTCCTTGTTGCATCATCAATTTATCATAGTATGTGTGCACTTCAGTACAAGGTGCATCTGCTACATATGTAGCATATACATATATCTCTTATCGGTGGTATTAATCCGGTGCTTCTTTTTATATATAGTACTCCTACGTCAGTAGTTAGCATCATATCACATATGTTATTAGGTTTTTTTTTTTTGCATAAAGAAGTTATTAGGTACTACAAACGTATGCATACGCACGACTGCACGAGTACGTACGTACGCCCATGATGAGTTGGAAGCCGAGTACGTACATAATAATTTTAAATTTATTATTTTGATTTATAAAATAAAAGATACGAACTATAATCAAATTTACAAAATTTTGTGAAAATTAAAAGAAAAGAAAAAAAATCGTTTTTGCACCAGGTATCACATATGTTAATAGGTTTTTTTGGATAAAGAAGTTATTAGGTACTACAAACATATGCATACGCACGACTGCACGAGTACGTATTGAAAGTGCATGGTTGCGCCCATGCATGGTTTTGGTAATTAATGACAATCTCTATGGACTAATGTTTATATTGAGCTACCTTTATGTGTGTCCTTTTGATTTGCTTGATCTCCATTTGTTGGAGTCAATGCTAAGGGAAGAAGATTATGTGTTGATCAAGGCTAGGTGTGAGTTGATCAACACTCAAGTCCAAGTGAAGATATGTCGAAGAGTGCTTTTCCCATCTTGGTGTATGGAGGAGCGTCATGTGAATCTTCACCAAGCGAAGCACAATCAAGAAAGGTGGTGCGTCTTGAGGAGATGGAGATCGTCTTCTTCGACCTCAAGTGGATTAAGCGCAAGGCAAAGGTATGATCTTGATAGGCTTTCTATTTTACCGGTCTCACAATCTTAGTTGAGAGACTGGGTTATAGGATAGATAGCCGTACTATCAAGAGGGGCTCTCGACCGAATATCTCGATCGTTTCATTGTAGAGAGCACAAACCTTTGCATCATTGCAACCATATTTATTGATTCTTATTTGGCTCTTATCATGGTGTGGTCTTGGTGCTTGTCATGACAAGGCCAAGTTCACCGAAAACGGTTTTCATATGCGTCTCCTTTTGCTTTTTCGGTATTGGAGATTTTGCCGGTTCATCCGTGCGGAAGGTTTCTCTCTTCCATTTCTTTGCAAAATCTCCATTGCTTGTTTGCTACATTTCCAAGGGTTGCATTTGTCGTCCTCTTTCCAACAAAATTGGTTTCACTTCATTCGGACTTCATTTGCAAAAGTTATAGCATTTCCGGTTTGCGAAATGAGAGGTTTTACCTTTCCCCATTTGTTTTTATAATATCTTGTTGGACTATGATGTTTCTCTGCATAATCTTATTGTGCTCGTTGTGACGATTCCAACGAGTCCAAGATTATCGAAAACGGAGTTCGTATGTGAAAGATATTGCGTTTCTTTTATCGGACATGTTTTAGACAGAAAAAATGAAAAAGGGAAGAAGCCCTCCCCAGCCATCTGCCCAGCCAGGCCGGCCTCATGGCCGGGGGCATGGCCGGGGGCATGGCCGAGGCTCCTCTGTTGCCCAGCCGGCCAGGCCGGCCTCCCCTGCGCAGCCTCGCGAAATTTGCCCCAACGGCCATATTTTGGCCCCCTTTTTAAGTAGTCTTCTTCCCCAAAATTGTCTAACCTTTTGCCCAACCCTAAAGCTCTTTTCTCCTCCATTGTTGACATTTTCTTGAGCTTGAGATCTCTCAATCCCTCCAATACTTCTTGCTACTTTTTGAGGGAAAAGAGAGAGGAGGTTTAGATCCACATTTTCCACCGATCAATTTCTCCTCTAAGTGAGGGGAACTCTTTGGATCTAAATCTTGGAGTTCTTGGTGTTTCTCCTCTTTGTTCTTCCTCCTAAATCTCTCCATAGCATTAGTTGCTTTGGTTGGATTTTGGGGTGAAGGATTTGACCACTTGGTGTGATCTTCCCCTTTTGTATTTGTTGCATCGGGTTGTGCTCCCCACGGTGATTCGTGGGATTGAAGGTTGGGAGCTTGTTACTCTTGGGTCATTGGACCCTAGACGGCGGTGGTGCCGTGAAGACTTCGGCTTGTGAAGCTTCGGCACGTTTTGGGAGCCCCCAATTGAGTTGTGGGTGTGTGCCCCAAAAGTTGTAAGGGCTCCGGAATCCGCCCCGAAGGATTCCGATAGTGGAAGGTGAACCAAACCTTTGGGTGCGGTTCATCGGAGAATAGGGTGAGGCCTTTGTGGCATCTTGAGTAGGCCTTTTGTGGCAAGCTCACACCCCTCCAACGAGACGTACTCCCTTAACAAGGAGGAACTCGGGAATACATCCTCGTCTCCGCGTGCCTCGGTTATTTCTATACCCGAGCTTTTACTTATGCACTTTACATTGTGATAGCCTTCGTGCTTGAAGTTCATATCTTGCTATCACCTTGTTGCTTGCCTTGCTTAGCATAAGTTGGTGATGCACATAGGTGAGCCTAGTAATTTAGGTTGTTGGCTTGTTAATTTAAACACATAGTTTTATTCCGCAATTATCAAGCCCCTAAATAGAAAAAGTTTTAATCGCCTATTCACCCCCCCCCCCTCTAGGCGACATCCGGGACGTCCTTGTCCTTTCAATTGGTATCAGAGCCTCGGCTCTCTTGTTGGGCTTCACCGCCTAGAGAGTAAAGATGTCGTCTAGGGATTTAGTGCACAATTCTATGTTTAGATTCAATGGCACAAATTTTAATATTTGGAAAACTCATATGCTTAGCCACTTGCGGGCTTTGGACCCCAATATTGAGCGTATCTTAGATATAGGTTTTTCTCCTCCAAAGGATTACGAAAGTACGACTTTAGAGGATGAGAACAACTTATATCTAGATGCTCTAGCTTCTAATGAGTTTTGCAAATTTGTGAGTGTTGTAGTATTTGAGTCAATCATGCCTCTCCGGGATGCTCACGAGCTTTGGACCAAGCTTCAAGATAAATATGGAGTGTCCAACTCTATTGAGGATGATTGTTCTCCCTCCACCTCCGGCTGTGACGAGTTCTCGTCTTCATCTACTTCACCAAAATGTGGTAAGCCACAAGCCAATGTGATGGTGAGTAGTGATAGGTTGTGCGATATTGATAGTGACCTCATTCTTGATGATCCTTTATCTCTATCTTGTTGCAATGCCTCAACTTTGGACCTAAACACACATAGCACTATAAATGACATACATGCTAGTGTTGATAGTCCTTGCATATCATCAAACATTTGCTTGGATGAATCTCTTTATGATATGCCCGCTTCATCTTGTTGCCATGATAAAAATGCTTGTGTTCCCTCTAACTCTTGCATGAATAATAACGTAGAGGAAACCCAATTTGCTACGCAACAAGATGTGAACTTAAGTAGTTCACAAATTAATTTTTCCTCTTCATCCACCCATCATTGTCTTATGGCTAAATCTTCTTCTAGCAATGATAACAAAAATGATAATAATGATGAAGAAGATGATGAGGAAAATAATGATGCCCTCTTTCATGATAAAGGTGTAATGATCCTTAAGGCCCTTTCAAAAAATAAAAATGCTTGTGATAACCTCTATGAAATCATGAGCGCCCTTGTTGAGCGCGGGGAAACCATTGAGGCTTTGGAAGCTTGCCTTGAAGAAAAGGGTAAGAATGAAAGGGATGATGCTATGGAGAAGGCATCGTTAGAAGATGCTCTTGAGGAAGAGCGAGAGACTCGGGCTTCTCTTGAGGAGAAACTAGAAAATATTGAGGAGACTCATAATGATATAATTTTTAAAATCATTAAAGAACGTGACCATGCCATTGCTAAATATAAGGTCACGAAAAATGAAAATGCTAGATTAAATGAAGAGCTTGCTAAGATTTCTTCTTCCATCCCTAATGTTAATGATGCTTGTGCTACTAACTCAATTTCTTGTGAAGCATCTATTTTGAAGGAGAATGTTGAGCTAAGGGCTCAACTTAAGGTGCTAACTAGCAAGTATAGGAAGTTGGAAGAAAGTCATGAAAAGCTATCTAGCTCTAATGATGATCTTCTAGCATCCTATGCTAGTCTTAAGTTAGCTCATGAGGCAATCACTACCAAGGTAACATCTTGTGAGCCTCATGTGGACAATAGCACAACCTTAACTAAAAATGCTATATTGCCATGTGCTAGTCCTAGTAGTTCATCCACTAAAAATGTTGCTACATCATGTGATGAATTACTTGCTTTGCCTTGTGGTCATAACAATGAAGCTTCTACTTCCTCTAGTGCTTTTGTTGCCACTAACCATGTAGAGGAAATAAAAGACCTCAAGGCCCAAGTCATTTCTTTGAGGAAAGACTTGGAAAAGCGTCATGGGGGGAAGAGTGCACTTGACAACATGTTGAGTGTGCAACAATTCCCCAATGACAAGAGTGGATTTGGATTCAACTCCAACATCAAGAACAAGTCCAAGGTTGAGAAGAAGAAGAAGGGCCAAGTTCAAGTCAAGAATCCGGCCAAGATCACTTGCTTCAAGTGCAAGGTTGAAGGGCACCATGTGAGAGATTTCCCAATGAAGAAGAAGCCTCTTAGTGAGAAGCAACTAGGGAAGCGGCCTCTTGTTCAATCTCGTGCTCAACCACGAGTTGAACAACGGCCACCTCCTAAGAAGACTCAAGTCATTGCTCCTCGAGTTGGGAAGCCTATTAAGAAGAAAGAGAAGAGTCGGTGTTGCTACCTTTGCCGTGGCAAGGGTCATTTTGCTTCTTCATGCACCGTCGGTAACCTATCCAACCCTATCATAATTGATGATGTTTATTCTCTTGGGAAGGATAGGATTGGCAATGTGTTTGCCAAATTTGTGGGGACTCAAAGTGGTGTCAAGAAAAGCACCATTTGGGTTCCCAAGCCTATTGTGACTAACTTCTTAGGACCCAACTTGGTTGGTGACCAACGAGCTTCAACTTGATCAATAGGTGTTTGTGGAGGACATTGGTGACTTGGCTACTTTTGAAGAATTAAGGGATCTTCATGGTTTTATTTCATCAAGCCAAGTCAATTGGATTGTATTGTCATCTCTCATATCCAATGCTCCTCCTTGCGGTAACTTGTATTTAATTCATATATATATTGAAAGTTGCTTGCTCCCTTGCATGTGTTAAGTTTTGTTCCTAGCATGTGCTTGTATATGATATGCTTCTCTCTTACTTATCTTGTTATTCAAGGATGTGTATGATAGTTGTATATCATGTATGTGTAATGTGTGTGTTGAGCTTTATTGAATCTTGTGTGGATTTCATTTGGCTCTTTGAGATATTAATGGACTATCCCATTTTGGGGGAGTGATGTGCTTTGTGCACTTCACAAACCTAAAAATGTGTGTACATGAGGCACACCACCTAGTATTGATATTTCAATATTATCTAGCTACTATGTGGTATGTCATATTCATGAGAAATTCAAATTCTACAATGTCCATTAATTTCTCTAGTTGGTATTTATTTGCCTCTTGTTTAAAAATAAAATGATTGATCACATTATGGGGGAGTAATAAGCTATGTGCATATTACAATCCCATAAAAATGTGAACATTTGAGGTTTGCCACTTAGATTTGATATTGTGAGTTATCTTATTTCTATGTGGCATGTTTGCTCAAACAAGTTCCAATTTTCTTTGTGATTGTCTTTTGGCTCTTGTTTGTGTGAGTTTGCTTGGTGTGGTTTTTCTCTAATATCCATTTCCATATATTATGTGAGAAACCATTTTTTTATCTTATTTTAACCATGGCTTTGCCGGTTGGTTCGAATAGTTGAAACTACCAACAAACCTTTTTCAAAATATGGTGCTTTATTTCTTATCTTTTGTCATATGCTTATTTGTTGTGAAGTGGTCTTGAACATCATTCCTATACACCACCGAGAAATATCTTCATATACTCCTTGTCCATGACAAGTGATTCTAGTAATTGTGGTGGATTTTGTAGATCATCTTCACTTTGGCTCTTGCGTTAAATTGCCTTACTTATTGCCTTCCTTGCCTCTTGCATGGATCCTAATTTTCGATTGGTAGTGTTTAGTGTTGTAAATAAAATATGGAGAGTAATGATCCCTTGTGTGTGCATTTTGTATTCAAATGCAAATATCTAAGATAATGCACGAATCTTGGGGGAGCATTCCTTTTTATTTAGAACACTATCCTATCCATCAATATTTGATCCTTTCAATTGGCATTTGATTCTTTTATCTTATGTTTTGGTACCTTCAATTGGTATTAATTGGAATTTAATATCTCCTCAATAGATATTTGTTTCAATTGATATTTATTGTGGGAGTTTTGATACCTTATTGCTTTATTTTACTTTACTTGATTTCGGTCAAGTATCACTCTCTTCTTGGTATCTTTTCTCCTAGTTGATTTTTGTTTTGTGTTAATTGGTATCTTATTTTCATTTGGTGTCTTATCGATCATTTGTTGTGTTGATTTGATTCCTTTTGATATCACAAGTCATGTGTTGATGTGTTTTGGAATCAATCATTTGTTGTTTTGATTCTTTCCTCAATCATGTGTTGATTTGGATTTCGATATAATTTGGACAACCTTTAGTGTCACACTTTGGTGTGCTCTTTTTTTGGTTTACTTAGTGTTTTTGTCCAAATTGTATCTCTTTTGGTTCTTGTAAGTCTATACATGCTTTTTACTAGTTTATATATTTTATGGCATGATAGTCTTTCTTGATCCAATATATAGGGGATACTCCACCGAATTCTAAATCGGCTAAGATGTGCATGAAATTCAATTTTATATCTATATGCACATATTTATGTGGAGTGTTTCCTATATATTGTAGTTTATCTAACTACTATGGAACCCAATGAGTTTGGGAACCATTTTGTACTCTAATTTTGTTTTAGGTACAATGGAGATGCATTGGATGCTTGCCTCATTCATAAGGAAGGTGTTCTCACCGTGTGATTGTCGGAGTCAAGCTTTGATGTCAAACCAACTCTCATCATCTTCATCACCAATGTCATCTCGGTAACAAGTATCTATCCCATGCATACTTCTCTAGTATTCAACCTTGTGTAGGTTGCCTCTTGGCATGAAGTCCTTTATGTGCAATTGTTGTGGTTTGGCTTATTTCCTTCACTTAATATATCTTTGTGATATGTGTGATGAATTTGCAAAAACCTTTTTCTTCAATTGATATTACTCCTTTGTGATACTTGTTGCCTATTTCAAAGCATCTCCACTATCTCTTGTTCCCTTAGTGATATGTGTGATGCCTTTGATATATTTGAAGTTCATTTATATACAATGAGATAAATTTGAGCTATGTGCTATGCTTTTAAGCAATAATCTCGTTTGCATATTCATGACTTCCCTTTTGGATACCTTGGTCTCCACTTTATCAACCATCTCATATGTGCAAGTTTCTTTGTGGATGTATATCATCAATGATTTGTCTACTTAGAAACCTATACATGTGAGAGAGGTCACCTTTTAGTTGGTATCCTAATTCTTTTGAACTACCTTGTTTTCTTCTATAATTCTTTGGTGGCTCCAAATTTGTCTCATGAGTGCTTGTCCTAGTGTTTATTGGTATCTTTGCACACTCATGTTTTTGTTGAGGATCTTTTTACCTCATGCTTACTATGGTGAGCATGTCGAGTTTTATTGGCTAAATGTTCTCACTTGCTCTTGGCTTTTTCAATTGATTTTAGTTTCCAATTGGTATCCTTGAGCTCGTGAACATATCCTTTTTGAAAAGGTCTTTGTATCTTGGTTGGGCCTATCTTATGTTGGATCTTTGAAAATTGGTATCGTCTTATGGCTCAACCATATCTTTGGTGCAAGTGCTATGATTTGCTTTTGCTTTATGCACATTTGCACTTGTTGCGGGTTCTAGATGATTTTGGGGGAGCAAGGATACCATATTTGTGCACTCCTCATAGTGGATAAACATTGGGGAGCTTCTCCATTTTTATTTAGAACTCTTGCTTTGGATCTTTTCGATTGCTTTTCTCCTTTGTGGAGAGGTTTAGAATGATTTCATCTTTTTGCAATCTTTGGATCCTCAATATAGTTTGATTTCCTCTATTTGTTCGTTAAAAGGGATTGTCATCACCTTTATGGAGGAACTCATACTATATTGGCCTTCTAAATTTTTCTTCCCATTTCGGCAATCGATGCCAATGGGGGAGAAGTTTAGAGGGTTTAAGGGAATTTGGGTTTTATGCTTTTGTTGCATTTGCCATGCATGCGCTTGCATCCTTGCTCGTTTGTCTTGCAAGGATGCTTCATTCATTATATAAACCCTCTTAAAAGGGGATTGTCATCAATTACCAAAATGGGGAAGATTAAAAGTGCATGGTTGCGCCCATGCATGGTTTTGGTAATTAATGACAATCTCTATGGACTAATGTTTATATTGAGCTACCTTTAGGTGTGTCCTTTTGATTTGCTTGATCTCCATTTGTTGGAGTCAATGCTAAGGGAAGAAGATTATGTGTTGATCAAGGCTAGGTGCGAGTTGATCAACACTCAAGTCCAAGTGAAGATATGCCGAAGAGTGCTTTCCCCATCTTGGTGTATGGGGGAGCGTCATGTGAATCTTCACCAAGCGAAGCGCAATCAAGAAAGGTGGTGCGTCTTGAGGAGATGAAGATCGTCTTCTTCGACCTCAAGTGGATTAAGCGCAAGGCAAAGGTATGATCTTGATAGGCTTTCTATTTTACCGGTCTCATGATGTTAGTTGAGAGACCGGGTTATAGGATAGATAGCCGTACTATCAAGAGGGGCTCTCGACCGAATATCTCGATCGTTTCATTGTAGAGAGCACAAACCTTTGCATCATTGCAATCATCTTTATTGGTTCTTATTTGGATCTTATCGTGGTGTGGTCTTGGTGCTTGTCGTGCTCGTCATGACAAGGCCAAGTTCACCGAAAACGGTTTTCATATGCGTCTCCTATTGCATTTTCGGTATTGGAGATTTTGCCGGTTCATCCGTGCGGAAGATTTCTCTCTTCCATTTCTTTGCAAAATCTCCATTGCTTGTTTGCTACATTTCCAAGGGTTGCATTTGTCGTCCACTTTCCAACAAAATTGGTTTCACTTCATTCGGACTTCATTTGCAAAAGTTATAGCATTTCCGGTTTGCAAAATGAGAGGTTTTACCTTTCCCCATTTGTTTTTATAATATCTTGTTGGACTATGATGTTTCTCTGCATAATCTTATTGTGCTCGTTGTGACGATTCCAACGAGTCCAAGATTATCGAAAACGGAGTTCGTATGTGAAAGATATTGCGTTTCTTTTATCGGACATGTTTTAGACAGAAAAAATGAAAAAGGGAAGAAGCCCTCCCCAGCCATCTGCCCAGCCAGGCCGGCCTCATGGCCGGGGGCATGGCCGGGGCTCCTCTGTTGCCCAGCCGGCCATGATGGCCGGGCCAGGCCGGCCTCCCCTGCGCAGCCTCGCGAAAATTGCCCCAACGGCCATATTTTGGCCTCCTTTTTAAGTAGTCTTCTTCCCCAAAATTGTCTAACCTTTTGCCCAACCCTAAAGCTCTTTTCTCCTCCATTGTTGACATTTTCTTGAGCTTGAGATCTCTCAATCCCTCCAATACTTCTTGCTACTTTTTGAGGGAAAAGAGAGAGGAGGTTTAGATCCACATTTCCACCGATCAATTTCTCCTCTAAGTGAGGGGAACTCTTTGGATCTAAATCTTGGAGTTCTTGGTGTTTCTCCTCTTTGTTCTTCCTCCTAAATCTCTCCATAGCATTAGTTGCTTTGGTTGGATTTTGGGGTGAAGGATTTGACCACTTGGTGTGATCTTCCCCTTTTGCATTTGTTGCATCGGGTTGTGCTCCCCACGGTGATTCGTGGGATTGAAGGTTGGGAGCTTGTTACTCTTGGGTCATTGGACCGTAGACGGTGGTGGTGCCGTGAAGACTTCGGCTTGTGAATCTTCGGCACGTTTTGGGAGCCCCCAATTGAGTTGTGGGTGTGTGCCCCAAAAGTTGTAAGGGCTCCGGAATCCGCCCCGAAGGATTCCGATAGTGGAAGGTGAACCAAACCTTTGGGTGCGGTTCATCGGAGAATAGGGTGAGACCTTTGTGGCATCTTGAGTAGGCCTTTTGTGGCGAGCTCACACCCCTCCAACGAGACGTACTCCCTTAAAAAGGAGGAACTCGGGAATACATTCTCGTCTCCGCGTGCCTCGGTTATTTCTATACCCGAACTTTTACTTATGCACTTTAAATTGTGACAGCCTTCGTGCTTGAAGTTCATATCTTGCTATCACCTTGTTACTTGCCTTGCTTAGCATAAGTTGTTGGTGCACATATGTGAGCCTAGTAATTTAGGTTGTTGGCTTGTTAATTTAAACACATAGTTTTATTCCGCAATTATCAAGCCCCTAAATAGAAAAAGTTTTAATCGCCTATTCACCCCCCCTCTAGGCGACGTCCTTGTCCTTTCACGTATGTACGCCCATGAGTTGGAAGCCGAGTACGTACATAATAATTTTAAATTTATTATTTTGATTTATAAAATAAAAGATACGAACTATAAACAAATTTAACATATTTTGTGAAAATTAAAAGAAAAGAAAAAAATATTTTCGTTTTTGCACTGGGTATCACATATGTTATTAGGTTTTTTTTTATAAAGAAGTTATTAGGTAGTACAAAAGTATGCATTCGCACGACTGCACGAGTATGTACGTGCGCCCATGATGAGTTGGAAGCCGAGTACGTACATAATAATTTTAAATTTATTATTTTGATTTATAAAATGAAAGATACGAACTATAATCAAATTTAACATATTTTGTGAAAATTAAAAGAAAATAAAAAATATTTTCGTTTTTGCACCGGGTGGGATTTGAACCCGGGTCTTCTTGGTAGAGATGAGAGTCTTGAGCCACTGGGCTAGGCTTTAGTTTATATTAGGTATCAGACTCACCAATATTTATGGACCGGTATAACGCCCCGGTCCAAGGCGTTAAGCTTCGAAGTATGACGCCCCACTCCGGGGCGTTAAACTTACAAACAGCGGGTCCCGGCGGGCCGACGTGGCACGGACCCTAACGCCATTATCCGTGGCGTTAGACAGTTGGGTCTGACGCCCTAGAGGCGGGCGTTAGAAAAACAGGTTATTTCGGGATTTTTTTTAAATTGCGGGTCATTTTGTGAAATACGTGGTCAAAAAGGTTATTTATGTGAAATTTCACATCTATTTTTGACAGAGAGACCTGACGGTGGCACGGCTTTTGAGGATTTTGCGTGCGAATCTTAACCGGCTGGCGCAATTGTGGGTGGTGATCATAAAGATTTTCTGCCCATGACGTCCACTGATTAACGTGGGTCGGTAAGTTTTTCGTGAATCTCTCCATTGTTCCTTGGGCTAGAACGGCCATAAAAGCAAACTTTTAACCCTTTTTTGGGTGAGACAGAGCTGACCAGCATCCTTACCCCTTCTGTCTTCTTTCTCCTTATCTCCTTGCCCGAGCTCATTCCATGGCTGATCCTTCCCTTTCAGATTGGGGTGTACCTTCTCCACCGGAGTCCGGGACCCTTGAGTCCATAGTGTCCCACCGTTCTTCCAGAGCTATGCCGTCGCCTGGCGCCTCTTCTTCGGCTGCTCTAGTTTCGGAAGACCTAGAGGAAACCACTGCTGGTTGGTGGGTAGAGTCGCTGGTTACTGAGGAGAAAATCCTTGATTTCGTGAGAGATGAGGTAATTCCTGAGGACCATTGGCTGCGGATTTGCAAAGAACCTAACCCTTCTGGCTTATCTGCTGGTGAGTCAGTCCTACTTTTAGACCACTTCTTATGCGGGGCAGGCTTTCCCCTTTCTCCCTTCGTAGAGAAGGTTCTTGCACACTTTGATGTCCGGCTTCTACGTCTCTCCCCAAATTCCGTCTCTTTCCTTGCTATCTTCATCCATCTGTGTCGGGTGGTGCTCAAAATTGAGCCCTCCTTAAACTTATTCCTGCAATACTATCAGTTAAAGCCTGTCGGTGGAAGGGCAAAGCGTAGGGTTTGCAGTTCCGCATATCTGGTGCTTATATCTGGGAACCGGGAAAATAAGTACATTCCCATCTCTCAGAAGGATTCATGGCCTACCCCGGCGGCGCGCTGGGTGATTGGAGGATGCGGGAGAGGGTTTCCTCTTTTCTCGGACTCCGTTGCGGGAGACATGCCAAAAGGACCTTTCTGCCAAAAACTAAAAGTGGTACTTTAATTCACGTACCATTCTAGTGGATTACATTTATTTTCAAGAGTCTTACACGTCGATAATAAATCCAGCATCAACGAGGCATTTAAACTGAAACCTCCTGTCAAAACGGTGAGGTAAAATCATCGCAATGCAGAAGCGTAGGAAGACCACCAGCAGAACAGCCTATAAGGATGGCCTGAAAATGCGTAGAAAATGAGGCCCTTATTCACAACTAAGTAATGGTTCTTGCTGAAATTGCCTGAATGAGATCTATCCTAGTAACAGTTCTTCTGAACTTATATGAACACGGTGAATCTAGTATGACCTGCTTAGCATCGGCGAGTCCTTCATCCATGAGTTCGTCAATAACCACTTCGTAGATGCGCAATCCTCTGCAGTAGAGTGTGCTTCCATCCTACACCGTCACCACAGAACATCATCACGAGCAATGAAGGCGGTGACAATGAAGACGGTAAAATGGAGTAAGGATTCAGAAAGATCACCTCAGCTTGCCCTTTGGCATCCAAAGTGACAGAGAAGCAAGAGGAATTACCAGGATTCAGCAGCTGATCAACACTGAAGATCCCAGGGCCGGCGAACATCACAGGTTCCATGAAACTAGACGGACCGAGGTCGGTCTTACTGCGGTAGGAACACTCCTTGACCCCGCTGCACCATCCTCACCCCTGGTTGTTCTCAATGGAAGAGAAAAAACATAGGTCAGTATATTACCCTGCCTTGAACCTGCTTACTAAACGTCCTCATCATGTCAATCTCAAAGTGCAATTCAGTTATCAAAACTGTACACTTGGTTCAGAACATTGATCTTCAATTGGTGTCAGTAATAAGATGTTCGATTTCGGAAGAAAAAAAAGAGAAACGACGGGTGAGGATGAGGAAGGAATGGTGAAACTACATGTAGATGGATGATCCAGTTGTCGGATCCGTCGCCGGAGCCTCGCTGCAGGTGGTATCCCGGCGGTGTTCCGTCCAAGCACACTGGATGGCATCTGCTGGTTCCAAAATAAGAGAAGTAACAAGTTACAGTAACACGTTGGATGAGCACAGCGCATCTGCTCCCTTCTCCGCGGCGCCGGCGACGATGGTCAGCTCGAGGAGCGCTGCCTGCAGCGGCCCGCGACGGAGAGGGCGGGATGCAGGCAGCAGCAGGAGCAGGACTGACGCCGCCGCCGCAGCGAGTCCCCAGGGACGGAGGTGCCGCTGCTGCCGGTGGAGGAGGAGGAGGAGGAGCGGGTCTGCTGATGTCGCCATCGACGTCATGGCCGTCGCGGGTAAGCGACAATGCAGTTTGGATGACACGGTGGTCTCGTGCTCTCGCTTGCTTAAAGCTTTACTGTCATTTATAAAGCTCCAAAAAGAAAGCTTACTAGCAATGAGCAGAGCCGTCTGCCAATGCGTTTCGATCATTTCCATTTATATTCATGTCATCCAACAGCGGGTTTCCGTATCCTCTCATTTGCTTGTCGAGACATTGTATTTCCGTTGTGATAGGTAATGGAATGTCGAGACATTGTATTTCCGTTATGATAAGTAATGGAAAGGGGAATAGTCCGGTTGGAAAAGTTCGAAATGGATACAGCTGAACAGAAACAATGATCAGTCAGCAATGAGCAGGATTAAACTCGGAATAACTCTCAAAAAAGAGGATTGATCTCAACATACTACCTCTTTAAATAAAACAAGAGGTTCGTCTCAACGTCCCTCTCACAAAAACTAGGGACAAGCTCTAGCATGGCAACACCAGTCTATCCAAGATCACAAGATGATTCAACTTCAGTCGGTCGCTACGAAACAACAGCACGACTGAACCGTGCACCCAAACACACTACGGACACCAGCCAAAAGCTTACAACAGAACATGCATCTCAGGTTGGATTTATTTATGTACACCCACCATATTAACAAAATAAGACCGTACTACCCTACCCTCCTCCAGATCACATCTCATGACGCCTCCGCGGTAGGGAAACTCGTATTCAGAGACTAAGAAGAATCCTGGCGAGAGCTCGTAGCTTCGTCTAGCATCTCGTGCGGGAAACTGCTTCCGTGCTCCTGTTCTTGGCCACCGCCGCCAGCATCGTAATCCAGCACCTTGGGCTCCAGGTCGCCGAAGTCGTCTGGCAATGACGGCCTGAGAAAAACAAAAAAGGCGTATGAGTACGATTCGACGCGATCCGGAAAGGGTTAAACAACCAGTAGTACGAACTGCATGTATGTGATGTTACCCAGGATCCTGGAGGGCAAGCGGATTATGAACCGCATCGTGCGAACCGCTGTTTTTGCCGCGCTTCTTCTTCTTCTTCTTCTTCTTCTTCTTCTTCTTCTTCATCTTCTTCTTCTTCTTCTTCTTCTTGGGACGCTGTTGGTGGCTCTTCACTGAATGGTCGACGGAGGTGACCGGGCGATCGTATACATCTGGGGCCCACTTAACGCGGCGATTCTCAGTTGGCGATGCTTCACCGCTTCTCTCACGGCCTCCTTTCATAGCGGAGACGAGCCTTATAGAAGACTAGGCAGAAACAAAAACAGACTGTGCGTAAATAATTTGAGGTCAAGCAAGGATAAAACTGCACATAACATAAATCAGAATGCTGCCACAATTACATTACCATCTTATCATAAAGCCTCAGCTTAAATGTACCAATACCGCTACACCAATACACCAGGTAGGAAAACAAGCCTAGACTGCTCGACCTAATAATTTGATAGGCGCTTCTGTAAGAAATACTTATAATTGGCTGCAGAACTGAAAATACATCGAACAAGTCAACCAGAACTTCTGCAAATTCACCACATATCATCACTGCATATGGATTGCTGAACATTATTTACCTAGAAAGCCAATGCCAGCATATAATATTACAAACTATCTCTATTTCTGATGCCCTCACCATTTCCCCCCCCTTTTTTTTTGCGAATATCCCCATTTCCCCCTTAACTAGTGGGTACTCCAGATCCAGAGCACCCAATACCGTTCATAGAGATACTTTCCATAATACCATGTATGCTAAGCATGGCTGGCATAGCTGAAGCAGACACGACATAATTTAACATGTTTAACTCACCGGAAAGGGCAGCGGATGATCATATGTTGAACATTCCTTTGGTTCACTGCAAAAGGAGCTCACATGGGAGTTCCCATCACCTCCGTTGCCTCTCTTGACTCCTGAGCTGGTAGAAACTGAGATATCCACTTCAGTCTCTAGAGAATCACCATCCATACATTGTTCATTAGTTCCATCCTGGCTATGATGGAGTCCCCCGCTGCGGATTACATTTATTTTCTGCCAATATCCCCATTTCCCCCTTAACTAGTGGGTACTCCAGATCCAGAGCACCCAATACCGTTCATAGAGATACTTTCCATAATACCGTGTATGCTAAGCATGGCTGGCATAGCTGAAGCAGACACGACATAATTTAACATGTTTAACTCACCGGAAAGGGCAGCGGATGCTCATATGTTGAACATTCCTTTGGTTCACTGCAAAAGGAGCTCACATGGGAGTTCCCATCACCTCCGTTGCCTCTCTTGACTCCTGAGCTGGTAGAAACTGAGATATCCACTTCAGTCTCTAGAGAATCACCATCCATACATTGTTCATTAGTTCCATCCTGGCTATGATGGAGTCCCCCGCAAGAACTCTGAGTCTGCCCTGCTGGAGGAAGTGCCGCCACTAGCAGAACCATGCCATCCTTGCCAACGGAAGAGATATCGTGACCCTCCATCGGTACTCTTTCAGAACCACAAGATAGATCGCCCATCCTTGCCACTGCAAGGAACAAAGAAGTTAGATATTAGTGGTATCATAGAAACTACCCAAGGTTCAAAAAAGCGGTAAGCGCTAAGCGAGCGGTGAGGCACCGCATCAGAGGAATTGAAGCTTAAGCGTTTTGTACGGAACCGTACGTACGCAAAATAGGGAACCAATTCTAGGCATACATAAGCCTAAAATACTTGTATTTTTGTATTCTGAACATGTAATGCTATATTTCCTACTCCTAGCTACAGCAGCAGCTATATTTCCTATTCCTAGCAACAGCAGCAGCTCGGCAACTCCTACTCCTAGCAACAGCAGCAGCTCGGCAGCTCCATTTCCTAGCAACAGTAGCAGCTTGGTAGCTCCTAGCAAGTAGATCGCCCTAGCAAAAGCAGCAGCTTGGCAGCTCCTAGAAATTGAGAAGATAACTGACACGCTACGGCCGACGGCGAGTAGATCGTCTCCCTCGATCTGGGCGGAGAAGATGCTCCTAGCAAGTTTAACTACCTATGCTCAAGCAAAAAAAATCAATGGTTATCACCAAAGTGTTAGCTGCCGAAGGAGATCTCTTTGCTTGCGTCTATAACACAGGGGGTCTAAAGAAGCATCTGACGAGTAGCACTATTGACTGATCAAATTTCGTTAGCGGGTAAGGCGCGTCGGGGGGAGGGACCTAGGAGGAGGAGGAGGAGAGGTGGGGGTGCGAATAGAAGGGAGGGGAAGGGGGTTTGAGGGAGGCGGTGGGAGCAGGAGGCGGAGGGGAGGATGGCGTCGCCGAAGGGTGCGGCGCACAGCGCCGGCCGCATCGTACGTACGTGGCCGGCCCGCGGGCCGCCGGAGGGGCGGCGGCGGTGGTGAGGAGACACGGCGAGGCGGTGAGCCGGCGTGAGTGAGATGAGATCTGGATGGGTGGAACGTTGAGTTGGAAATAGAGTGTAGGAAGACAACGACCGAGATGTGTCGGAAACTGATACTTTTGTTGCCTGCAACTGATTCTCCTTTGATCTGCAAACCTGGGCATCCCAAAAAATTGTTGCCCGCAACTGATTCTCTTTTGATCCGCAACTGATCATCTGGCTATCAACTCCTGAAAATTGGTTCCAGTTTACAGGCCCGGACTGGCTTCTTCACTTGTTGTCCAACATTACCAAAGACGGTACAGCTTGGCACTTAAGATGCGACATTGTGCATGGCAAAGGAGATAGCACCATTGCTAGCTCCGTAAATTTTCTCAAAAGATACATTCAGGAGTTGACACTTGCTTGCAAACCTGACGAAAATGTTAAAGGTAAGCAACCTGTTTTAACTATTGCTGCTAACCTGAACTTGGATCATTACAGGGAGACCAACTACAAGCAGACAAGTACTACTACGTGTTGGCTCCCTCCAGAACCTGGGTGGATCAAGATAAACGTTGATGCTTCTTTTCTGAGCCCAAGTGGAGAAGCTTGGGCAGGCTGTATTGCTCGGGACCATCATGGTACGGTGCTCTGGGCGTTGAGCTCGGCTATTCCAAGGTGTACTGAAGTGGAAGAAGCTGAGGCTCGGGCGTGTTTGATCGGGCTGCAGGCCATTCACAATGGTCAGGATTCGGCTGTCATTTTGGAGTCGGACAATATTTCTGTGGTGAACGCGATTGATGACAGAAACCAAACTCTGTCTAGGATTGAGAATATTTACCAAGACATTGTGGAGCTAGCTGATAAGCTGGGTCGTTTCAAAGTGCTGAAAACTGGTAGAGGAAGTAACCACTAACCAGGCAGCTCATGGTCTGGCCTCGTTAGCTAGATTTTCCTTAGCTAATTGTTTCTGGTTGGGGCGTGTCCCACCAGAAATTGCTGCCTGTGTTCATCGTGACATTGTAAACTCCTGTGATTCTGTTTAGTGAAACTTTTAAAACTCAAAAAAAAAAAAAACTGGACATCTTAGCAAAATCATCTGAAGTAATTGGTTCTGAAGAAATGTCGCATATATGCGGTAGGCAACTCATCATGTGAATGAGTGCAACTACACAATACCGAATGTGCAACTGAACCAAACAACAATATGGGTACTGCATTTTAGTCCAGTAATTTTGACTTGGCAATATCCACCACCTAAAAAACCACACACTACACATCCATCATCTAGGTCTGCAAAAGGGAGACGAGCGAGTGGGGATTAACAGGTAAGAGGCGCGTCGGGGGAAGGGAGCTAGGAGGAGGAGGAGGAGAGCTGGGGGTGCGAAGAGAAGGAAGGGAAAGGGGGTTTGAGGCGGTGGGTGCAGGAGGCGGAGGGGAGGAGGGCGTCGGCGGCGCCCAGCGCCGGCCGCATCGTACGTGGCCGGCCCGCGGGCCGCCGGAGGGTAGGTAGCGGTGGTGAGGAGACGGCGAGGCGGTTGGCCGGCGTGAGGGAGATGAGATCTAGATGGGTGGAAGGTTCAGTTGGAAATGGAGTGTGGGAAGACGACGACAGTAGTAGAGTAGGCGTGTCGGAAATATCCACAGCACTATTAATTGGCTCACTGGGCTATGTGCTAGCCCATGTAGCAGTTGCTTAAAAGAATTTTTTTATTTTTTTTGGCAGAAGGTCCATGCTAGCTGCAGATATATCTAAAAAAAGAAACATTGTAACCGAAAAGAGACGTTTCCGACCGACCTTTTAGAGCTTCCATCATGCACGCATTTGGCGTGCGTCGACATGCCTCATCCGGCTAACCGTGGGGCTGCGTTTTGTTGGGTCGCTGAGTGCCCCCCTTCGTTGCTAGGTAAGGCCATGTTCGATGAGTACTCATCTTTTCATCGTTGTTGGGGTTTTGATCGGGCAATAGATTTGTAGATCGGTATGAGGCCAAGGTCCTCATAGGTGAACACACGTATAACACAGATTGTATGTAGGATTCTAACCCCAAGATAAATCACGGTAACAACCGTACCTTTTCTTGTGGTGGTGTGGTGTTGCGTTCATAACGGGGAACCGTACCTCCATCGTCAACACCGATGTCGACACCATTACCCGTCAGTCAGTCCTGCTCCTCTTATCCATTCCAAAGATATCTGCGGAGGGTCGAACTGCTACCGCTTCCTTCTTATCCTCTTGCTACAGTGGTGAGAGGCGACTGGGAGGCGACTTTCGAGGTTTGTCTGCTCCCCCGGCACGACCGCCGGTCCGCCTCGCCTCCGACGGCCCTCTGGGCGTTGGGAGACGGGCCGGACCGCGGTGCTGCTGCCGGTGGGGAGCGTTTTGGTGCCTTGGTGGCGTCGTCGAGTCGGCGGCGTCGGCGCTGCTATGGCTTTTGTCCTCCCGCCTCCGTCCCCGTCCCGGCGTAGCTAGCTCCGGCGCCGCTGGGGAGGCTGTGGAGGTTGGTCCTGGTCGGATCTGGTGGGATCTGGCCAGTTGTACAGGAGTCTGGTGCTGGTTCTCTTCCTGGCTATCGGGGTTTCAGCTGGTGGTGCTGGTGAAGGCCTCGGTGTCGGTGTGGAGGATGTCAGCGTCTTCAATAATGGGCAGTGAGGGTGTTGGTGCTGCTGAGGATGTGGGGTGGTTTGCGGTGGAGGGATCTGGTCTCGCTGGGCCAGATCTGGAGCGGTTTGAGCTCGGCGCGCGTCGCCGGCCGATGGTGTTTCAGCATATCTCAGATCCAGTTCGTTGGAACTGGTGGCTACTGCGGCTCTTCTTCGCCTTCTGGCTTGAGGTTCATCCGCCTCCAAGGTTTGTCATCGATGGCGTCTTCTTTGCGGGCGTTCGCGCTGGTGGAGGTCCGTCTCGATGGTGTGAGGTTGACGAAGATGTTAGGCTTCACGGGTTTCACTACCTGTATCCGCTTCTTGTGTACTTGTATTTCTACGCGTCCCTGTGTTGTTTCCTTACTACTGTTTAATGAATACAAGTTTTTCCTTCAAAAAAAAACACCGATGTCGACGCATCGTGCCCTCTTCTACATTCATGTCCTCGGGACACGTCCGCGAGGAGCCAGTATTGGAGCTTGATGGAGAGAGCCCGGAGATTGCCGCGGGGCGGCTGGGCAAGAGATTCCTCCACTGGTGGACACAGGAACTGCCCGGAGATGGATGCAGAGATGGACTCCACGGAGGAGCCCGCGTTGGCGTGGCAAACCTCTAACATTTCCCTCAGCTGGATGACATATTCGTCAAGGTGGAGTTTCTTAGAGTTTGTGTCAAATATGTTTATAGACTATAGTTGGACTTGGATTATGCGACAGGTTACGTGTTGGAATCGAACACTTATAACCTAAGCCTATTATAAAAATGCACCAGTGGTACCCAAATTAGACTAGACGGAAGTAGTTAGGTTAGACAGAGATCACTTGATAGATTTATTTATGCATTTCTTGTTGCATTTATTTTCACTACATACTTTTTTCTAGCTGGAATCCCGATTTCTTTCTCTTCAAGTCTGGATTCTACTTGTCCGAAGTTACGACTTTTTTTTCATATTGATTGGCATGGCATTGGAGGACAGTCCGGTGCCAGTGGCAGGGACACTAGACCGCCTTGGCGTCGGCGATCGGGTGTGTTTGTTAACCTTGACGGGCTTATCGTTGATGGTACTTTGATTAGTACATAGAGATGATGAGAACCCGTTAAGCATGCTCTACGGATATAGATGTTGTTCGCTGACCGCGTTACCAAAGATAGCCTATCGTGTACTTTATGCAATGATGTATAGTGATGTATATGCGTATAATGCTAATTGTATGCTAAATTCCTCAATGCAATGGCATATCAACTTTGTGGTGGCGTCTAAGTCATCCTTGTCGGCGAGGTGCTGGAGGAAGATGGACGGCGGCTTCTGCATCCCAAGTGGTCTCGCCCCCAGCGGTGATCAAGCTGAATTTGTCGACGAGGTTTCGTCAAAAAATTTGGGCTGCAGTTGAAATCAGTAGCTAATCGTAATTTACAATTTTCTTTGAGGTCCGCTTTGCAAAATCTAGGGACTGGATTGTAGTTTCAGATTCTTTATGCTCTTTTACAGTCTGTACAATGTACTTTGACCAGATATAATGTAGTCTGGGTCCTTCTAGACCCTCCCTTGTTAAAAGAAGAAGAAGAAGAGGAAGGTGCTCACCAGTCACCACTCACCAGGGTATAGAGGAAGTAGCATCCGAGAAGGTGCAGTTGGGCAGCTGATATCAGCCTCATACATCATGGGAAGAAATTTGTGTCCACGGTGGATATTAGAAATAGGATGTTAGACGACATCAGGCGTAAATTATTGGGCACGCTGTTGGCAACCTTTCAAGTGTTCTTACTTCTTACTCGCTGCAGTTGAATAATTGAGACGTGGAGCAGGCTGTTGTCAAAAACAAAAGGAGAAGCAGGGCTTGGATTTCAGCCCCAAATCGCCGACTCAAGCAACCTCCTCCAGCCGCTGAGCACCGTTCCAGACCTCCTCCTCCTGCCACGGAAACGATCGAGCCCCGCGTCTTCGGACAGCCGAGGAGCACGATATTGATCCGGAAACTCCACCTCCGTGAAAGCTCGGCGGCGACCGGAGATGTCACCTCCGGCGTCCTCTCCACCTGGTAAGACCCTACTCCTCCTCCTAGCACAGCTCCTATGGTTTGGTGTGTTCGTGTTCTGGCCGAGCTAAGATATGTCGCGGTAGTGGTAGGATCTGGCCGCTGCTGCCACGGATTCGGACAGCCCTTCTCCAAATACACACGTACAACCTCGATTCTTGGTGCATAGTTCTTTGTGATGTTCTAGGAAACCTGTGCTGGTTTTGCATCTAGCTCTAGTGTGTAGACGTGTAGTTAAGCTCAAACCTGAAGCTTCCTTTGTGGGGTTGGACTCATAAGAAGACACTTCTGTCACGCTCACATGCCGATGCTGCTGGTTCTTGTTATACATGTAGCTGCAGTGGGTTGGTCTATTCCATTTTCCATTCTAGTACCTTTTTTGTTTTTTCCTAGTAGGAATGATATGTGAGCTCTTGTGTTTGAAAAGCTGATTGATATAACAATATTCGTAAGAGATAGGAAAACAGATGTCCAATTCATAAATGCATACATCACAAGTTAAAATTCAGGGAGATGATTATAGCTCGTGTGTGCTTCACATGAGCAGAAGTCAAAGCCTGGATTTGCATCTTTAGTTCAGTGCTTCAAATGCGCCTCGGTGCAAAAGCTTCCTTGTGGGGTTTCTTTGTGGAGTAAATTTTTCATGAGAAGATTTCATTAAATTTTCTCGCGCCTTCTATCTAATTAACCTTGACATATTCTGTATTTCAGGAACTTACAGTTGGAACACTTTTCAGCAAATCACCCAACAACTTTAAGCTTCTAATGGCAGAACCACTAACAATTGCTGCCGGGATAGGATGGGGCATGAGAGCCGCAGGGTGGATCGCCTCGCCCATCATCTCTGAGCTTTTCAAGAAAGCCTCCCCCTACATAGGCATCGACGCATCAAAGAAGCTAAAGGAACTTGAGACGAAGATTCTAATGCTGGAGCAGGGGATGGAAATGGTGGAGGAGAGCCCTCACCGGGATCGTCTCCAACGGCTATTCGAGGATCTTAAATCTTCTTTCTACGAAGCTGAAGAAATATTGGATGATGTTGAGTATCACCGTCTTAGGAAGCATATCGAAGATACTAAGATGAAGCCAGACAGCGACACTCCTTCACGAAAGAGGGATTGGGTGAAGAAAAAGCTCCAATCTGCCATGCCGAGCTCCCCCCTAAAAGATCAGGTCATTTCATGCCTCTATGTGTTTGTATTTCTCTCAGGCCTATAAGTTTTGTGCAAAAATGTTACATGAAATTATATTAGAATTTCTATATATATAAAAGAATACCATTAGTCCCCGGAAATTCACACTGGCTCGTACGGAGAAATCAGCGCTACTACCGTTGATTGTGCGATTAGTTCCTAGTTACCCGTGAGCAGTAAGCCAGTAACGACTCAATTAGGTGATTGCATAACCCAAACAGGGGGACTAATTTCAACCCTGAGATATTTTGTAGATGAATGGTCAGACGAAAGCCTCTGGCCGGACTGCCGATTAGAACTTTAGAAGTGTTTACCTAAAATCTTTGTATACACCACTAGCAAAAATTGGACTCTCTTCATAGTATTCTTAATGTCATCAATAAACAAGTAAAACTTATGTTCGTATCCTCTAGATGTAACCTAGGCTATATTTTAGTGAAAATCAAGCTAAAACTGAATTTCCTTTAGTTTATTGATGTGAGCTTATGTTTTCTCATTTGTCGAATCCTCACCTGATATTTTGTTTTGCAGGAGAGCGGTATGTCAAAAATTAAGTTGAAGCAGAGCCTAGACAAAATAGAAAAGGTTATAAACGAAACATGCGAAATTTTGGAACGGATAAACTTGCCAAGCATAATTAATGCTAACCCGAGCCATGTTGTTGCTGTTAGCTCACGGGGTGCAGTTACTACTGCGACGCCTCCATTAGTGGTAATTGGAAGAGATGAAGATTGTGATATGATCGCAACAATGCTTCATGAGACTGAAGAATATGGTCAACCTGACACCAATAGTGCTCAGCATTTTTCTGCAATTGGCATTTATGGCATCGGCGGTTCCGGGAAGTCAACACTTGTACAACTCGTTTGTGACCGTGAGAAAAAGTATAAGAAAGAGAAAAAGGATGGTCATTTCGACCTTGTTATGTGGGTTCATGTTACTCAGAATTTTAGTGTGGAAACCATTTTCAAGATGATGTTTAACGCAGCTACAGAGAGTCCGTGCCCTCAGTTCGATAATCCTGACACCTTAGAAGTTATTTTGAAGAGGGAACTGCATGGAAAACGGTTCCTCTTGGTACTAGATGATGTTTGGTACAGTACGGGAGATGTGGGTCAGTATGAGAAGTTGCAACAGATACTTACACCACTGAATGCTGGAGAGGCAGGAAGCAAGATCCTGGTGACTAGTCGAACTGAAGATGCATTGAGAGCTCTGGGTGTTGCAGAGCATAGGCGTATTCTTATTCCTGCCCTAGATGAAGATGTCTTCCTGAAGTTATTCATGCATTATGCACTTCCCGGTGTACCAATAGATGTGCATGTTCAAAAAACACTTGAAGACATCGGGAAAGAAATTGCAAAAAAGCTGAAGGGATCACCTCTAGCAGCCAGAACAGTGGGTGGCCAGCTGCGCATGAGAACAAATGTTAATTTCTGGATAAGTGTTCGAGATCGGGACATTTTTA